>CM061139.1:24521728-24804581 GCA_030789695.1 Scilla litardierei
TAGCCTAATTTTGTGTTCTCTTATTTTTCAGTTGAAGATGGTGATATCCCAGTTACAACGAACATTTCTACGGATTTTTCTGAGCTCAATGCTAGTTTCAATATTTTCTGGAAGATATAGATGTTTTTATTAAATGATATGATTTTTTGGCCTAATTTTGTCTTCTCTAATTTTTTCGTTGAAGATAACGATCTCTCCATTCCAACGAACATTTTGATAATTTTTTCGAGCTCCGCGCTACTTTCTACATTTTATATAAGATATGGATCTTTATATTAAATGATATGATTTTTAATAGCCTAATTTTGCCTTCTCTTATTTTTCAGTTGAAGATGGTGATCCACCAGTCCCAACGGAAATTTTTGCAGATTTATCTAACCTTCGATCTATTTTCTACATTTTCTATAAGATATGGATCTTTAAATTAAATGAAATGATTTTTATCGCCTTATTTGTATCTTCTCTGTTTTTTCAGTTAAAAATGGTGATCTCCTGATTCCAACGGACACTTTTGCTGATTATTCCGAACTCGGTCTATTTTCTACATTTTCTAAAAGCTATGGATCTTTATATTAAATGATAAGATTTATATAGCCTAATTTTGTCTTGTTATATTTTTCAGTTGAAGATGGTGATTCCGGTTCCAACGGACATTTTTGAGAATTTTTCTGAGCTCGAGTCTATTTTCTTCATTTTCTAGAAGATATGGATCTTTATTTTAAATAATATGATTTATATAGCCTACTTTTGTCGTCTCTTATTTTCCAGTTGAAGATGGCGATATCCCGGTTCCAACGATTTTTTTGTGGATTTTTCTGAGCTCAGTATTATTTTCTACATTTTCTGGAAGATATGGATCTTTTTATTAAATGATGTGATTTTTTGGCCTAATTTTGTATTCTCTTATTTTTTTCAGTTCAATATAGCGATCTCCTGGTTCCAACTGAAATTTTTGCATATTTTCCTGAGCTCGGGGCTATTTTCAACATTTTCTGTAAAATATGGATCTTTATATTAAATAATATGATTTTTATCGCCTAATTTTCTCTTCTCTTATTTTTAAGTTTAAAATGGCATTCTCCCGGGTCCAACTGAAATTTTTGCCGATTTTTCTGAGCACGTGGCTATTTTCTAAATTTTACGAATGATATGGATATTTTTATTAAATGATATGATTTTTGGATTAATTTAGTCTTTTCTTATTTTTTTAGTTAAAAATGGCGATCTACCGGTTCCAACGGACATTTTTGGTGGATTCTTCTGAAATCCGGTCTATTTTCTACATTTTCTGGAAGACATGAATCTTTTTATTAAATGATATGATTTTATGGCCGAATTTTGTCTTCTCTAAATTTTAAGTTGAAAATTGCGATCTCCTGGTTCCAACGAACATTTTTGCGGATTTTTTAAACTCGGTGCTATTTTCTACATTTTCTGATAGATATGGTTCTTTATATAAAAAGATATGATTTTTATATCCTAATTTTTTCGTCTCTTATTTTTCAATTGAAAATGTCGATCTTCTCCAATGGACATTTTTTCCGTATTTTTCTAACCTTGGGGCTATTTTTTGCGTTTTATGGAAGATATGGATCTTTTTATTAAATGATATAATTTTGGACCTAACTTTGTCTTCTCTTATTTTTTAGTTGGGGATCGCTATTTCCCGGTTCAACCGACATTTTTGCGGATTTTCTGAGCTCGGGATGTTTTCTTTATTTTCTGGAATAACTGATATGAATTTTTAGCCTAATTTTGTCTTCTCTTATTTTTTTCGTTGAATATGGCAATCGTCCGGTTAAAACGAACTTTTTTGCAGATTTTTCTAAGCTCATGGTTATTTTCTACATTTTCTGTAAGATATGGATATTTGTATTAATTAAATGATATAAGTTTTATCGTCTAATTTTTTCTTCTCTTATCTTTTAATTTGCGATGGCGATCTCCCGGTCCCAACAGAATTTTTTGCGAATTTTTTGAGCTCGGGTCTATTTTCTAAATTTTATGAAAGATATGGATCTTTTTATTAAATGATATGATTTTTTGGCCTAATTGGTATTTTCTTATTTTTAAGTTGAACATGGCGATCTCCTAATTCCAACAGACATTTTTCCAAATTGTTCTAAGCTTCGGGCTATTTTCTACATTTTCTAGAAGATATGGATCACTTTATAAATGATATGATTTTTGGCCTAATTTTGTTTTCTCTTATTTTAAGTTGAAGATTGCAATCTCTCTGTTTCAACAGAAATTTTTGCTGATTTTTTTTGAGCGTGGGGCTATTTTTAGCATTTACTTGGTTTTGCATGAGGAAAAACATGATGTTATCACAAATGACAGCACCGAGGAAAAGGAATTTAAGATGAAGTGTTGGGAATGGTCTAATAGTTTAAGCTTGATGTTTATGCGAACAACCATGGCAAATAACATTAAGGGCACACATCCACAAACTGAAAAGCAAGCGAATATCTTAAGCTTGTGGAAGAACGCTTTGGTTATGTGGATAAGTCTCTTGTTGGTGCCCTAATGTTTCAACTTACGCACATGAAGTTCAATGGGAATAAGAGCAAGCAAGAACACATCATTGAAATGACAAACATTGCAGTAAGACTTAAGGCATTAGGTATGTAAGTGGATGATTCCTTCCTCGTTCAGTTTATACTGAATCATTACCTTCTGAGTATGGAGCTTTCCAAATAAATTATAACACTATAAAGGACAAGTGTGATATTAATGAATTAACTAAAAAGCTCATTCAAAAGGAAAATAGGTTAAAGAACTTTGGAGGACACTCCGTTACCTAACCACTCATTTAACTACAAAGTTGCTCAAGCCAAAACATAAGAAATTCAAGAGGAAAGGATCTATTAAAGGTGAACATTCTAGAAAGGAGGAACATTATGGGAATAGGTGTCGTTTCTACAAAAAGAAAGGACATTGGCAGAAGGATTAGCTCAAATGTAAGGCATGGTTTTCAAAAGAAAGGGATCCCGTTCAATCCAAAGCACAATCCTCAATAAGATCTATCTGTTTATGGGGAATCACATGAAGGATCCTATTAAAGGCATATGAACTTATCATCTAGTCCTTGATACAGGCTATTAATTGGACTTAAGTATGACAATTTTTTATCCTACAATTACCTGGAATCTCTTTTCCCTTTTGAAGTTGGATTTATGTGGTTATAAATATAAATCTGAACATGGATGTTTTAATTTGTATAATCGTGTTAAACTTGTTGATTCTAATATACTTATTGATGGATTGTGTAAATTAAAGCTTAATAATGAATTTCTGACCCCTTGTGGATCTTTATCTTTTTATTAAATGATATGATTTTTATATCCTACGTTTGTCTTCTCTTATTTGTTTGTTGGATATAGTGGTTTAATGGTTCCAACGGATATTTTTGCGGATTTTCCTTAACTTAGGAGATTTTTCATAATTTTCTGTAAGATATGTATCTTTTTATTAAATGATATGATTTTTGAAGGCTAATTTTGTCTTCCCATTTTTCAATTAAAGATGGTGATCTCCCGGTTCCAATGGACATTTTTGCGGATTTTTTTGAGCACGGGGCTATTTCTAAATTTTCTAAAAGATACGTATCTTTTATTAAATGATATGATTTAATGGCCTAATTTTGTCTTCTCTTAGCAATCTCCCGGTTCCAACAGACATTTTTGCAGATTTTCAGGGCTTGCGACTATTTTCTACATTTTCTGGAAGATAAGTATCTTTTTATTACATGATATGATTTAATGGCCTGTCATCACATATTTTTCAATTGAATATGGTGATCTCCCGGTTCCAACTGACAATTTTGTGGATTTTTTTGAGTTCAGTGCTATTTTCTACATTTTTTTGAAGATATGTGTTTTTTATTAAATGATATGATTTTTGTAGCCTAATTTTGTCATCTCTTATTTTTCAGTTGAAGATGGTGATATCCCAGTTCCAACGGACATTTTTGTAGATATTTCTGAGCTCGGGACTATTTTCGACATTTTCTGTAAGATAAGGATCTTTTTATTAAATGATATGATTTTTCTAGCCTAATTTTTTCTGATCTAATTTTTCAGTTAAAGATTGCGATCTCCCGGTTCCAATGGATATTGTTGCAGATTTTAATGACTTCTGGGTTATTTTCTGCATTTTATTGAGGATATAGATCTTTTATTAAATGATATGATTTTTATAGCCTAAATTTGTCTTCTCTTATTTTTCAATTGAAGATGGCAGTCTCCCAGTTCCAACATACATTTTTATGGATTTTTTAACCTCAGTGATATTTTCTATATTTTCTGGAAGATATCGATCGTTTTAATAAATAATATGATTTTTTGGCCTAATTTTGTCTTCTCTTATTTTTTAGTGATGATGGCAATCTCCCAATTCCAACGGACTTTTTTGTGGATTTTTCTAAGCTCGGTCTATTTTTTGCATTTTCTGGAAGATATGGATCTTTATATTAAATGATATCATTTTGGCCCAATTTTGTCTTCTCTTATTTTTTAGTTGAAGATGGCAATCTACATGTTCAAACGGATATTTTTGTGGATTTTTCTGTGCTCGGAGCTATTTTCTACATTTTATTGAAGTTATGGATCTTTTATTAAATGATATGATTTTTTTGGCTAACTTTGTCTTATCTTATTTTTTTAGTTGAAGAAGGTGATCTCCCGGTTCCAATGGATATTTTTGTAGATTTTTCTAAGCTCAGGACTATTTTTCAATATTTTCTGGAAGCAATGGATATTTTTATTAAATAATATGTTTTTGGCCTAGTTTTGTCTTCTCGTATTTTTCAGTTGAAAATGGCGATCTCCCGGTTCCAACAGACATTTGTGCGGATTTTTCTGAGCTTTGAGCTATTTTCTACTTTCCTGTAAGTGATGAATCTCTATATTAATTAATATGATTTTTATTGTAATTTTTCTCTTCTCTTATTTTTCTGTTGAAAATGGCGATCTCCTGGGTCTAACAGACATTTATGCAGAAGTAGTAGAGCTTGGGGCAATTTTTTTAGAGCTTGGCGATCTCCTGGGTCTAACATTATATGATTTTTTGGCCTAGTTCCTAGTTTTGTCTTCTCTTATTTTTAAGTTGAAGATCTCGATCTCCCGTTTCCAATGGATATTTTAGTAGATTTTTCTTAGCTCAAAACTATTTTCAAAAGTTCAATGAAGATATGGATCTTTTTATTAAATGATATGATTTTTATATACTAAGTTTGTCATCTCATATTTTTCAATTGAATATGTCGATCTCCAGTTCCAACAGATATATTTTTGCGGATTTTTCTGACCTCGAGGCTATTTTTCTAAATTTTCTGGAAGATATAATTTTTTATTAAATAATTTGAATTTTGGCCTACTTTTGCTCTCTTATTTTTTGTTGAAGATGGTGTCCGGTTCCAACAGACATTTTAGGGATTTTTCTGAGCTCCGGGTAATTTTCTACATTTTCTATAAGATTTGAATCTTTATATTAAATGATACGATTTTTATAACCTAATTTTGTCTTCTCTTATTTTCCAGTTGAAGATGGTGATCTCCCGATTCCAGCGGACATTTTTGCGGATTTTTCTTATAACGGTGCTATTTTTCTATATTTTCGGGAAGTTATGGATCTTTTTTAATCAAATGAGATGATTTTTCAGAAAAATTGTGTCTTCTCTTATTTTTAAGTTGAAGATGGCGATCTACCGGTTCTAACAGATATGGATCTTTTTATTAAATGATATGATTTTTCTATCTTAATATTGTCTGATCTTAATTTTCAGTTGGAGATCGCGATCTCGCGGTTCCAATGGACATTTTGCAGATTTTTCTAATCTCAGGGCTATTTTCTAGATTTTATTGAGGATATGGATCGATATGATTTTTACAGCCTAACTTTGTCTTCTCTTATTTTTCTGATGAAGATGGCAGTCTCCCGTTTCCAACGGACATTTTTGCGGATTTTTTGACCTCGGTGATATTTTCTGTATTTTCTGGAAGATATCGATCGTTTTGTTAAATGATATGATTTTTGGCCTAATTTTATCTTCTCTTATTTTTTTTGTTCATGATGGCGATTTTTCGATTCCAAGGACATTTTTGTGGATTTTTCTAAGCTCGGGTCTATTTTCTACATTTTCTAAAAGATATGGATCTTTTTATTTAATTTTATCATTTTTGGCCAAATTTTGTCTTCTCTTATTTTTCAGTTGAAGATGGCGATCTACCGGTCAATGGACATTTATGTGGATTTTTCTGTACTCGGTGCAATTTTCTAATTTTTTTGAAGATTTGGATCTTTTTATTAAATTATATTATTTTCACATAATTTTGTCTTCTGTTATTTTTCCGTTGAATATGGCGATTATCGGTTCCAATGGACATTTTTGCGTATTTTTCTGAGCTCGGGACTATTTTTATCCATTTTCTGGATGTTATGGATCTTTTTATTAAATAATATCATTTTTGGCCTAATTTTATCTTCACTTATTTTTAGTTGAAAATGTCGATCTCCCAGTTCCAACGGATATTTGTGTGGATCTTTCTGAGCTCCGGGCTATTTTCTACAAGTTGTATAAGATATGAATCTTTATATTATTTGATATGATTTTTATAGCCTACTATTTGTATTTTCTTATTTTTCTGTCGAAAATTGCATCTCCCGCATCCAACTGACATTTTAGCTATTTTTCAGATCTCGTGGCTATTTTTATACATTTTCGAGAAGTTATGGATCTTTTTATTAGATTAAATGATTTTTGGCATAATTTTGTCGCCTGTTTTCTGTTGAAGATATCGATCTCTTGGTTCGAAAGGACATTTTTAGGGAATTTTGAGCTCCGGACTATAATCTAAATTTTCGGTAAGATATGAATATTAATATTAAATGATATAATTTTTAGCCTAATTTTGTCTTCACTTATTTTTTTAGTTGAAGATGTCGATCTCCCGGTTCCAACAGACATTTTTGCAGATTTTTCTCACCTCGGAACTATTTTCAAAAGTTCATTGAAGATATGGATCTTTTTATCAAATGTTATGATTTTTATAGACTAAGTATGTCTCCTCTTAATTTTCAGTTGAAGAGGGCAATCTCTCGGTTCCAACAAACATTTTTGCGGATTTTTTTAACCTCGAGGCTATTTTCTAAATTTCCTGGTTATATTAATGATAAGATTTTTTGCCTAATATTGTCTTCTCTTATTTTCCAGTTAAAGATGGCGATTTCCCGGTTCCAATGGACATTTTAGGGATTTTTCTGAGCTCCGGGCTTTTTTCTACATTTTTTATAAGATATGATTCTTTATATTAAATGATATGTTTTTATAATTCTGATTTTGTCTTCTCTTATTTTTTAGTTGAAGATGCCGATCTCCTAGTCCCAACACATTTTTCAGATTTTTCTGAGATCATTGTTATTTTCCTACATTTTCGGGAAGTTATGCATCTTTTTATTAAATGATATGAATTTTTAGACTAATTTTGTCTTCTCTTATTTTTTTAAGTTGAAAATGGCAATGTCCCGGTTCTAATAGACTTTTTTGCAGATTATTCTGACCTCAGGGCTATTTTCTAAATTTTTGAAAGATATGGATCTGTTTATTAAATTATAAGTTTTTGGCCTAAGTTTGTCTTCTCTTATTTTTCAATTAAAGCTGGCGATCTCCCGGTTTCGATTGACATTTTTGCCAATTTTTATGAGCTCGGTGCAATTTTCTACATTTTATGGAATATATGTATCTTTTTATTAAATGATATGATTTTTGTAGCCTATGATTCTCTTCTCTTATTTTTTTCCATTGAAGATAGCGATCAACCGATTCCAGTGCACATTTTTGCGGAATTTTCTTAGCTTGAGGCTATTTTTCTACATTTTTGGAAAATATGTATCTTTTAAATAAATCATATGATTTTTTGGACTAATTTTGTGTTCTCTTTTTCCATTGAATATGGCGATTTCTAGGTTCCAACAGACATTTGTGCAAATTTTTTAAAGCTCTGGACTATTTTCTACATTTTCTGCAAGATATGGATCTTTACATTAAATGATATGATTTTTATAGCCAAATTTGTATTCTCTTATTTTTTTCAATTGAAAATGGTGATCTCCTGATTCCAACTGACATTTTATCGGATTTTTCTAAGCTCGGGGCTATTTTTCTATATTTTCAAAAAGTAATGTATCTTTTTATTAATGATATGATTTTTTGACCTAATTTTTTCTTCTCTAATTTTTCAGTCGAACATGTCGATCTACCGGTTCCAACAGACATTTTCACGGATCTATCTGACCTCAAGCATATTTTCTAAATTTTCTGGAAGATATTGATCTTCTTTTTAAATGATATGATTTTTGGCCTAATTTTGTCTTCTCTTATTTTTAAGTTCAAGATGACGATCTCCCGGTTCCAACGGACATTTTTGCTGATTTTGCTGAGCTCGGTGCTATTTTCTATATTTTATGGAAGATATGTATCTTTTTTAAAGGATATAATTATTATAGCTTACGTTTGTCTTCTCTTATTTTTTTTCAATTGAAGATGGCGATATACCGGTTCCAGCGGACATTTTTGCAGATTTTAATTAGCATGTATCAATTATTCTATATTTTCTGGAAGATATGGATCTTTTATTAAATGATATGATTATTTGGCCAAATTTTGTCTTCTATTTGTTAGTTAAAGATGGCGATCTCCAGGCTCCAACGGACATTTGAGCATATTTTCCTGAGCTAGGGCTATTTTCCACATTTTATGGAAGATATGTTTCTTTTAATTAAATTGTATAAATTTTATAGCATATGTTTGTCTTCTCTTATTTTTTTAGTTGAAGGTGGCGATCTACCTGTTCCAACCTTATATTTTTGCAGATTTTAATTTGCATGTGTCAATTTTTCTACATTTTTTGGAAGATATGGATATTTTATTAAATGATATGATTATCAGGCCAAATTTTGTCTTCTATTTTTTAGTTAAACATGTCGATCTCCCTGTTTTAACGGACATATGAGCGGATTTTTCTAACTTACAGGCTATTTTCTACATTTCTATAAGATATGGACCTTTTTTCTTAAATGATATGATTGTTATTGCCAAATTTTTTCTTCTCTTATTTTTAGTTGAAGATGGCCATCTCTTGGTTCAAACGAAATGTTTTGAGGATTTTTCTAGGCTCAGGGCTATTTTTGTGCATTTTAAGGAAGATATGAATCGTTTTATTAAATGATATTATGTTTTGGCCTAATTTTGTATTCGCTTATTTTTTAGTTGAAGATGGAGATCTCCTAGTTCCAACAAACATTTTTGCAGAGTTTTTTTTCATCGAGGCTATTTTATACATTTTCTGGAAGATATGAATTTTTTATCAAATCATTTGATTTTTTGGCCTTATTTTGTCTTCTCTTAAATTTCAGACGAAGCCGAGATCTCCCAGCTCCAACGTACATTTTTGCGGTTTTTTCTGAGCTATATGCTATTTTCTACAATTTTTGTAAGATATGAATCTTTATATTAAATGATATGATTTTATAGCTTAATTTTGCCTTCTCTTATTTTTAGTTGAAAATGGTGATCTACCTGTTCAAACACATATTTTTGAAGATTTTACTTAGCTCTATATTTTCTGGAAGATGTGGATCTTTCTATTAAATGCAATGATTTTTGGCATAATTTTGTATTCTCTAATTTTTCAGTTGAAGATTGTGATCTCTCTGTTCCAAATGACATTTTATGGATATTTCTGAGCTGGGGACAATTTTCTGCCTTTTCGATTAGATATGGATCTTTTTATTAAATTATATGATTTTTCTAGGCTAATTTTGTCATCCTCTATTTTCCAGTTGAAGATGGCGATCTCCTGATTCTAACAAATATTTTTGCAGATTTTTCTGACCTCGGGCTATTTTCTACATTTTATTCAAGATATGGATCTTTTATTAAATGATATGAGTTTTATATCCTAAGTTTGTCTTCTCTTATTTTTCAGTTGAAGATGGCGGTCTCCTAGTTCCAACGGACGTTTTTATGGGGTTTTCTAACCCCGGGGCTATTTTCTATTTTTTGTGGAAGAGATCAATCGTTTTATTAAATGATATGATTTTTTGGCCTAATTTTGTCTTCTCTTATTTTTTTCGTTGATGATGGTGACTCTTGGTTCCAACATACATTTTTGTCGATTTTCCTGAGCTCTCGGCTATTTTTTGTATTATCTGGAAGATATCGATCGTTTTTTAAATGATATGATTTTTTGGCCTAAAAGTCTTCTCATTTTATTCGCTAAATTTGACGCGCTCCTGGTTCCAATGGACATTTGTGCGGATTTTTCTGAGCTCGTGGCTATTTTCTAAATTTTCTGAAAGATAAGAATCTTTAGATATGATTTTTATAGCCTAATTTTGTCTTCACTTATATTTCAGATGATCATAGCTGTTACGCCTATTTGACCGAGACCCCAAAAGACATGAGCCCAGGAGCCCGACTACTGGTCGAGAGCCCATCTGCACCCTCAAGACCATTCAGCAAAGGCCCTGTAAGGGATCTTCTCGAATGTCGATCCGACCCGGCCCCGATAACCCGCTAAGTCACTCGCCCACTCCTGCGAAAACCGTTCCCCCGAATGCGCGACCACTAAATGGCGGTAATGGGGAGGTGCTGGAAGGGCGAAGAGAGCGACGGCGAGGGGGCGGATTGAGGGGGCACGATCGAGGGCAGGCGTGGGACGTGGGCCAGAGGCAATCACGCCGGGAGCTCTACAAAAGGGCTAGGAGGACGACGAAGAAAAGGACCGCATCTGAGGTAACAAAACCTAAGGTACTCCATCAACGACCTCGTTCCCCCAATTCATCTCCTTCCTCCCCCGCTCGCACCGAGAGACGCCGTTACGATCTCCTCACGAGTCGGACCGTCTCCGCCGGGCCTCCTTTCTCAGATCTCTGTCTGACTTAGGCATCGGAGGGGATTTGGCCGGAACCAAGGTCCGGCCCCCTGACGAGCGTTCTCGTCTACGCAGGTGGACAGCTGATCAACGGGCCGAGGCTCCCCCTCGCCCCTCGCCGACCACGCAACCTGCCGGACGATTGAGGCTTCCCCTCGTTGACCGATCGCCGAAGCCAAGCGCAAACCACCGAGGCCGAGCGTCTCGACCCGGGCCGAGGCTTCCCCTCGCCCTTCGCCGAACACGCATTTAACCGGACGACCGAGGCTTCCCCTCGTCGTCCTATTTCCGAGGACGCGCTCGTCTGTCCGAGGCCGAGCATTCTCAACCAGGGCCGAGGCTTCCCCTCGCCCCTTCTGCACCGATTCGAAGCCCCTGAGGGACCCAAAGCGGGCCCCTTGACCACGTTGACCGGGTTCTCCACGGTCAACGCTTCGTAGTGATAAAACACTCTGAAACATCTGGCGCTGTCTGTGGGAACGAAAACCGTCCCACGAAGTAACAAACCGCACCAACAATGGCACGAGCCAGCAATGGAAGGAAGCGCATGCCCCCCATCCCGGAGGAAGGGAATGGCGCATCAAACGACAACCCCGAGGACATGCCCGTCGGCGACCACCCCGCCCTCTCAACCGAAGAGACCGGCGGCTCAGAACTGGCCACGCAGGGACAGCTCTGCGCCCTGGCTCAGGAGACCAACACGAGCCTCCAGACATTGGTCGCGACGGTGCAGTAGCTCGTCGGCCCTGCGCCGTCCAACGGGGGCACGTTGGACGATAGCCATCGATGGGCGGGGGGTCCCCCGCACTTGCGGTCCGCCGTGGTCGACGACCACGGGACCCTGAAACCGAACACGGAGCGTCGATTCATGCTGCACGGCTCTCGTCAGGCGAGGTCACGCGCCTCCTCCCCTTATCGTGAAAGGAGCCGAAGAGAAACCGAAGGGACGGAGGGCGAATCGATGACGACATCATCTCGTCGGTCGTGGTCGTCCCGTCGCAGGAGAAGCGAACGACACCGCTCAAGAGACCGATCGCGGCGGAGCAGGAGCTCCCGCAGGAGGAGTCGGGAACGTCGGGTCAGCCCGACCCCAAGCGTGGCGAGGGTCGCAGAGCCAGCCCCGCCGACGCCTGTGCTTCCTCCACCCTTGATCGAGCCAGAGGCAGGCGAATACCGCATCCCCGGGGGCATCCACGGAGACCGGTGCCCCTTATCACGAAGAATAACCGACGCACGGGTCCCCTCTCGATTCAGGATCCCAGTGCTGGGGAAGTACGACGGAATAGGGGACCCGGGACACCACGTGATGGACTACGAGGGGGCCATGGCCTTCCAGGGAGCTGACGATGACCTGCTTTGCCGGGGCTTCTATTCTACTCTTAGGGGAGCGGCAAGGACCTGGTACCACAGCCTGCCCGGCCGCTCCATCGACAGCTTCGAGCAACTCACCCAGCTGTTCTGCAAACAGTTCATGGCGGGGAGGCTGATCAAACCTGGTGCTGAACATCTGTTCAACGTGGTGCAAGGCCCGGCCGAGCCGCTCCGACAGTTCATGCACCGCTTCAATGCGGAAAGGCTGAACGTGAACAACCCTCCCGACCTGGTGGTCCAGACGGCCCTTAAGAAAGGGCTTCGCCACCGAGGCCTCAAGAAGTCCCTACACAACGATCCCCCAAAGGACCTCCCCGGGATCATGGCAAGGGCCGAACGCTTCATGCTGACCGAGGAGGCCTTGGCCGAGGATGCAGGAAAAGCCACTCGGGGGACCAAGCGCGGTGACGGCGGACGAGTCAGCCCCGAAGGATACCGGACCGAGAAGAGGCCGAGGAACCGGCAGCGGGGAGAAAGTGCGAGGGATACCACCCCAGACGCCGTCCTCGCCCAGGTACAGAAGGAAGAGCGAGCTGATCGCCCCCTACCAAAGGCTAGAAGAGGTGGGAAGAACAGGGAGAAGTACTGCAAGTACCATAAGGACGATGGTCATGACACCGAAGACTGCTGGCATTTGAAGAAGGACATTGAGAAGCTGATGAGCCGGGGGCACGCCAGGAACCAGGCCGACGAGCCGGCCCACGGAGAAGGGACCTCCACGCAGCCAGACAAGGGGAAGAAGATCAACACCGTCCAAGGTCCCCTCCGTATCATAGAGTGAGCGGGCGATGTCTCTCCCCCCGGTTGCAGCCTAGTAAGAGGGAGCTATCTAGGTTTACGCCCCTCTGTCTAGTTTCGTTTCCTTTTCCTTTCCTCCAAATGTACCGGTCCGACAGGACTCTTGAGAGTACAAATGCATTCCCTTTTTGGTCTTTTCTTAAATCCCCGACGGAATTGACATGTCACCAATAGAGCAAGAGACTGGGGACCGCCGCCTCACTGGAGGAGGAAGGGGAGCTTTGTCCTCGCCGATTGACTCCTGCGCTCATAAGACTGAGGGTAATTCCCCCAGCAGGCACGGATGCCGACCGGTCCTAAGCCGATGAGCTTTGCCCTCGCCGACCGACTCCTGCGCTCATAAGTCTGGGGGCAATCCCCCCAGCCAGCGCGAACGCCGACTGGTTCTAAGCCGAGGAGCTTGGCCCTCGCAGACCGACTTCCATGCCCATAAGCCTGGGACAGTTCCCCCAGCAAGCACGGACGCCGACCGGTCCTAAGCTGAGGAGCTTTACCCTCGCCGACCGACTCTTGTGCTCATAAGTCTGGGGGCAACTCCCCCGAGACACGGACGCCGACCGGTCCTAAGCCGAGGAGCTTTTGCCTTCGCCGACCGACTCTCACACCCATAAGTCTGGGGAGAATCCTTCCCAGCCAACGCCAACGTCGACCAGTCCTAGGCCAAGAACAAGGCGACAACGCAAAGTACACGAGAAATCCGAGTAAGTCAATTTCTTTTATAATAGTTAACCGGAGTACAAAAATGTGTCTTATTTACAGGGGATCGAGGCGAAGAAAACACTCTACAGAAGCCAGATCGACACCGACAGAGCAAAATTGGTTGACAAAAGACCCAAAGTAGGTAGCCCGAGCTAGCAGCCATGCAACCAGCAATTATTGGCCACGGAGCCATCGACGAAGCCGAAGGAGACAGTGGGGGCCAGGGATCCATTTCAAGTGGACTGGCCCAAAGCGAAGCGGATGCTAAAAAATTTGAGGATAAGGCCGGGAGGGACTGCTTAGGGAGCCCGAGCTCGGGAGGACACATCCTCGGGCACTTCGCCCTGCTCGGAGCGAGGGGGATCGACCGACGGAGGGGCCTGCCGGACACGCTCTGCACATTCCCGGAAGGAAGACTGGACGACTTCGACGATCCGAGGGGCAATGAGGTCTTCGTACTTACTGAAGGCCACCCTGAGGACCTCGAGGATCCTCATCCCCAGGGTCTCGACGACGCCCTTCTCCACCTCCTCTGCAAGCCGCGTCACTTGGCGCCGATCCGACAGTTCCCTCTGAAGCTCCTCCCTCTCCAGGCGGAACGACTCCGCCGCCTCCTCAGCCGACTGATGAGCATCCTCCAGCTTTCCTTGGAGGTCACCCACTTGTCCCTCCAACGCGGCCACACGGAGGTTGAGGCGCCGAGACTCCATCTGGGCCTCCATCATGGCCACCTCGGCCGCCCCGGCCCGCTCCTGAGCCTTCATGGTGGACTCCTCCAGCTTCCTCAGGAGGATGGCTTGCCGCTGCAGTTCCACGGCGAGCATCGACCCCTGAAAAACGGGACATGAGCTAAAAAGGGAGTGAAGGGAAAGAAAGGAATGCGAGAGGGCCGAACCTGTTGAAGGGCCCAAACCAAAGAATCCGACACCTTGTCGGCGGGAATCTTCTCGAGGGTGCTGCGGTCCCGAGGGAAGACGGAGCTCTCGGCCACCTGCTGGGCTAGGGCTCGGTCGGCGAACACCGAACTCCCGGGGGCAACATCGAGGGAGGCCATATGGCTCGCCAATAGCGCTCCGATTCCCGGGGACGGAAGCGGGGACGCTGCGATGGGGGTGGTTGCCAGAGTCACCTGAAGATCCCCGGTGGTGCCTGCAGGAGGCACAGAACTGGCCGGGCTGGAGGGCCCCACATCATCCTTCCTCTTCTTCCCTCCGTGAGGCACCACGAGCGCCGGAGGAGAGCGCTTCCGCCTTGCCCCATCTCCACTCTCGGGGACGGGAGGGGACGCTCCGAGGGCGAGGGGGACTACACCGGACCCGTCATTACCCCCTGCCTCTTGGGCTGGTGGGGCAGGTCCGGCCTTTACTACGCCCCCGGGGAGGGGATCGCCAGAAGAAGAGGCAGGAGGCACGGCCGCCACCTTACCCACGGAGGGCTCGGCTCGGCGCACATCCTCCTCGACTACCTTGCCCACGGAGGGCTCGGCTCAGCGCACCTCCTCCTCAACGGTCCATCGAGGCGCCCTTCCGGAGGTACTGCCTCGGCTTCGAGCAGCTCCACGACGGATCAGCTCATCGACGTCACGGACGAACTCGCGGCCTGCCATCCCTGCAAAGGAAACCGAAATCAGGATGAGTCACAGGGTAGTCTGAGGAGGAAAAAGCGACCTACCCGGGGACCACAAGATGGCCTTCAGGAGTAGGTCATCCAACAAAGGCCAGATGGACTTCGATTCCAAAGGAAGAGCCGACAGCGTCGCGGCGGCTGCCTGATCAACATCCGAAAGGGCTAGTGGCGGGCGAGGTTGGACAGACGCTCCCCAACTTGTCAAAATCTGGGCCTCACCCAAGAAAACCACGAAGACATAATCCGAGTTCCAATCCCCTGACCAGCGGGGCAACCCGATCAGGCATTCCCTCCTCGAACGGGCTCGGAGTAGCAGCCATGACCCCGGACCGACCGTCTGGACCTGGTAAAAGTGGAAGAGAAGGGGGAGAGACAGCTCCAGACCACGGGTACAGCAGAGCGTTACGAAGCCCGTCAGTACCGCGATCGAGCACGGGGTGAACTGACACAGGGACACCGTGAGATGTTCCATGACCCGGATGAAGAAGGGATGGAGCGGGAAGCGAAGACCCAGGCGGAACATCTCGACGTAGGCGCCGACCTCATTACTCCTCGGAAGGCAAATCCGCTCGTCGACAAATGGAACTCGAACCTCGTATGGGAAGCAGAGATATCTTTCCCGGATCTCCACGGCCACCGAAGGAGGAGTCCTCGACGGCGTACGGAGGACAACCAGGGGGCACATTAAGCCGCACGGCAGCCGACGCCACGTCATCACGGGCGTAGTCTGGAAAAAGTTTCCCCTTCCCCTTATCTTGAAGAGAACGACTCCCGGCGGGGGAACCTGATTCCCCTAGCCGGGGTTCGCCCCGCCTGGACTCCGGAGGATCCCTCGCCCTTTGGCCAGAACCGCCTATCCTAAGAGCAGCCATGAGATGAAAGCGAGAGAGGAATTACCTTTTTCGGCTAGTTCGGAGAAGGCAAGAAAGCGAAGGCGACGGGAAACTCCGAGTTGCGGAAAGCTTTGAATACCGGGAGGAGCAAGGGAGGAGGGGAGATCAACGTGGCTGAGGATCTTATATACCGGGCGCAGGGGCGAATTCGAAGCGGCTGACAAAAACGCGCGGCAGGCTTCGAAGAACTGGCGGCGTTTCGAAATCGGCGCCAGGGGAAGTCCAATCGATCCGCCTCATCATAACCTACATTTATGACCACGCCTCAGCTGAAGCGCCACTCGGAACCCCAGGAGACGTAGCGGTTATACCAAGCCAGCCGAGGCCGATCGATCCCACCGATGGCGGCGCCCGAACCCCTCAACTTCTCGATTGAAGACGGCCACGCGAACGATGTGGGTAAATTTGCAGCCACACGTGGCGGCATCAGAGGACCAATGGCGCTTCGGAGCCCGCGCCTTAAAAATATCGAACGGGCCCACTCATGATGACGACTAATAAATGAGTCGGCATCGACTGGCGAGCTTGTCAAAATCGGCAGGAGTCACATCGGCCGAGCCGAACAGGCCGAAGCTAATCAACTCGACCGATGGGGGCAATTGTTACGCCTATTTGACCGAGACCCCAAAAGACACGAGCCCAGGAGCCCGACTACTGGTCGAGAGCCCATCTGCACCCTCAAGCCCATTCAGCAAAGGCCCTGTAAGGGATCTTCTCGAATGTCGATCCGACCCGGCCCCGATAACCCGCTAAGTCACTCGCCCACTCCTGCGAAAACCGTTCTCCCGAATGCGTGACCACTAAATGGCGGTAATGGGGAGGTGCTGGAAGGGCGAAGAGAGCGGTGGCGAGGGGGCGGATTGAGGGGGCACGATCGAGGGCAGGCGTGGGACGTGGGCCAGAGGCAATCACGCCAGGAGCTCTACAAAAGGGCTAGGAGGACGACGAAGAAAAGGACCGCATCTGAGGTAACAAAACCTAAGGTACTCCATCAACGACCTCGTTCCCCCAATTCATCTCCTTCCTCCCCCGCTCGCGCCGAGAGACGCCGTTACGATCTCCTCATGAGTCGGACCGTCTCCGTCGGGCCTCCTTTCTCAGATCTCTGTCTGACTTAGGCATCGGAGGGGATTTGGCCGGAACCAAGGTCCGTCCCCCTGACGAGCGTTCTCGTCTACGCAGGTGGACAGCTGATCAACGGGCCGAGGCTCCCCCTCGCCCCTCGCCGACCACACAACCTGCCGGACGATTGAGGCTTCCCCTCGTCGACCGATCGCCGAAGCCAAGCGCAAACCACCGAGGCCGAGCGTCTCGACCCGGGCCGAGGCTTCCCCTCGCCCTTCGCCGAACACGCATTTAACCGGACGACCGAGGCTTCCCCTCGTCGTCCCATTTCCGAGGACGCGCTCGTCTGTCCGAGGCCGAGCGTCTCAACCAGGGCCGAGGCTTCCCCTCGCCCCTTCTGCACCGATTCGAAGCCCCCGAGGGACCCAAAGCGGGCCCCTTGACCACGTTGACCGGGTTCTCCACGGTCAACGCTTCGTAGTGAGAAAACACTCTGAAACAATAGCAATCTCCAGTTCCAACGGAAATTTTTGTGGTTTTTTCTGAGATCGGTGCTATTTCCGAGATTTTATGGAATATATGGATCTTTATATTAAATAATATGATTTTTATAGCTTAAATTTCTCTTCTATTATTTTTAAGTTGAAGATGTCAATCTCCTGGTTTCAACAGACATTTTTTGCGGATTTTTCTAAACTCGGGGCCGTTTTTCTACGTTTTCTGGAAGATATGCATCTTTTTATTAAAGGATATGAATTTTTGGCCTAATTTTTTCTCCTCTTATTTTATTTCGTTTATGATGGTGATCTCATGGTAACAACGGACATATTTGCAGATTTTTGTGAGCTCCTGGCTATATTCTTCATTTTCTATAAGAAATGAATCTTTATATCCAAATTTTGTCTTTTGTTATTTTTCAGTTGAAGTTAGCGATATTCAGGTTCCAACAGATATTTATGCGGATTTTCCTGAGATTGATGGTGTTTTCTACATTTTCTATTAGATATGAACCTTTTTATTAAATGATATAATTTTTTATAGCCTAATTTTGTCTTCTCTTATTTTTCATTGAAGATGGCGATATCCCGGTTCAAACGGACATTTCTATGTATTCTTCTGAGCTCAGTGCTATTTTTCACATTTTTGGAAGATATGTATGTTTTTATTAACTGATATGATTATTTGGCCTAATTTTGTCATCTCTTATTTTTTTTGTTTACGATGGAGATCTCCTTGTTTCAACGAACATTTTGCCAATTTTTCAATGCTCCGTGCTATTTTCTACATTTTCTGTTAGATATGTATCTTTATATTAAATGATATGATTTTTATAGGCGAATTTTGACATCTCTTATTTTTTTTAATTTAAGATGGCGATCCCCCGGTCACAATGGCCATTTTTGCCGATTTTTTGAGCTCGGTGCTATTTCCATCATTTTATGGAAGATATGTATCTTTTTATTAAATGATATGATATTTATAGCATACGTTTGTTTTCTCTTATTTTTTACTTTAGGATGGCGATCTACCGGTTCCAACGGAAGTTTTAGCTAACTTTTCTTAGCTGGAGCAATTTTTCTACATTTTTTTGGAAGATATGGTCCTTTTTATTAAATGATACGATTATTTGGCCTAATTTGGCCTTCTCTTTTTTTAGTTGAAGATGGCGATCTCCCGATTTCAACGGACATTTGAGCGGATTTTTCTGAGTTTTGAACTATTTTTTGTATTTTTTTTGTAAGATATGAACCTTTTTATTAAATGATATGGTTTTTACAGCCTAATTTTATCTTCTATTTTTTTAAATTGAAGATGGCCATCCCCTGGTTCAAGCGGACATTTTATCTTATATTTCTGAGTACGGGGCTATTTTCTGCATTTTCTGGAAATATGAATCTTTTTATTAAATGGTATCATTTTGGCTAATTTTGTCTTCTTTTATTTTTCAGTTAAAGATAGCGATCTCTCGGTTCCAACGGACATTTCAGGGGTTTTTCTGAGCTTCGGACTATTATCTAAATTTTCTGGAAGATACAAATATTTATAATAAATGATATGATTTTTAGCCTAATTTTGTCTTCTTATATTTTTCAGTTGAAGATGTCGATATCCCGGTTCCATTGGACATTTTTTGCGGATTTTTATCAGCTCGAAACTATTTTAAAAAGTTCGTTGAAGGTATGGATCGTTTTATTAAATGATATGATTTTTATAGACTCAGTTTGTCTTCTCTTATATTTCATTTGAAGATGGCGATCTCCCAGTTCCAACGAACGTTTTTGCGGATTTATCCGACCTCGGGGATATTTTCTACATTTTTTTATGATATTGATCTTTTATTAAATGATATGATTTTTGGCCTAATATTATCTTCTCTTATATTTTTGTTGAAGATGGCGATCTGTAGGTTCCAACTAACATTTTAAGGGATTTTTCTGTGCTCCAGGCTATTTTCTATATTTTCTTTAAAATATGAATCTTTATATTTAATGATATTCTTTTTATAACCTAATTTTTTCTTCTCTTATTTTTCAGATGAAGATGGACATCTTCCGATTCCAACAGACTTTTTGTGGATTTTTCTGAGTTCGGACCTATTTTTCTACATTTTATAGAAGATATGTATCTTTTTATTAAATCATATAATTTTTGGCCTAATTTTGTTTTCTCTTATTTTTTAGCTGAAGATGGCGATCCCCGGTTCCAATGGACATTTTGCGGATTTTTCTGACCTCGAGGATATTTTCTATATTTTCTAGAAGATATGGCTCTTTTTATAAAACTATTTGATTTTTTCGCCTAATTTTGTCTTGTCATATTTTTAGCTGAAAATGGCGATCTCCCATTTTCAACGGATATTTTTGCAGATTTTTCTGGCTCCAGGCTATTTTCTACATTTTTGTAAGATATGAATCTTAATATTAAATAATATGATTTTAATAGCCTAATTTTATCTTCTCTTATTTTTTAGTTGAAGATGGGGAACTCCCGGTTCAAACGGATATTTTTACGGATTTTACTTAGCTCGGAGCTATTTTCTGTATTTTCTGGAAGATGTGGATGTTTTTATTAAATGATATGATTTTTGGCATAATTTTGGTTTTTGGGGAAGGCTATAAATAGGGAGTTGAGCCACCATTTGGAGGGAGATGTTTTAAGCCCCTTTTTCCTATTTTCTGTCTTTGGGGACGATTTTCAGAAGTTAGGCTATGCCCTAGGCCCCCTCTTGGATGTTTATGTATCGGATCTCCAATAGATAAGTATTTTTCGTTTGTTAAATCTTGTTTATTGTCTTTCTCATGTGTTTTTATTGTTGAATCTTTTATTACTTTCATATTATCTGTTTGTGATGTTTATTCCCATTGTTTCTATCTCTTGTGCAATGATTGAGGAGATCTATTGCTAGGATTAGGGATGAACCCTAGGATTCTAGGGTTAGGGTGATGGGTTAACCTTAGTTAGATGAATCTAGGGTTGCTATATAGGTAGTTTGGATAAGGGGTTTTAGGGGATTAGCCCTAGAATTGGGGTATTGCGATACGTTCTAGGGATGATCCCCACGAATCTGATGTAGGCTTTGTGGCCGTTTCTAAGGCTCATGATCACGAGAGTGACTCGAGAGTTAGTGGCAATCAATAATCCTCGATCCGCTAGTCGGTGACTACAAGAGTAGCCCGACTGCCTGAACCAACCGTAGAGTGGTATCCAAGTCCGTAGATCACGAGAGTGGATACGGATCTATGGTAGGAAAACCAAGGTCGAGCATAATGCACGCGTCCACGTGCAAGGCCGACTGCGAAAGCACGACTGTGCACGTGGAGGCGTTAGACGAGCGTGACGACAAAAGTTAAGTGCTTGTTCCCATCTCCAGATTCGACACTCCTACCCGCATTCATCGTTCGATGAAGGGATCCTTAACCCGTTATCCAACCCCGAAAGCCCTAGCAAGGATTCCCGACATCCTAGTGATATTTCCCTCATTTGTTTCTCTTTTTTCTCTTTGTTTTCTTTTTGTGTGGAGACCTTGGTCGTGCCTTGTCGATTGTGACACCGTCGCATTCCACTTCCATCGCCATTACGACATTCCTTTGTAATCCATATCCACCCAATAAGACATCGAAGCGTAACCCAGCCTAGGAATAGATAGGTAGTGTGACAACCGCCTCCCTGTGGATTCGATACCCGCTCGTTGATATATTTATATATCTTGCACTTGCGATAAGACGACATTCGACCACCATCCTGATTGCGAGAGCGAAAGGGGTGGACCGAACAAGTTTTTGGCGCCGTTGCCGGTGAGGCGTTCCGCCACACTATCTATTTATCACAATTAGGTTGCTAGACTTCGAATAAAAAGAAAATTTATAAAGAGAAAGAAAGAGATATATTTTTCCCCACCACCGCTTTATTACTATCTCTTTTTTTACCACCGATATCTTTTTCAGGTTGTTTGTTTCTTATTGTTCAGGTACAATGGAACCATTTTGGGATTATTCAGGTGAAGACTATTCGGCACAGTATGAGGCTCTAATGGAAGAGTACGGATATTATCCACAGGACACATACTATCAAATGGATGGATATGACCACTACTCAGAGTGATATGCCTACTGCGAGTCTTGTGACGTGGAGGGACACATGCCTTACAAAATCCGCGTCTGTCTCTTGCGTTTGGACCACTCCATCAATTTGGCACTTGCGCAGATAGAAGAGAGCATGGCGATTCTTAATCTCGACATGAAGAAATCTACACCGAGCTAAAGGAGACCCTCGATCAACTACAACACACGGTCGATGATATCAGCAGGACTCCTGCATCTCATGAGCCCAAGGGAAAGAACACGGACACATTTTTGGGCATATTGGGTAGCATTGTGGACGAAGTTCGGTTCATCGATCCAATGACATTAGTTATAGGTGATCCTTCTGAGCACGAATTTCATAATTTTATTACTCATCGCATCTCTTTTGTAGGTATCATTGATGATAGTGTCTACACTCGAGTTGATGGTGACATAATATACTTGTATACCGTGGAGGAGATGCATAAGGCCATAGTGTCACCTGCACCTACCGAGGAGGAGGCTGAGTCAGTGCATCATGAGGGGGCCATGCTAGCGGAGCCAGAGCAAACCATTGAGGAGGACACTATTCGAGACGAGGATAAGGATATTCACATGAAGCCCGAATTTAGTTGAGCTCCCGCAGCCACCTCCACCATGCACTCTGGCAGATAACTGCCCACCAGAGCTTATTACTCCTACTTAGGGAGATATTTTTACACATTTCATCTCTGAATCTTGTATTTCCATTCAATATTTACTTTGATTCAGATAGGTTTCACATGTTGTACCTTTTACAAGACACATACGATTATTGACCGAAGGTATGCTTGGACATGTCACTGCTTGGGAAACCTGTCGAGGAGCATAGTGAGGAGTCGCCTGATGAGACCCACACTCATACACCGAAGTTACCTGAAGAACCCAAAACAAATGATGAGGAATTGCCCGTCATGGTGCATGAGATCAGAGACACAATCTTAGGGAAGTATCATCTACTAGATTCAATTTCCATTATTTCTGTCGATGATTTTCTTTGGGATTCTTATATCATATGGAAAAAATTTCAGAGTAGAACTGATGCAGCTCGTCTTCTACAGGGTATAGGTGCATCCCTGGGGAGATGCTGGAAGCTGCATTGCTAGAGTTTGTTGCTATCCATTGAGACACGCAGCTGGCGGAACCACGGAAGGCGTAGATAGAGCAGCTACATGTACCGTCAAAGATACTAGATCCGCCTTTTCCTACAGGTGGTAACAATCCAGTAGTGTAGATATAGTATATAATTTTATGATTTGAATAATCACGAATCCTCTCGGCAGCGAGAGGACCATATAGGATTTTTTATGCTTTCCTAGTTTAATAAATTCACCCCATATGATGTCATAATTATCTTTTGCACCCACACTATTCTATGATTTAATTGCCCACCCTAATTTTATGATGCTTACTTTGCCCCTCTCCCCATTTTTATGCCCATCTGTCCACACCAGGCACCATATGAGATAGCTTGGAGGAGAGAGTGATTATTTTGTTGTGAGCCCCCTATTTTGTCATTGTCCTCTAATCATATCATACACACATTGAGGACAATGTGACGTTTAATCTTGGGGGAGTGCATAGTGCACACACTTTACTTCGTCGTGAAACACACGTTGAAATTTTCGGTTGAACTATGTTCATGTATCTATTTATGTCTCATATGTTTCATTTTATATGAAATATTATGGATTTTTATGAACTCTTATATCTGTTAGATTAGGGTTTAATTTCTTGATTATAATATCATTGTTAATATGCTTTTTCATAGTAGAATCCGTAGCTTCGCAACCATATTCTCGAAACAATTGAGCTACAAATGAATGAATCAAAAATCTGAAAATTAATTGACTCTTGTGTGATTTGATTGATAATTCTATTGCTTCATGGATGTTTAGTAATTCAATAGAGATATGTAAACCACACGACAATCAAAGTAGTGAAAATTAGAATTCCTGAAACCGAGACATGTCTAGATTCTATACTTTTTCCTTTTCTTTTGTGAATAGCCAAATAAATGATCTTTGATTATATTTTTCATTCCATCGCGTTTACATGAGTTTGCAAAAATCCCAATGATACAAAAAACCAAACAAATATCCTAAATAAAAGGATCGAGGGGTTCTTCGTAACCCGATGCCCTAAGCCCGTCTGGTCTGGGATGCATAAGCCGCCTCTTGTATATATTGAGTTATCTCGTATATATAAGAAAATAAACGTATGTATAAAATTTTAATATAGCCAAAAACAATTGTAAAAAGAAAAATCACATATCCTTATCTCCACTTCTATATAGAACAATGACATGGCAAAGTTGATGGGTTCTAGGAGTCATGAAACGGGCGTAGTGTGGTGACGCCTTACCTTAATTGAATTCATTAATTCATTCCGTGAAGCTTAACAAAATACCATGCATGCTTGAAAATGCTTGATCATGACATATTTATACTGCTTAGAGAATGAGTTGTGGACATTGGTTTTGTCACGACCCGCTTCCCTAAAATGGAGGCGAGGCGTGAGAAGTCCGCTCAGGCTTGGAGCTGTGAGGCCCCAGTCTGTAAAGCATCTGGAAAACCAAGTATAGGTCCTTGCAATGCATAGCAGAACAACAATAATAATAAAGAAGAGAGACAGATAAAATTATTTCAATCTCAGAATGTCCATAATATTCAACATCACAGAAAAGACACCAAGCTAAAAGAAAAGAGTCTAAAAGGCTCCAGCATGGCCAACAAAAGTAAAAGTACAGAAGAGGAAAGGTGCTACGCACCGACAACCTAACAACAGACTAAGCAAAAGTAACGACGAAGGAAAACTCTACGACTGGTCGCCGGTGTCCTCGTACTCCACGTCAACGGTGGATCCAAGCTCAAAGTCAGCAAATGCCTCGCCCTCAGCAACGGTCTCTGGCTCAGCAACTAACATGCGACACCCAAAGAGACGAGGGTGCATGTCAGCAAAGTCTACAAAGACTTTGTGCAAGGAAACTAAAAAGGAAAGTAAAACAACCTAGCAGTTCTAAAAGTATGCGATGACATGGCATTTTAAAGTATGGATGCAACAATTAAATAAATGCGACAAGTATGACATGGCAGCAAGTTTAACAAGGCACAAGTACATCATGGCATGGGTAGCAAAGCTACTAAATAATCACATGGATTTCACAAGTCAAGTAAACACGTCGTGCTCAGAGATTACGCCTTTTGGCTGGAGTGGTTGTACGGGCCAACTCCTAAGCTCAAGTGATCGCTTATCCCTACCCCTCCACGTGTATCGGGCATTGGCTTTTGACCAACACATGTAGCCTGCTTCTAGATCACGAGCCAGGAAGTGTATTTGGCATAGGGTTGTGCCTGCAACGCAGGTGCCTAGCCTGAACAAGGAAGTACAAGTATAGTAGCGCATGCTACGAATGCAACACTCAAGCATGGATGACATGGCATGGCAAGTTGTAATTTAAATGCGAACAGATAAGGAATTTAAATGTGACAGGCAGAGTGCAAGTAAAGAGCATGCAGTTACAAAAATTAAACGTGACAGGTAGAGATGCATGAATGACATGGTAGGGTGACAGATCTAGCTTCGTTGTTAAGCTAGATCTTAAAATTGCGTCTAGGCGAGTATCATTTTGACGCCTAGTCTCTTTTACGCCTAAAACAAGAAATGGCCTAAAGCACGGCCTAAACAAAGATCTGGCAAGTTTCACTTGCCTGCAATCAACCGTTCTGCAAATATCGTCCAACCAGTCCAGTCTACCTATGTTCTCGGATCCACCAGCCTACAGTCCCAAATTAAATTATCTTGATTAGTGAATTATCAACCACTTAAAAACCGATTTTTATCTTGTTTAACATGGATGTGTTGGGGGTCCTAAGTGTTCAGAAATTTACCCTTACACGATGCGAGAGCTACACTGGCGTCGGGTAGCGACGCCAGGGGTTGGAATAATAGAAAACGCTCCATGTCCAGATTCCAATATTAGATTCCTCGCTCGCCAATTCTCGGACATCGTCCAGATCAGCGAACAAGATTCCAATCAACGAGCAAGTGTTCGGTAGATGTTTGTACGGCTCCCGGGGAGCCGTAACAACGAACCGAGACGAACGGTTCGACGTACACGAAGTCTATGACGTTGAGCGTCGTAGGGGATGATCGTGACGTCAGAAAACATCCCTAGGAGTGGTAGGGGGCTATCGGAAGATCCCAACAGCGAGAGGGGATGACGAAGAGGCGATACGACGTGCTGATACGTCGTAAAAATGCAAAACAGCGGAAACACTCGCTGTTTCAGAGCAACAGCGACTGAGGGGGCTGCCGCGCGCGAGGTTCCATGATAAAGGGAAGAGGAGATCGGCATCTTAGGGATCATCGGCCTGTCAATGGGAGCATGCCCGTGTGATGACATGGGAGAAAGCAAGGGCTTGTGGCCTGTGATTGCTTAAGGGGAAAACATAGCCAGGTTTTGAGGGAAAGGAGGGTGGTCTGGCTGTCTTGGTTGTTGGATGGCCGGAGGAGCATTTGGGGGCCGACGGCCATGGAGATGGCCGAGGATTCCAACTCCATGCGGTTATGGCCTGAGTTCAAGGAGGAAGGCTGCCGCGCTAGTGTTGGGCGGAGGCCAGCCTTAGAGGGTCGGAGTTGGGTTGATTGGCGTGGAGTGCTGCCGTGCGGTAGTGGGGCGCCGAGCTGCTGCCGCTCGGAGGAGGAGATCGGCATCTTGGGGGGCCGAAGAAGATGGTTGCGGCTGCTCTTTGGGGGTGCTAGTGTGGAGGAGATGTGGGGATCAATGGGGAAGGCCGCCGGCGATCGCGTTTGGATGCGGTTGCGAGATCATCCAAGGCTGGCGGTGTTGCGAGCTTCCCATCGCGTGGAGAAAAGGGAATAGGGCAGCTGCGTGCGTAAAAGGTAGGGCGGCTAGTTTGTTTCGGGCTGGGTGAAAAACATAGGGTATAATATTATAAGGGAGTAGGGTTTTCTCATATGAGAATAGGGTGTGGGGTCTAGTGAAGTGCAGCACGTGGGCAAGGGAGAGAGTCCTAGTCTAGGTTTAGCTGAGGAAAGGTAAAATAGCTTCTCCTTTATCTTAAAATTATTAATATTGTTATAATAAAGCAATAGCCTAGCTCCCTAACACTCCTGTGTGTGTGCGGCCAAGAGGAAAGCTTGGGCTAAGTCAACAACAATTGGACGTGTATTATAAGGACTATTATAAAATACTAGGGGATATGTGTCACATGAAACTTAGGTTTAAACACTTATAGGTTGGCAAAATAGTGAAAGTAGGTCAAACAAAGCACAAAAATTGCAAGATAAATACTGGGGTGACCGGGACGACGAGAGAAAGAAGACAGAGAAGACGGATCACAATTTTGATGACGAGAAACGAAATTAAAAAATAGAAAGGCCTTACGACAAAAATGAAAATCGTGACGTCTCTTCAAACAAGGTCAAATCGTGGGAGAACGGCCCGTGAAATGATTTTCCAAATTAATTCCATAATTTAATATTCTTCGAGAGGGTCACATCGGCATATCACACTATAAGGTTCAGATACAGACAAAGTCTAAAATAAATACGTGCACGAACAAGACTACGTGCACGTAAAGCGTATAAAGGATACGGGGTCCAAAGGCGACAGTAATTTCAAGTTGGGCACACATCGGGGTTGGCTTGCTAAGGGTGCAACCAAGGTGCTACGGCCCTATCGACTCAACAACACGACTCACATACAAAGCAACAAAACCAATCGGGTACCCGAAATTGCTATACGAACAGCCGTATAACGAATAGTGAGTAACAGCCGTTACATCCTACACACCTTAGAATAAAGTCCGTCCTCGGACTTTCTAACTATAAATATAACTCTAGCCAGACTAGTAGCTTTCCCAATCACATCACACTATAATTCAACCAGGTATAGTCATTACAAGTGCTTATATATGCACTAGGTAGTCAAACAATAACTCTACTAACATGTATATATTCACGCACATTACACACTTACACCTATCATAGCCAGTCAAATTCATACACATATTTCAATAATTCATATAGTCACGTACATCCTTATATAACTATTAAACACTTATACATACCATGGTGCACATACTCATAACAATTAAATAGTTCACACTAGCAAATGCAATCGTAATACTCCACGTTCAGATAACTACTCATGAACAAAATAATAAGGATACACTACTCCCTATATCTCCTAGTATACATCCAATACCAACCACATCAACACAAGTAACCAAGCCACTCAATATTAAATCATGTTATTACATCTAAGATACACTTACCACTACTATAATTTCACAATTATTTAGCCATTCAAATGCATGCAAATATTTCACCATATATTCACATCACATACGGTCCTATAACTATATTCACAACGCACCACACATACCATAGTCACCAATACCTATAACTAAGCACATACTTACCCGTGCATGGTGCACACCCACACACGCTAACATTTCATACATACATACCAATCATACCACTATATATCCAGCACATCTACACACCTAGTTTAGCTAGCACACATACGTTCACACATGCAAGTCCTTAGTAAATAACTATACCACAAGATCAACACCTATAACTATATACTGGTATAGCGACCCACAATCATGTGCGTAACACAACCAGGCACAAACAATCCTATCACTATACATACATCACCCATCGCTATATTCATGGTACTGCACACAAACCACAGACATATGTAATAATATACTTAGAGTATACCCACTCAAGCTTGAGTGAGACTCAAGACACATATCAGAATACTCTATATACGTAACACGGTATTTATACATATACCAATACTGCTCCAACGTATACACATCTACCAATATAACCATATACACACACACCATAATGTCAAACACACTTAATATTTAGTCAGGTAACACCACATAGTTCAATCACTTTATATACCATAATAATATTACAGACATCAGCACACGTATAATTATAATACACTCCCTAATACATGCACTCAATGTATAGTCACACACATGTAACACATATATTCACACCATATCCTTCTACTTATAACTAGTACTAGTCATAACCCGTGCCCGCGGGCACGGTTCATTTAAGATTTTCCCTCGCAAAATCTTTATTCCCCAAAAAATTATTTCCACATCCAAAATTGCACGGAACAACAAATTAGTGTAAAAATATTTAGCGTCAAGGGTGCATTCGACGTGGGCGCATTCGATGCGAAACAACAAATTCGGCGCATGCGCCTTCGACACGGAACAACACTTTTGGCGCGAACACGTTTGGCGCGGAACAACAATTTCGGCGCTGAATAACAAATTCGGCGCTGGCGGCTTTGGTGCGGAACAACAAATTCGACGTAGAAGAACAAATTATTTTCCCCTGCGAAATCTTTGTTCCCCAAAAAATTATTTCCAAAAAATTATTAGCGTAAAATTATTTAGCAGCACGGGTGCCTTCGGCGCAGGCGAGGGCGCCTTCGGCGTAGAACAACAAATTCGGCGCGGGCGCCTTTGGCAAAGAACAACAAATTAGCGTAAACAAATTTAGTGAGCGCCTTCAGCCATGGTTTATTTAAGATATCCGCTCAAATTTTTTGTTCTCCCTAGAAATTATTTCCCCCTCCAAAATTTAAACGAACAAAAATTTAGAACCAATCCAAATAAATTATAATCTCTTCAAAATTTAATATGAAGACATCAGTAAGATATCAGTTAAGAGATGTAAAATACATTCTGGAGGGTTCATAGCCAATAACCTTCAATAACATTAAACGCACAACCTGCTCATTATAGGTAACCGTAGTAAAAATCAGAACTTTTCAAGCATAGTTAATACATTTTCATTAGCGTGCCTGGCTACTGAGAACTCTTACACACAAAGCCCCTAAATATTATACTAAGCACACTATCAGTGCTGAAAAATTACAAAAAAGCAATGAATAAATTGACTAATTACTCACAAAGCCTTTAAATAGCACTACAACAAAAATGGACTTTGCATATCAGCATTGTAACCGTCAAGAGAATTTGCATATCCATCAAATTCATCTCAAATATTCCCCCCTTAAAATATGAAAGGGATACCAGAAATTTTATGCCAATAATGATCTAAAAACTTTTTGCATAGTTCCTACAATAGAGTACACCCAAAGATCTCCAAAATCTGTGAGAGATTGGTAATTTGGAAGGCACTGTATGTGCTAAAGCTTGGTGCGCAAGTTCCTGTCCAATCTTGGAGTGAGGTGTGATTGGCGAACCAACTCTCTAGATCTTTTGGCAAACGAATGCATGTAAGCTGATGTTATCAGTTTAGAGTTTTCAAGAGCCGATAATATCGCATCTTCAGCTGACTATGGATCATCAATATGCACTGAGGTTTATATCAGTAGAATCCAGCAAACTATGCATATCTGCTACTTTGCAACCACAAAAAAATTACAAAAAAGATTTCAATTGACACATTTATATTTCCCAGTTTGTGACGCTACATATATTTCCGAAAAAACATCCAACCAAATAATCCAGTAAGTGAATAAACAACAAACCCATCGGTTCTCCATGCCAAAAAAAATTACCATTCACAGCTCATAGCTAGATCATTTAATGAATCAAGATTTAAATGAGTTCATAATATATTCTCCCATTTACACAAAAAACACATAGGTCTCAACAATTCTACTGAAAATTACACTTGCCAAAAAATTACAATTCACTTCAATTTATGCTGAAACACCTGTGGGTGAACTGAACTCTGAACTCTACCCTAATAGGTAGAATTGAACTCAGAACTTTGAACCTACCCCCAAAAAATCTACCCCTAGCCTGTAGGTGACACACACAATTCCTTGGTTGAAGTGAGACCAATTGGGGTAGAGTTCAGTTAAATTCTACTTGGGGAAGCATATGGGTGACGTTCAAGCCACCACAATTCTACTGAAACACCTGTGTGAGACAAAAAAATCAAGAAATGTTGTCAACAAAAATCAAGAAATGGTGTAATCTGAATCTGCAGTAAATAAGATAAAAATGAAGTAAATAAAAAAGAGTGTAGAAATGGGCAAAAAACTCTTACTGCAGCTATACCAAGGAAGTTGTATTCAATAGCTTCTATAAATTCTGCAATCAGAGACTTGTTGTCAAATATAACACATCAAAATAACGACACTTCCAATCAATGTATAATAACAAAATCAATACAAAGATCAATCAATACATTAAACCCGAAGGAAATTAAAGCAACCCAATTAAAACATTAGAAACAAACCAATGTCCAAAAGGAATATCAACTCAAGAAATAAACAAACATCCATGCCGTTTAAATTTTTGCTTGTATATGCAAGTAATATGTAAGACAAATTGCACTAAGAAAACAACGATGAACCGAAAGAAATAGACCAAACCCGTGTAATAATAGAGTATAACAATCCTCAATTTTTTGCTTGTCTAAATCTTTGGTTCTTTTAAAAAGAAACTAATCATATTTGATGATTGTGTCTTTTGTGTTTTTATATCAGACAAACTTCCATAGCAAATTGGGTGGATATCTCTAATATAAAGGTCAAGAAAGCACTTTGTAAGGCTGCAGCTATTAAAACCCCTGAAATTTTGGATACATTCACTTCTCTTATGCTTGATCTTGAACCTTTAGAGTGTCTAATCTACAATTTTATGACTGGAACATTTTTGTAGTCATTCTATCTTTAACACGACAAATTAGGCCTGTATATGGCTACATGTAGACCCCAAACAAATACTTCTTGATACAGAAAATGAGGAGATAGGAATTGCTTACTGACAGAAAAACGATTAATGCAGTCAAATAACAATTTTGAGGAATAGTTGTGGGTATTTGTAATTACATATTAATGGAAGGAGGCATGCAGACGTTCTACATGAAAATATTTTACCACCAAAACTTGACAATGTCCAATAGTGGATGCTAGATGCAAACATAATATACAAAGTGTTAGAAACTAATGGTTAGACAGACATGTAGGCATGCACATACACAGGCGTGTGCCCACGCATATGCACCAATTGAATTTTCCAGTAATTACTTGCAATCAAATTCCAGGGCGTTTTATTATGCAAATGCCATGTAATTTCCTGCAATTTCCTGTAATTTCCAGCTTAGAGGTATGTCATTATAAAATGTAGTTGTGAAAATATTGAAATGACTTGGACAATGTGCATAATTCTCTATAGGATCATGGTTATGACATGATAACAGGAAGCAGATGATTCTCCCATATATCGTAGACATCATAAATATAATAAGCTGCAAACATGGACCTATGCATGCTAAAGATTTTCAGCTCAGTTTTTATATTTTCTCCTTCAGCCAAACATTGACCAATGCAGCAACCAGACCTTAAATTAGATGTGTGATAGTATAAATCTAAAGGCCTATTCATAACCATGTTTATCATTATGCTTTTGGAAATATAAACAACTATGAAATTAGCATATACCTGCAGTTGCATACTTACAGTTCTTTTAATTTCTTTAAGAGTTTGCCAGATTGGAAATATAAAATTTTAAATTCATTGCTTCAATAACCATTGCATTCCTCAACATCCTGGTTTTGAATGCATTGAATATTGGATGTTTATTTCATAATTTGTAACCATGCATAATCAAATGTGCAACAATGGTGGCCTTGTTATATTTTCATGACATTGAGCATGCTGGCGGTAATTCTTCAAGATATGAATCTTATATCAGCCATGTTTTCTCAGTATATAATAAACTCATAATTTCCATCATTTATACACCTCCATACCTGAATATTGCTGGTGATTGAGTTCTTTTCCATGGGTGAATATGACTTGAAAGAACCTCTTGTTTTCTTCTCACTTCCATTAATCTGCAAAAAAAGATAAGCACATGCTTTTATCTAAGAGATGCCCCAATCTGTCGAAGGAAAATATTCAACATGTTCATGCACTCTCAAAGAAAAAGCCAAAATCTCAAAGAGTTTGATCAACGTAAACTTCTCTATTTTCTTCCAAATATGTTCAAAAATATCTCAAGTAGCTCATGACTCATAACATGATATTCACAAGCTTAATAATCCATATAAAGAGAAAGAAAACAAATAAGAAACTAACCTTGATTTCAACCTCTTCAACATTAGCCAATGATGAGGCTTTCATCCCTGATCTTGGCCTTTTTGGCACTAAAATCAGATATTGGACAGATGAAGTTTTACAATATTATTCATTTATGTAAGATATTCATCAACTTACAGCAAGAGGAATAGGCTGTGGAAACGGGTTGTTGGTCCCAAGCAAATTATCGTATGTTACATTACAGATGCATCCCGAAAAAGTAAATAGTTGAATTTTAGATCTTAATGCCACCAGGAATGATACAACAGGCAGGTAGCCTAGCACTACATTGGGGATCCTACCATCAGGGTTGGTTATACTCAACACTTAATAGTTTGCAAATCTCGAAAATTCAAGCAGTCACACGAAATACACCAAAATTCTAGCTTAATCATATAATATATATCATGATTCAATGAAAATATGAATCTTATATCAGGCATGTTTTCTCAGTATATAATAAACTCATAATTTCCATCATTTATGCACCTCCATACCTGAATATTGCTGGTGATTGAGTCCTTTTCCATGGGCGAAGATGACTTGAAAGAACCTCTTGTTTTCTTCTCACTTCCATTAATCTGCAAAAAAAGATAAGCACATACTTTTATCTAAGAGATGCCCCAATCTGCCCAAGGAAAATATTCAACATGTTCATGTTCTCTCAAAGAAAAAGCCAAAATCTCAAAGAGTTTGATCAACGTAAACTTCTCTATTTTCTTCCAAATATGTTCAAAAATATCTCACGTAGCTCATGACTCATAACATGATATTCACAAGCATAATAATCCAAATAAAGAGAAAGAAAACAAATAAGAAACCAACCTTGATTTCAACCTCTTCAACATTAGCCAATGATGATGCTTTCATCCCTGATCTTGGCCTTTTTGGCACCACCTCCATGTAATTTGAAACTGAAAAAGGATGTGTGCTTTTTGCTACTAAGTTTCGTTCTTTCTCTTCTCCCTTTTTGTCCTTGAACTCATCTCTACAGCTTGTTTATAATGGGCAAGCCTCCTCCTTCCAAAAGCTTTGTTTATACAAATTCAAACCCCATTGGACAATATCTATAGGCATCCATTTCCATCAAAATGTCAACACGCCAGCCCACTGCAAGAAGCTAAATCAATGAAAGGAAATTATATTGTTGTTGTTGTTGTTGTTATCATTATTGTTATGAGTTTTCCAATGTGTATATGAGAGAGTGCATGTCATTTGTGAGGGCTTGTAGCTGCACTCTCCGGGGCCTCCCCTTTGAACTTTCTGCCTCACACCAACTTAAATTAAAATGAAACTGAAAAAGCAAAAGAGGAAACAGGTCATATATGACACAATTGATGTCTATAGGTTACTTTGTCATTTGGGCTTAATTAAAAGAAAATGAACTTCTTGTCCATAAAGGAACCTAGTGAAGCTGGAACCTTGGATCTATATCACAAATAAGAACATCAATACAAAATTTGATAGAATCCAGCAAGTGATAAATGCCTTTTCTTTGTTTATTGCAAGAAACAAAAACACAACTACTCTGAACATACACATTACAGATTAGTTGCTATCGTAAATTCCCAATAGCTGCCAAGGTGTCCACGTAGATAGCCATGGCAAAATTTGATATCCAGGATCATGGAAAACATGTATATGAAGCATAGTTATTAGAAACAGTTGCTAAAGAACACAAATAGTCAAATGAAAGTAATTATTGAAGTGCAGTATGGCAAATTAAAATGAAACTGAAAAGTAAAAGAGGAAACAGGTCATATATGACACAATTGATTTCTATAGGTTACTTTGTCATTTGGGCTTAATTAAAAGAAAATGAACTTCTTGTCCATAAAGGAACCTAGTGAAGCTGGAACCTAGGATCTATATCACAAATAAGAACATCAATACAAAATTTGATAGAATCCAGCAAGTGATAAATGCCTTTTCTTTGTTTATTGCAAGAAACAAAAACACAACTACTCTGAACATACACATTACAGATTAGTTGCTATCGTAAATTCCCAATAGCTGCCAAGGTGTCCACGTAGATAGCCATGGCCATCTGAGTTACCTTGTTCCATAATTTCAAGTTCGGCAAACACTTAATTACATAGGATAACTGCAGTTATCCTGTGTTCTTTATTCAAAATAGGATAAATGCTGATACAAACATGAATACCAACAATTACTCAAAATGAAGCAATTTGAATTCTTTTTAAAAAACATGAATACCAATAATTATTGATGGCCATGACAGTGATTCATTCAAAGAAGATGCAAATTAACAGGATATGAATACATCAACAGCAAAATCCAAGAGGCAAGATGCAAATTAACAGGATAAAAAACCACCTAAAAATTAACAGCAAAAAAACCATGAGTTACCTGCGAGGAAAATCAAATATGAATGCAAATAAATTCAAAGAAGATCAAGATTAAATATGAATACTAATAGCTAGGAGAACCATTTCCTGAGTAATCCTCCAGTAAAGGATTGACACAAATCTAAATCAATTTGAATTATCCAAGCGAGCGATCCTCCTGCAAAGGCCTATTCTAGATCCAGATCAATATGAATGTTCCAAAATCACGATCATCTCTCACAATGGTCTAATTTGGATCCCAGTTATCTGTCAGAGTGTGATTCCAATCTGCAAATTCAAAAGTTTTCACATTAAGGTTAGAGGATGTGCTGAGAATTATGTCAAATTAACCCTACATGCAAAATATAAAGAATGTTATAATCATACAAATTGAATAAATTTTTTAGATTAGATATAATTACAACAATCATTTTTATTACTTCACCAATATCATTAATCATGTATTCCCTATCAATTTATCTTGTCCTAATATGCGTTAAATATTGATCATAGATATAATTTTTTATATTAATTATATTACAGAATTATAAACAGTACATGGAATTAATTTTTTGTGCTGTCAAACACTTCAAGTTATGCTTCCAATGCTGATTACCTGCATAGTGGTCAATGATTAAAAAATTGCATGCTGATGTATCAATATGAATCAACTCATATGTCAATCAGAATATAATGGATACATGTTTATTATCTAATTAGCATGGACAAAAGATGGTAGTATGACATTGTATTGAAAAAATTAATGTTCAGCATTGGAATTCATTATTCCTTTATTTCTAATATGGATTAGAAAAGGTGGAGATGTGATGCATTGCCATCAAACCTCCTGCATGAGAAAGCCAGTAACAGCTTGCCTCAAGAATTTGGTAACTCCTTCAGTTGATGCATGGGTACGGTGAGCAGTGCCGAAGGCATCGTTCACATGTAGATCAGCAAGAGACGCTAGTTTCTTTGTAAACTCTGGATCATTCTTATATTCTTCTTCGTAGAACCTGACATTTTCAAGAAGCAACACACCTCCATTTTGTAATGCAGCTACTTTTTTCTCGACTTCCTCACCAATACAATCATCTGCCATCTCAACCTATATCATGTGGAGAAAAAGTTTAGAATGGTGAAAATATAAACTATCAGGATATGGATACACTTAGGAAGACAATTGCACAATTGCAGATAGAAGCCTGACTGTAATTTTCCATTTTGATATAAATTTTATAGCATGTTACTTCAGCTAGCAATAATATATTGCTCTGCAATCCAAGACTGCCCAGGCTCTAGCTGGACATTTCCTATCTACAAAAGAACGTAGTGAAGTAAGATATACAGATCAAGTTCTCAGGAGACAAAGGCAGTGAAATGATTCCCATACCCTCATAATACACAGAATGTTTCATTTTTCAGCATATGTAACATTTCAGAGGTATGTTATGAAACTTCATTTATGTTTCAGCACGAAATGTTTCAGCATATGTAAAAATTTTCATAGAAGGCAAAATTCATGAATAACAGACCTTTGTGAAATTTTCATGTGCAAATTTCTCATTAAGAAAGTCATCCAATTTCATGGGCAAATTTCTTATAAAATGAGAAAGATTTTTTAATAATGAGACTTTCATATAAAATAACTTTCATGGTAAAAATCTTATACAATAACTTTCACATCTGTGCAAATTCCTCATTATGAAAGTCATCCAATTTCAAGAAAATCTCTAATTAAGAAAATCATCAATTAAAAAGTCATATTATGAAATGAGCCGTCTTATAAAAAGTAATTATGAAAATCTTTTTGTGAAATTTCATCAAGTAGCAGCAGAACTTTTTTAACGATCCCATGCGGGTAAATGCAGAAGATACAATCCAAGTAAATGCAAAATTTAAGAGACCACCAAAATGAGCAGAAATTGATTTCCTTGTAAAGCTCAACTGAAAGGTAGAGCAACAAAAATAGTCAAGTATCAAACAAATATAATTGATCAAGAGGAAAATAGAATTTGACAAAAAAATAATCAATTTCAATAATTCCCACCAAAAATGGCAACTTTACAAACCTTTTATCATTTAAAGGAAGAAGAAAATCATCCAGATGACTAAAGATGATACCATGTTTAACCAGATTAACTCTCTAATTTTATAATAGCATGTTTTTATATAATAATAATAATAATATATGAGTCAATTTCACATCTATAATGTTTTCTATAGTTTTAACATTAAATACATATATAATAGATAGATATTCCAATCTAGCATTGGCATTTCAGTAGTTTTTGGGTGTACATAGTCAATCTAGACGAAATTTTTTCTCTAGTCATGATACCATATATTGTCATAGTAGAATGTAAAACCAAATTTAATACCAAAGAGTACTAATCATTGTACAACAAACAACAACACCTAAAATAAAGCATGCTTCAAAAAATTACCAGGTTAAGCACATCCAAAAAATTACATGTATGCATCGATGTCAAATTCCTGCATCAATCCCGTTAGCTGGCCCTCGTCCCTGAAGCTCCTCCCATTTATACACATCTGTTTTTCAAGGCATGGCACAGAGAAGAGGGAAAGCAAACAAAGCATCAAGTATTAAGGTGCTGATCCATTTGGATATGGCCAAGTGAACATATACAATACCAGAGAAGTTCATAATAAAAAGTCAAATAGCCCTTTGCAATAAAAAGCTGTTGCATCCTCCAGTTTGAAGAGCGTTCACAGAAGTTTGAAACACGTCATAAATATTTATCTGCAAGCTTGTTGGTTGAACATACCATAAAAATTACAATCACAACATCAAGAACAGATTGAAAGTATCCTCTGTGTAATTTAGCATTGAAAGACACGAATTAAATTCCTAAATAAAGCAGTGAACAACATGCAAATCTTGCAACCCATCCAACATTAAAAATCAAAAAATTACTCATCATACTGTATTCTCTACTGCTAGAATCTCATCGTTCATCCACATGTTGCAGCTACAAATCTGATATGAGCAGCTACAAATCTGATACGAAGGGTCCTAAGAAAACTAATATCTCTCATATTTATATCCATGATAGCAAAATGCAGGACTATAACATACTAATCCCTAATGACATTAGCGATCACATCAACACATAGTACCAAAAGTGAAAAAAGGAAACGTAGAAATTGTTTGTTTCCTCTTCTTCCTCAATTAAAAAAAATAGAAAAACTATCATCTAATGGAGATTTGCCTGATTGACCATCTAATATTATGTGAAAATAAAAATACTGGCAAAAATCAATGATAACTCCCATGTGAGGCACATATATATCCATCTTTGATGCCATTAAAAATGGCGGATTCCTAAGTATCAAGAAAAATATGGTAGATTCCTAATACATGTTAGAAATTAAAATTCTCCAAAATAAAAATTATAAAAATCAAATCTTGCCTCCATCCCACCATAATTAGTTTAAATAATAAAATAAACACTTTCCTCCTTTGGCCCGTGGAGACTTCATCTTTGATCTTCATAACAACTCTGTCCTTCCCCGCAATAATCACCTGCCATTGAAAATATGACAGATTCCTAATACATGTAAGAAATTATAATTTCCCAAAATAAAAATGAAAAAAAGTAAATCTTTCATCCACCATACCATAATTAGTTAAAAAATAAAAAGTTGCCGCCTTTAGCCTGCAGAGACTTCATCTTTGATTTTCGTAACAAATCTGTCATTCCACGCATTATTGTATAACTGGAATGCAGAATTGTATAACTTTCAAACTATAATTTATATTTTGCAACAACAGAATTTTGCATGATATCATTTTCAATTTGGATTTCATGTCTTGACATGCAATAACAGAATTTTGCAACAGGATTTGTATCACTTATTCCAACAAAAGAGCTAGCTAAAATAGAGCAGAATCCGGTTGCAATCATTAATTCCAACATGATTCTATTGTTGGATGATTACAACAAAAGAGCAGCATTTTGTTGCAAAAGAGCTGGCCATAATCACTTATTCCAACAGGATTCTGCTCTATTTCAATCTGGATTGCTTGGAATAATGAATATGGAAAGACATGAAGGATTTTAATTAAAGAAATAAAAACAAAAAAGGTATTAAAAATTCATTGTTGAAATAAGACCCACTTAATATTTTGAAGGAAGTAGCCATTTTAAGATGTCCACAAAAAAAGACCCATTGTTCATAATAACAAATTGCTGAAAGTTGCAATATAGTTCTTATGCAACATGATGGTATTAAAAATGCATACATATACTCAACAACAATATAAATTTGATGATATTAAAACATGATGGTATTAAAAATGCATACATATACTCAACAGCAATATAAATTTGATGGTATTAAAACACATGGTGACAACAGAGACAATTTAGTTCCGTATTTGATCCAATTGCATTATATTATTAGTTGATCTTCATCAGGATAAGTTTATTGTCTTCCTAAATATTTATGGGATTTGTCCTTCACTCTATAGCGAGAACATCACGTGTTCACGCTAGTTACATACAAACCATCTCAACAATCCATATAAAGCATGCCGCAAAGCATATGTTTACCCCGTTATTTGGCTGAATCAATATCGTTAAAAATAAGGGGCTGAAGTACAAACCATGGACCATCGGGCAATTGCATCTTTTCAATGAACTTAGTCGCTTTCGTGATGCAATTCTCTATCTCTTTTCTTCGGTCCCCTGGATAAATTTTTTAAATAATGCAAGTGATTGGATCACTGCCGATGTACATTCAACTTATCTGCAATTGCATTTTTCTTGATGGAAACAAATTAACAAAACTTGGACAAATGAAATCAATTAAAAAAAGTTTAAAGTGACTAAATCTTACGAAGTCTCAATCATTAGGCCCTCAATCATTTGTTCAGGATTGATGACCTGAATAGAAAAATATTGCATTAGAATTTGGAAACATTAGAATTTTGGTTAGAATGATTTTATGTTAAAAATTACTACAATGATATACAGAATTATACATGATCACATCTCGTGAAAGCGTTGCCATCCATGGCGCTGGTAGGTTCGCCTTCGATGAAACTCCCCTTTTGATCATCTGAAAAGGACCCGTCATCAAATTTTATCAAAAATGTATACATAACAAAATTACAAAATCATGACATGAAATGAAGTCAGTATCTAGTTTCTATTTAAAAAAAATTAATAAGCAATAATATTGTTCAAGATAAACAACCCCAATCATACACAACAAAGTTCCACCCTCTACCTCAAATGACCAGCAAGCAGGCTAATTGGCATAAACCAATCCAAATTCCCAAGCAGTGATGGATAAAAAGAAATAGACACATTTATTAGACGAACCAAAAACGTAAGTGTACGTACTGAAAAGGAACCATATTGCATAAAAACACTCAAAAAATGAGACATGAAATGAAATCCATTGAGATGTTGGAAGAATTCCCTCTAAGAAAGAAGTCACATGTAGTCATAATGCTTTAAATTAATTGAAATAAAATAAAATAAAATAAATCCATGTAAAAAATTGTCCCAGGCAGACTGAAAGAGCTCTTTGCAATTCTAAAGAGAATATCACATGCAGTCATAATGCTTTACATTAATTGACTGTAAAATTTCCTTATAGGAAAACTTGGGTCAAGAGTTTCAAGATCACCGATGGAGAAAACAGTCCAGGTCATGCCAATAACTTCTTGCGTTTTGTCTTATAAATTTGTCAAACAAATCAATACTATAGCATGCTCGAATCACATTGATTCTAAAGAAACCCTAAGCAAGCAACCCAAACCAAAATACAAACTGAATTGCAACAATAAAGCCCCATTCCACAAAAGATTACTGGGTAGGGAATCAAATTGCATCGTCTTAAATAAAGGAGTGAAAATCTCACAGCAATGAGAAGCGATTCTTTAGCAGAGAGCCTCTCCATCTCCCACACTCTTCTTGGGGTTGAGGTTGAGGACGAAGAATGGGTTGGGGTTGAGGACGACGGGAGAGGGAACCCCCACACTCTTCTTCTCCCTCTCACTTATCCCTATCACTTCTCCCTCTTTCCTTTTCCCTGCCTCCAAATCGTCTGAAGGCGTCGAGGGCCGTGAGATCTCAGGCAGTGGGCTTTTGGGGCAGGGGCTGAGAGAGAGAGAGAGAGAGAGAGAGAGAGAGAGAGAGAGCATCCAAATTGAAATTCTTTTTGTTTTCAACAACAAATTTCAAATTGAAATTTTCAAACAACCCAAGTTTCCCCCCCAAACTTATAACCCTTATCCAATTTCTCTTATCCAATATCTCTTATCCAATATCTCTTATCCAAAAACTCATCATAACATCTCTCATTTTTATACCCCAAATACAATTCAAACCCTTATCCAAAATCTCTTATACAAAAACTCTTATCCAAAAACCCATGATAACATCCCTGTTTTATAATATAGATACCAACACATCTACTTATCCATACATAGTTAAGACATGCAATAATCATGTATACCTCGAGGTATACACGCACACACACAACATTCCGCAAAGGCAAACAATACCAAACAATTTTATAACCATATTACCGTACGTATATCACTCATATTCATATAGTAAGCACATACCTACGTACGAGCACATGCCCACACGTACTAACATATAGATCAAATAATAGGCATGCACGTGTAACTATAGGTACCCTAGTATCATTATACCTAATATACACCTAACTTTACCAACATATTATTTCAACCATTAATCATTATCTCCAACTACAGACACCCCCAGTAGACATTCTAACACTAATCCTCATATACACAGACATCCCCAGAGTGGTCTAGCTATCCACACACATACATATAAATACTAACACACATACAACTTCATATATACCAAGTAATTATATGCACTACCATGACATCACAATCTATACTAATTGGTCCACCATACTACACCAAGGTTAATGTAGGCAACAATAAGCACTAATATGATAACTAAACAATAGTGAGGAAACCGAAATCGAAATTGAAATGAAACAAGATCGGGATGAACGGGTTCGGGTGAGGCGACATACAAGGGAATGGCTTGGTTGGGTGGAACCAAATATATAATTCAGAATAATCAAGTAAGGAAGAAAGAGATAAAATACGAAGTAAGAATATACTAAAATGTAAGTTATAAAATAAGAATCTGACAACATCCTTATAAAACGTAGAAGGGTAACATGAAGGTTAAATCACAACGTAATAATTAGACGCAGAATAATGAGTATGGAGGTGAATGGATTGTTTTACAATTGAAGGTAAATTTAAATGAAGATAGTATTTTACAAAAATTTGAAGTAGGAAAATGATGAGTATAAAATCGTCACGCTGAATGCTGAAGTCTCATGTAACTTAGAAAAATATATTAAAGGTAAGCGCGATAAGTTACCCGAATAATTTTCAATGGCATAAGTAAGAAAAGAAAATTATAAATCGATTTAGGGAAATAGAAGTACGATTCATAATAAAATTAGTATATGAAAAGGAAAAGGTATTTATATAGGTGTGAAAAGTATAGGATGGAAAAATATCATAAAATAGTAATCAAAATCTCGACAAAAGTTTCGAAATTCAATAAAAATGAATTTAGGTCAACGGAAGAGTACGAAGTCTAAGTAAATATATTAAAAGTTTTCGAATGGGTTTGAACTTAGCGAATGAGAAATATCAAAAATACTTTCAGAAGATTAAAGATTTGTAACGAAAAGATTCGAAAATTATCGACGATCATCATGAGGCGATCTCGTGAATCGAGGGCAAGGAATATGGTCGCATGATCGAAACGTAAACACGCCTAGGATATGACTTAGGAAAATCTACGGGAAACTCCTACGGTCGACCAACTGAAGATTAGGAAACTAAGCGCTAAGACTTTCTTAGGAACTAGACTGTAATGAATTGCGTTCAGCTTGGCCCGAAATCGTTGAACCCAAGCGAACTACTAGAGGAATTCTAGAAGTCTATCATGGTCAGAGCTAGACAGTAACCACTAAGATAACTCCTAAGACGATTATAACAGTTTCTAGCAATGGGTCTAGCTAACAATCAGGGACCTCTAACTAGCAAGCACAGACGTCTAACTAAGTCTTACTATAGTCCTGATCTAATGAATTCCCTACTAAGCTGAGACAGATGTTCGGGCAACACGTCTACCAGCCACCTAAGACATAGAAAATGATAAAAATTAGACTCAGGGCTTATGACTTGGATGTTTTAATTTATTTAATGGACATTCTATTTTTATTATCGTTGTTCTGATAATTCACAGTTGTAGTGGACCTGCATGGGCCACCAATAAAACCTGTCACGACCCGCTTCCCTAAAATGGAGGCGAGGCGTAAGAAGTCCGCTCAGACTTGGAGCAGTGAGGCCCCAGTCTGTAAAGCGTATGGAAAACCAAGTATATGTCCTTGCAATTCATAGCAGAAAAATAATAATAATAAAGAAGAGAGACAGATAAAATTATTTCAATCTCAGAATGTCCATAATAAATTTCAACATCACAGAAAAGCCACCAGGCTAAAAGAAAAGAGTCTAAAAGGCCCCAGCATGGCCAACAAAAGTAAAAGTACAGAAGAGGAAAGGTGCTACGCACCGACAACCTAACAACAGACTAAGCAAAAGTAACGACGAAGGAAAACTCTACGACTGGTCGCCGGTGTCCTCGTACTCCACGTCAACAGTGGACCCATGCTCAAAGTCAGCAAACGCCTCGCCCTCAGCAACGGTCTCTGGCTCAGTAACTAAAATGCGACACCCAAAGAGATGATGGCGCATGTCAGCAAAGTCTACAAAGAATTTGTGCAAGGAAACTAAAAAGGAAAGTAAAACAACCTAGCAGTTCTAAAAGTATGCGATGACATGGCATTTTAAAGTATGGATGTAACAATTAAATAAATGCGACAAGTATGACATGGCAGCAAGTTTAACAAGGCACAAGTACATCATGGCATGGGTAGCAAAGCTACCAAACAATCACATGGATTTCACAAGTCAAGTAAACACGTGGTGCTCAGAGATTACACCTTTTGGCTGGAGTGGCTGTACGGGCCAACTCCTAAGCTCAAGTGATCGCTTATCCCTATCCCTCCACGTGTATCGGGCATTGGCTTTTGACCAACACATGTAGCCCGCTTCTGGATCACGAGCCAGGAAGTGTATTTGGCATAGGGTTGTGCCTGCAACGCAGGTGCCTAGCCTGAACAAGGAAGTACAAGTATAGTAGCGTGTGCTACGAATGTAACACTCAAGCATGGATGACATGGCATGGCAAGTTGTAATTTAAATGCGAACAGATAAGGAATTTAAACGTGACCGACAGAGTACAAGTAAAGAGCATGCAGTTACGAAAATTAAACGTGACAGGTAGAGATGCATGAATGCCATGGTAGGGTGACAGATCTAGCTTCGTTGTTAAGCTAGATCTTAAAATTGCATCTAGGCGAGTATCATTTCGACGCCTAGTCTCTTTTACGCCTAAAACAAGAAATGGCCTAAAGCACGGCCTAAACAAAGATCTGGCAAGTTTCACTTGCCTGCAATCAACCATTCTGCAAATATCGTCCAACCAGTCCAGTCTACCTATGTTCTCGGATCCACCAGCCTACAGTCCCAAATTAAATTATCTTGATTCGTGAATTATCAACCAATTAAAATACCGATTTTTATCTTGTTTAACATGGATGGGTTGGGGGTCCTAAGTGTTCAGAAATTTACCCATACACGACACGAGAGCTACACTGGCGTCGGGTAGCGACGCCAGGGGTTGGAACAATAGAAAACTCTCCACGTCTAGATTCCAATATTAGATTCCTTGCTCGCCAATTCTCAGACAGTGGCCAGATCAACGAACAAGATTCCAATCAGCGAGTGTTCGGTAGACGTTTGTATGGCTCCCGGGGAGTCGTAACAACGAACCGAGATGAACGGTTCGACGTACACGAAGTCTACGACGTTGAGCATCGTAGGGGATGATCGTGACGTCGAAAAACATCCCTATGAGTGGTAGTGGGCTGTTGGAAGATCCCAACAGCGAGAGGGGACGATGAAGAGGCGATACGACGTGCCGATACGTCGTAAAAATGCAAAACAGTGGAAACACTCGCTGTTTTAGAGCAACCGCGACCGAGGGGGCTGCCGCACGCGAGGTTCCACTATAAAGGGAAGAGGAGATCGACATCTTATGGATCATCGGCCTGTCAATGGGATCATGCCCGTGTGATGACATGGGAGAAAGCAAGGGCTTGCGGCCTGTGATTGCTCAAGGGGAAAACATAGCCATGTGTTGAGGGAAAGGAGGGTGGTCTTGCTGTCTTGGTTGTTGGATGGCCGAAGGAGCAGTTGGGGGCCGGTGGCCATAGAGATGGCCGAGGATTCCATCTCCGGGAGGTTAGGGCCTGAGTTCAAGGAGGAAGGCTCCCGCGCTAGTGTTGGGCGGAGGCCAGCCTTAGAGGGTCGGAGTTGGGCTGATCGGCGTGGAGTGCTGCTGTGTGGCAGTGGGGCGCCGAGCTGCTGCCGCTCAAAGGAGGAGATCGACATCTTGGGGGGCCGGAGAAGATGGTTGCAGCTGCTCTTGGGGGGGTGCTAGTGTGGAGAAGATGGAGGGATCAACGGGGAAGGCCGCCGGCGATCGCGTTTGGATGCGGTTGCGAGATCATCCAAGGCTGGCGGCGTCGCGAGCTTCCCATCACGTGGAGAAAAGGGAATAGGGTAGCTGCGTGTGTAAAAGGTAGGGCGGCTAGTTTGTTTTGGGCTGGGAGAAAAACCTAGGGTATAATATTATAAGGGAGTAGGGTTTTCTCATATGAGAATAGGGTATGGGGTCTAGTGAAGTGCAGCATGTGGGCAAGGGAGAGAGTCCTAGTCTAGGTTTAGCTGAGGAAAGGTAAAATAGCCTCTCTTTTATCTTAAAATTATTAATATTGTTATAATAAAGCAATAGCCTAGCTCCCTAACACTCCTGTGTGTGCGGCCAAGAGGAAAGCTTGGGCTGAGTCAACAACAATTGGACGTGTATTATAAGGATTATTATAAAATACTAGAGGATATGTGTCACATGAAACTTATGGTTAAACACTGATAGGTTGGCAAAATAGTGAAAGTAGGTCAAACGAAGCACAAAAATTGTAAGATAAATACTGGGGTGACCGGGACGACGAGAGAAAGAAGACATAGAAAACAGATCACAATTTTGATGACGAGAAACGAAATTAAAAAATAGAAAGGCCTTACGACAAAAATGAAAATCGTGACGTCTCTGTAAACAAGGTCAAATCGTGGGAGAACGACCCGTTAAATAAAGTTCCAAATTAATTCCACAATTTAATATTCTTCGAGATGGTCACATCGGCATATCACACTATAGGGTTCGGTTACAGACAAAGTCTAAAATAAATATGTGCACGAACAAGACTACGTGCACGTAAAGCGTATAAAGGATACTGAAAAACACCCTAGAGGGGGGTGAATAGGGTGTGTGGCACAAATTTAAAAATAATCACAAACACAGAGATAATCAGACACAGATATTTTTTAACGGAGTGGCTCCCCGCCAAAACTCCGACCCCAAGACCTATGAGGATTTCACTTAATAAAACCGATCACACTTACGGGTAGTGATCTCACCGTACACAAATATAGTTCAAGAGTTAAAGCGCAGAGATAGCTTCAGAGTAAAGCTATTCTTAATACAATCTCACAAATAAAACAGATTCAAATAGCTTTAATACTGCAGTGAAAAATCAGAGAGATATCACAGTGATGAAGTTTGTGAGGTCGTGATCGCGTGGGTGCAAACGGTTCGCTGATCCAATGTCTGGATTGGAAGATATAGTCTTCGGAAGATGCTTGCGCGAATCTGAATTCTGCAGTGGCTGATCTGTAGAAAAACGCCCAAACTGTATATAATTCTGAAAAATGAGCAAAGGAGTCTATCACCGTTGCGAAGGGCATGAAGATGTGGTCGCGTGGGCGCAAACGGCTCGTCGATCTGACGTCTGGATCAGGAGATATGAGTGTACGAAGTCGGATGCGCGATCAAGACAGATTTGTAGACGTTGAAAGCTTGAACTTGCTTGAAGAACCCCTTACCGTAAGCGCCTCTTGTGTTGATGTTCTGCAGGCCCTCTCTATGATTCACAGCCGTCTCTTGCTTTTAAACAAATGATACGGATGTGCATGCATGGTTTTTGAAGAAGCCGAAAGAAAAAATTTGAAGAGCCGCACTCGGGAATATCAAAGGAGAGGAATGATGTATTCTGTAAAAAATTTCGCACGCTCCCCTATTTTTATCTGGCCTACTGTGTAAACATGATTCAAGAATTAAAGTAAGTGGGCACAACCAAATTTGATTTGATCTTACTGTTTTTGTTTTCTTTTGGACTTATCTTTTGACATAAGCACCAAAGAAAACGCAATTAGATTGATTTTCTCTTGTACATGCTTTAATGAGAAGCACTACAAAAAAAGGAAGTGCCCTGGATATAATTTTTGCATGCTGCTCTTTTTTTTTTGTGTTTGTGTATTCTGTTGTTTGTTGTTTGTTTGTTTTTTTTAAATACCGAATGCTTCAGCAGATAATTAGATGAGGTCAAAACAAAAAACAAAACAAACTTGAAAAAGAATGCGGCAGAGGCATTTTGAGATCATGCGGCAATTTGTGATTCTGGGAACTTGGCTTGGCTTCCATCCTATTTTGTGTGAAAATGGGATAAGATTTTTGAATAGGAGACTGAATAGGAGACCAAGTGCGTTGTGTTTAGGATGAGAACATGGAGTTTGAATCCAAGTAGATAATCCATGAGTAACCAATCAGTTCATTTGAATTTCCTTTTTGCACCAATATCCACATACACGCTTCCTCTTGCAAATAAAATTTATTTTGCACTTTGCTCCCTGTAATCACTAAATAAAAAATTGTTAGCCACACATGACTTGTTTGTCATCATCAAAATTTAATCGTACGACCTAGTTAGTAAACTAACTAGGCCAACAATCTCCCCCTTTTTGATGATGGCAAACAAGTCTGGAAAAATTGAGAAATGATATTAAAGAGCATGTCATATAGTGTACATGATTATAAACATCATACAAAGCTCCCCCTATCGATGTGCTCTCATGAAAAGTTGTGACAAGCTCCCCCTTAAAATGTGCATCTCTCCCCCATTATTTTTCTGCTATTTTTTCTTCCTTCTCCCCCTTTTGCCATTAATCGAAAAGATCACACAAATTGAAGAGGTTAAGAATGAGACATGAAACACGTTTACAAATCGAAGAAACAAGAAATTGATGACGATGCTCATATTAATGCTTATTCCCCACGAACTTAAAGTATAACAAATATCATGAGCATTGAAAGCATACTATCGTTGTAAGAAATCTAACAAGAAGATGTTGTATTATGAAACACTTTGACAATATGAATGGTGCTTAGAAACTAAGAGATGAGAATATAAGATTATCTAATACAATTTGTGAGCCTTCATTGCTATGGAATAATCAATAATTAATATGTAGGGAGACACCAATCAAGGGATACCATGGTGTTAAATTTCGGGTCCTTTGGAATTGAGGTTCGCTAAGTGGTTGCTTCATCTACCATATTTCATACGCATTTCTCAACAAACCCCCGAAATCTGGTTACTAGCCGCCGGTATCAAATGTAGTATATTTGAAGATGTTTTGCTATTCCCTTTTTCTTTTTCAATTTTTTTGTATAAATGCTCATAACAATTTTTTTTTTATTACAATGTTGGTGTCTCAGAATAGTAACGCATGAAGGCATCACATACTCGACTCCTACTAAATAATTTTCCATAGAGATTTAAGCGCACAAAGTTGTAAAGATAAAATATAAATTCAGAAACTTTAGAATCTAAGCACATTCAATTGTCTCCATAGTTTATAAGACTCAATCAATCTATTTGATTCGTACAATTTGGCATGCTTACAAGTCACTTTTTTATTGATAATTCAAGCATGTGGATTTTACAATAATATGGTGCGTCATCATCAAAAATATTTTAATGTTTCTAAGATGTCTAATAAGGTTCATATCAAATTCTCAACCAAAATCAATAATAGTGATGACGATCATGCATGCACATACCAAGAATGACCAAACCCACATTAAGATGAAATAGTGTGTGGCTTAGGTACAATAAGTACGCATGTGTATGTGCATGGATATGCATGCTAATGCTCAATTAGTGACATAATCCCCAACTCCCTTCGAATGAAGTAAAATTGTTTTTGATTTAAGGGTTTGGTGAAAATGTCCGCTAATTGTTTTTCTGTATCAATATATCCGAAAGAGATATCTTTCTTATCAACGTGATCTCTAAGGAAGTGGTGACGAATATCAATATGTTTTGTCCTAGAATGTAGAATAGGATTTTTAGATAGATTTATAGCACTCTTGTTGTCACACCAAATGGTTGGAGGTTGGAAAGTAAGATCGTAGTCTCTGAGGGTTTATCTCATCCATAGAATTTGAGCGCAACAACAACCTGCCGAAACATATTCCGCTTCGGTTGTACTCAATGCTATGGAGTTTTGCTTCTTGGAGAACCATGAAACAAGAGACATACCTAGTAGTTGGCAAGTGCCCGTGGTACTCTTACGATCGGTCTTACTTCCCGCAAAATCCGCATCACAATATCCTACAAGCTCAAATGAAGTGGAACAAGGATACCATAAACCAAAATCTAAGGTTCCTTTAACATATCAAATTATTCGTTTAACATAAGAAAGATGGGACTCATTTGGACAAGATTGAAACCTTGCACATAAACATACACTGAACATTTTATCAGGCCTACTAGCTGTCAAGTATAATAGGCTACCAATCATACCTCGGTACAAGCGTTCATCCACATTCTTTCCCTTTTCGTCTTTATCCATCGTTGCCGTCGTTGCCATGGGAGTAGAGCATCCCTTAGCATTTTCAAGTCCAAACTTCTTCACTAACTCCTTTGCATATTTTTCTAGATTGATGAAAATTCCATCCTCACATAGTTTGATTTGCAAACCAAGCATGAATGTAAGTTCACCCATCAGGCTCATCTCAAATTCCCTAGACATACATGAAGCAAATTCCTCACACAGTAGATTGTTAGTAGCACCAAAAACGATATCATCAACATATATTTGTACTACAAGTAGATCTTTATTTTGATGTTTAACAAATAGAGTTTTATCCGCCTTTCCCATGTAAAAATTATTTTCAAGCAAAAATTTACTAAGTCGCTCATACCAAGCTCTAGGAGCTTGTTTGAGCCTATATAAAGCACGTTTAAGCTTGAAAACATAGTCCGGGTGGATGGAGTCTTCAAACCCAGGAGGTTGTTTGACATAGACTTCCTCAGATAGAACTCCATTCAAAAAGGCACTCTTGACGTCCATTTGAAAGAGTTTGAATTTCATGAAACTAGCGAATGCTAAAAGCATCCTAATTGCTTCCAATCTTGCGACGGGAGCAAATGTTTCATCAAAATCAATCCCTTCCTCTTGGTTATAACCTTGTGCAACTAATCTTGCTTTATTACGCACAACATGCCCCATTTCATCAAGTTTGTTTCTAAATACCCATTTAGTGCCTATAATTGTTTGATTTTTTGGTTTAGGAACAAGTTCCCAAACTTGATTTCTATCAAATTGTGACAATTCCTCCTGCTCCTGCATTGCCACAATCCAATAGGAATCTTCTAAAGCACTATCAACATTTTTCGGCTATAAAATGGATATAAATGCAAAGTTAACCATCAAATTAAAGCTACTTCTAGTACGTATACCTTCCGTCGTGTCTCCAAGGATTTGATTCTTTGGATGATCCTTCTTAAAGTGCCAATCCTTAGGGAGATCTTGTGATGACGTAGTAGCTTCTGCTTCTTTTGGCACACCATCATTGTTATTCTCTTGGTCATTGGAATTGCTAGTGTTTATCTCCAGGCCATCCAAACCACCTGTAATATCTGTAGATTCTGCAGCACTAGAAGACTCATTAATAGCACTTTTCTCGTCAAATTTCACATGCACAGTTTCTTGAATAGTAAGAGTTCTTTTGTTAAATACTCGATAAGATTTGCTATGTGGTGAGTACCCAACAAAAATACCCTCATCGGATTTAGCGTCAAATTTATCCAGATTTTCGCCAACTTTCAGAATATAGCATTTGCATCCAAATGGTTTTAAATGTGATAAGTTGGGAGTCAACTCTCTATAAAGCTCATAAGGTGTTTTCTTCAAAATGGGTCTAATGGACACACGATTTAAAATATAGCAAGAAGTATGTATAGCTTCAGCCCAAAAATATAAAGGCAATTTGTAATCATGAATCATGGTCCTAGCCATTTCTTGCAAAGTACGGTTTTTCCTCTCAACCACCCCATTTTGTTGTGGTGTCCTCGGGGCGGAAAAATTATGTGAATAACCTTTTGAAATGCAAAAATCATCAAAGCTAGTATTAACAAATTCTCCTCCATGATCACTTCTAACTTTGACAATTGAAAAACCTTTTTCATTTTCAACCTTTTTACAAAACATTTTGAAAACATCAAAAGTTTCATGTTTGTGTGTCAAGAAATAAACCCAGGTGAAACGTGAAAAGTCATCGACAATAACAAAGCAATAATGCATACCACCTAAACTAGCAACCTTTGTGGGTCCAAATAAATCCAAATGTATCAGTTGCAATGGCTTATAAGTAGTTACAACGTTTTTAGGATTGAAACTACCTTTATGTTGTTTACCTAGTTGACATGCATCACAAAGCTTATCCCGATCAAAGCTAATTTGAGGTAAACCTCTCACTAGTTTCTTCCGAGCAAGCTTTGAGATTAGGTCCATACCGGCATGGCCTAATCTTCGATGCCAAAGCCAACTAGTCTCATGTGATGCAACTAAACATTTTAGATTATTTGAATCACTAAGTTTGATAGTATAGATGTTATTATAAGATGTACCCTTGAAAAGGATATCATCACCTTTTAAAATATATACTTTGTCATTTTTGAAATGAACCTTAAGGCATATAGAGCATAACTGACTCACACTTAACAAGTTATGTGCTAAACCATCAACAAGATTAACATTTTCAATGACCACAAGAGGATGCTTACCAATGTTACCTTTGCCCAAGATTTTGCACTTCTTTCCATCTCCAAGAATAACTGTCCCTCCATCTTTCCTTGATAGCAACGTGAAGATGGATTCGTTGCCCGTCATGTGATTTGAGCAACCGCTATCAAGGTACCAAATGCTGTCATTTTCCACTTGAAGATGCACCTGCAAAAGAAGATGCACCCTTTGGTAACCAAATTTTGGATCCACAATTATTAGTACGATGCTTTGGAACCCATATGAAATATGAAGGATAATATCTGGCCAAGCAATCATACATAACATGCCCATTTTTGTTGCAATAAAAACATGTAACATTGAAATGCTTATTAGTAGATGACATACGATTTTTGTGCACGTAATGTTCAAAGCTCATGTCTCTTGCAAAATTCTTTTCAATGATGTTCCTAGTTTTTTTCTTAGGTTGTTTTTTCTGAAAGCCAAGACCATGTTTACTAGATTGTTCATTAAGCCCATTTATCATCTTATTAAAGCTTTCTTGGCTATTTGTGAATTTCTTTAATGTCAAGCTAAGATTTTGATTTTCATTCTCAAGTTCAATAATCTTAGTCTCATATCTTTTTTTCTTTTTCACTAGTTTCAGAATTGATGGCTATGTGTTTTCCTTTTATTAAATTAGATTTTTCTTTTTCAAGCTCTTCCAATTTTTCTTCATAGCTAGTCACTTTTAGGTTCAATAAATTTATTTCAGAATCTTTAGAATTAAGAATACTAATTTTCTCTTTTAATTCTTTAGCGAGATTAACATGGTCAAACTCTAACTTAGCCAATTTTTTATTAGTATGTTCTAGCTCTAAGGATTTTGTTTTTAGTTGGGTTTCATCAAAATTATATATTATTTCCTTTTGTTCTTTCCACTTAACAAATAGCTCATCTCTCTCTCTTGTCATGCTCCCTAGTTCATCTTTTAATGAATCACGAACTTTTTTTAGTGTAAGGAATTTAGGACCCATTTCTTGAAGGAGTTCTACAAGAAATTCATAAGCTTCCTCCATGCTAGAAAACATATCATCACTAATATTCATTTCATCATCAAAGATTTGAACAAGAGAGCTAATTTTATCCTTTTCGTTTCCAGCCATAAAGCAAGTTCCAGTGTTGTCGTTCCAGTCATCATCTGAGGAGAGCTCTTCTGCGTCACTTTCTCCCCACGTAGCCACCATTCCTCGCTTTGATTTTCTCTTTTCTCCATCACCAGTCTTTTCCTTTCCTTTTCCTTTCAGAAGTGGACATTCTGCTTTCATGTGCCCTCTCTTGTTGCATCTGAAACACTGAGGTGCAGAACTTTCTCCATCATTTTCTTCATTTTTCTTGGCTCCCCAAATGCTTCCCGTCCTTCTTTTGTTGTTTTTTATGAATTTCACAAATTTCCTTGTAACAAGAGCCATGCTTTCATCATCTGATTCATTCATCTCCTCCTTGAGCATTTTGGAGATTTGAAAAGCTAAGTTCTTTTCCTTTGTTTCCTCCTTCTTAGGTTTCTCTTCCATCTTTGGTGTGCTGTCATTGGCCATCTTCAATTGAACCTCATAAGCCATTAATTTTCCCATTAACTTCTCGAAACTGATATCTGCCAAATCATGTGCTTCTTCGATCGCCGTCCTCTTTTGAATCCAATCGCCAGATAGGGAGTATAAAATCTTTCCGACCAGATCTTCCTCTGGGATGTCCTTCCCTAAGGATTTCAGTGGATTGACGATATCTGCAAAACGAGAAAACATAGTATCAATAGACTCATTAGGCATCATAGCAAAATTTTCATATTTCTGTAATAACATTCTAATACGAGTTTTCTTAACTTCACTAGTTCCCTTATGAGTAACTTCAAGTCTCGTCCAAATATCCTTAGCAGTAGAACAAGAACTAATGCGGTTAAATTCAGTTTTACTAAGACCACAATACAAGATGCTCATGGCCTTAAAATTCAATTGTCTCCATAGTTTATAAGACTCAATCAATCTATTTGATTGGTACAATTTGGCATGCTTACAAGTTTCACTTTTTTATTGATAATTCAAGCATGTGGATTTTACAATAATATGGTGCGTCATCATCAAAAATATTTTAATGTTTCTAATCGTGTTTCGTGTGCGTTTGGTGTATTTGATTTTTAATACTGTTTTTCGTAGTTCGGACGCGCGACCAAACCCTGTATTCACGACCCTCTCAGAGGTGCGATCGCTCCGGTATTTTCCTTGTTATTTTTGGATGTAGGGTGAACAATTTACTTATCTCATCACAACTTATAAATATCTATATATAAATAAATTTAAGTTTTTTTAAGAAGGCTGTACGTTAGTTTTTTTAGAAACAAACTTATTAATCTTTAATCTTTTATTTTAAAACACTTAATAAACTTTTTGAAACAAATTAAACCCTCCCCATGTGCTAGCCTACCAAGTCTTTTCTGTTGGGTTTCAAATCACAACGAATTATTTGTTTTGTTAAAACCAACTTTTGCTAAACTGGGTTGTTTGTCAAAACAAATTTAATTGTTAGTGTTATCATATCTTCAGCTCATAACCGCCTTACCCTCTTCCCACGTGATCATTTATGGGCTCAACCTCCCCCACGATTCACGCACGTCGCCATTTCCGTTCGTTCTTCTCCTTCCTCTTCTCTTTAAACCCAACCGCACACCAGGTTATCATCTCGAACCTCACGGCGACAACTCCACCTCTCCAGCACCCAAAAGAACCCATAGCCCGGCGATCTCCAGGCCTCACGGCCATCATCCCCAGTCCGCCACAAATTTCCGGTGACCCGACATCCGTCCTCCCCTTGCCGTCGTCTTCTCCGGTGGGACACGCATCCGCCGGAAATTCCTAGAGCCTCGACCGCACCTCTCCACTGCCCAAAGCCCTCCCCGAAACCAGGTCCACGTCCTCTCTCAGTCGACCTGTCCGTCGTCCCGTCGCTGCAGACAACCGCCGTGCGGCTGCCTTCCTCTCGACGCCGGAGCACCCCAGCAGTGCCGCACGTTCGCCTGCAAGCCAAGCACGTGAGTCTTGTTATTTTCAGCATGCATGTCAGCAATATTAGTGTAGTAGTTAGCTTATATTATCAAATTATCTTGAGGACAACATTACAGTATTAGTTCGAAGTTTAGATTATAGTAGAAATTGATCACAGATGTTAAATCTTAGCTTCTATATAGGGTTGCCTGGAGCTAGCTGTAGCTTGGTGTGTATACATATATAGAACACGATGTTAGTTAATCTTTATAACTATTGGTTAGTGGAGGTATCAAGGTTAACCTGTTAATTTTTATTACATATTAGCTACATTGTCTAGCACTAATTCATCTTGATGAATAAAACGCATTAGCAAAAAAAAAAGAACAAGCCTTTGACATAAGCAAGTTAATGATTTGTATCAACCCTCAGTGTGATTCAGCAACTACACAAGCATTACATACATATGAAATTCTTATTAAGGAAGACAACCATGTGTGCTAGGTAACAAGCTTACTTAAGTTGGACGAATTAGCATCTGAATGCAAGTAAGAATACATCGTAGAAGACAACTATTTGCATCATCCAAAATCTGGTAGAACAAGTAAAAACAATGAAGATGAAATTCAATTGCTGTTGCAGCTTAAAACATGATAATTTACTTTCGAAGTCATAGACTCATATAGCAAGATGGGTGACAATTTTTGGATGAATTCCTTGTCTATTATGTAAAGGCTCAGGGTCATCCATGTTAGTTATACAGAATGTAAGGGGCAAATCAGAGATGAGTGAGGATCACTGACAAGTGATCACCAAATTACATGCTAATACTACCCTTGATTCTCCAACGCCAAACCATGTCATGTTGCACATTGCAAATTGCATTTTTGCATTTAGGCATCATCATAGTTATTATCATTATTGAGTTTTTCCATTTGATTTGTTTGGCTATAGATTGCCACAGTGCATAACTGGAGATTTGGTGTGTAGGAAAACCCTACTTTATTAGTTATGCAATCAAACAACAAGAGATCCATGCACACGATTTTAACATTATAAAGTTTTATAATAAGTTAATGGTGTTAATTTGTTAATATCAGTCAGTTATTTTATAACATGAGTTAGTATACCTCGGTTCAATCATCAGTAGCAGATGTGTGTGTGTATGTTAGTACAAACTATTTGTTTGGTGGCATTAGTAAAACTATGTAAAATAGGTGGCAGTAATTATTATATTAGTCATATTAATAGTGTAAGTTAGCTGTAAGAAATTTTTATATAATGTTAGTATATTATAGCATAGTGTTAGTTAGTAGATTACATTCATAGCATGTTATGAACATCACCCTAGGATAGCGAACATAATAGAATCAGATTATTATTTAATATTGTAATTTATGCCGGGACGAATCTAATTCAGATGCATGTTTAATCAAAATAGAGAACCAGTCGTTCCATAGCTTAACACTCGTCGAGGCGAACCCACGACAACAGATATCACCGGAAACATGCAAGTGATACTTGCCAGCTTTCTGTTTAGGCCAAGTCTTAGGCCATTTTGTATAGTAGAGTAAAAGAGACTAGGCAGTGAAATGATAGCTGTCTAGACGACACTTTTTAGATCTAGCTTGACAACGAAGCTAGATCTGACACCCTTATCATGCTTGCATTCATGCTACCATGCCATGTTTAATTTCAATTAACGGTACGCAAATTATCTGTTCATTACCATGTCATTGCATGCATCCAATGTTCATCGTGATTGAGTAGCACAAGCTACACTTATTGTAATGATTGAGGCTAGGCACCTGCTTTGCGGGCACAACCCTATGCCAAAAACACTTCCTGGCGCGTGATCCAGAAGCGAGCTCATGTACTTGGGAAATCCTGGCTCGATACACGTGGAGGGGTAGGGTTAAGCTGCCACGCAGTGTAGAAGGATGCCTGATCCGCTCCTTCAGCTGTAAGGGGAAAACTATGTGCACAATGTGATAGGATAGTGATCGTGAATGTAAATTAATGTTCTCATAATGCATGTCTTCAAACATATTTAAATGTTGCATCCTTAAAATGTAATTTCAAATTATTGCACCATTTTAGAACTGCTAGTCGTCTTTTGTTATTTATATTCTTGCACAAAAGCTCTCCGCTTCTTTTGGAAGACTTTTGCTGACATGTGCCCTTTTCTCTTTGGGTGTCACATGTCAGGTTCTGAGTTAGAGTTACCAGCTGGGGACGAGCAGTTCGTGGATGTTGAGTTCGAGGCACCTGCTGAGACCGAGTACGAGGACACTGGTGACCAGTCCTAGACTCACCTGGGTCTTCTTAGTTGTCATACTTATTAGTTGTTGCAGTTAGTTTTTGGTGCGTAGCACCAGACCTTCCTCTTTTGTTGCGGCCATGTTTTAGGCCTATTGTTCAGACTTGTTCTTTTGTGACTGTCTAGGATGTTGGATAAATTGTTGGATGTTATTGAGCTAGTGGATGTTTCTTTATCTGCTGTGTTATTATTGTTGTTGTTTCTCGCGATGCAAAGAACCAGCAAATCATTTGAAGTTTTTATAGACGCTTATCAGACTACAGCTTCACAGCTCCACGTCTGAGCGGACCTCCTCATGTCTCGTCTTCCATTTTAGGTAAGCGGGGCGTGACATAACCTCAGCTGTAGAGGCGGGTCACGTGGTGTGATCCAGGCAAGTCTGTCGCCTCGACTTCTCCTCTCGCGCAGATCAGCCACACATCATGCTCAGAGCAAACCAACGCCTCGATTCTCCCCATCCCTGAATTATCATGATGACCTAAAAAGATTTGGCAATCGATTCAAATTAATTCCACCCACTGACCCTCAGCCAATAAGGGTGTGACACGTCATCTGAGCTGAGCCGTGCTTTCTAGTTAGAACTCAAATGACGGGGGCAATTGCTACGACCTGATGGTTGGCCCAGAAAATGAAGGCCTAAATAGTTAAAGCCCAAGCGAATAGCTTACCGACTAGCCAGAAGAAGAGCGAGCACAAATGAGAAGATCGTCGCTCACCCGACCGATCTGGAAGATCGCCCTATAAATCGAGAGATAGAGAGAGAGGCTCGTCCAACTAGTCAAACAGGAAGCTCACCAGCCAAGCGTAGAGATCAACCGGCACAGTGAAGCTTGCTCTGACGACCTACACTGGAGGGTCGACCAAAGGAAGCTGGGGACACTGAGCTTGGGCTCCAAGCTCGACTCTCTCTAAGGGCAACACTCGGCGACCATGCATCCCATAAATATATCTGACCAAGTGACGTGGGGCCACATACGCCTATAATTAATGCCCAAGGTTAAAGGCGAAAACTAATGGCCGCATGTTGCGTCCCCAGTAATGCCTGATTAAGGCGGTGCTAAAATATCTCTGACACTCTCGCAGACCCATCGCATCCCCATTAATACTCCAGCAAAGTGCCAACTGGACCCCAGCTAAGCAGAAGTGATAGCTAATTGAATGGCGATCAACCGACTCTCCCCACTATAAATACCCCACTCCAGCCATCAACGAGGGGGCCAGTTGGTAGAAATAAAAAACTGTCATTTACACACAAGGCTGGATATCGTCCACATATCTGTGCCTTCCACGCAAGCTCGTCACGTTAGGTCGCTCTACACTAAGAAATGCCAACGTGTCCCGCCTCTTTCTAACAAGTCGCAAACTGACTTTACCATCGGAGAGGCCATGGGTTAACAGCCAACCCAGCCTTTTTGAGAGCTGCTCGTTGTGCAGGAAGATCTGCCACTCTTCCAAGCAGTCGGTGACCTTCGAGCGATCTTGAATCCGGTGTTTACCCTCTACTAAGACCCAATTCACCTGCAATCACTATACCCTTGATTCCCCTTTGTATAAATCTCATTGTTAGGCGGATTTGACCCGCAATAACAATGTTTGTTAAAAAGTTGTTTGACCCATATTACAACCTTTCTTAGAAGTTGTCAATGACAATTTTTGTTGTAGTCTTTTTATTAACTGAAATGATTTTTATAGCTTACAATTTTATTCTCTTATTTTTTTCAGGTGATGATGGCGATCTACCAGTTCTAACGGAAATTTTTGTAGACTTTTCTTTGCTTGGACTATTTTCTACATTTTTTTGTAAGATATGTATTTTATTATTAAATGATATGATTTTTTGGCCTAATTTTGTCTTCTCTTTTTTCAGCTGAAGATGGCGATCTCCCGGTTCCAACGGACATTTTTACGGATTTTTCAGAGCTCTAGGCTATTTTCTATATTTTATGAAACATATGAATCTTTTTTAATTAAAGGATAAGATTTTTTGACCTAATTTTGTCTTCTCTTATTTTTCAGTTGAAGATGGCGATCTCCCAGTTCCAACAGACATTGTAACGACCTGAATTTTTAGGCGTCTTTGATTGCACATATTTACTGCAGTTGTTCGAGTGTTTCTATCCGAGTGTTTTCTTTTCTACGCGTTGATGCGGGTGCGACTATGTTTTAAGAAATTTTTACCATAGCTTAACTAATTAATTTAGCTAATTACCAAATTATGTTTACTATTATTAATTGCCTCTTATTAATACTAACCTATTTTCCAACACACCCCTTCCACGTTTTTCTCCTCCCACAGCCAGGTACCTTCCCTAAATACTTTCAGTTCATTACCCTAAAACATTAGTCAAAATCTTACCCACTTTAATTAAATACTCTCCTAAATACAGTATTATAGGTTTACACTTATTTAATCAAACCCCTCTCTCGTTCATCCTCAGGCACATCATCATCCCCATTTTTGTTCAAGCTTCCTGCAAAACAACAACACCATCGACATCATTCCACCTCCTTCAACCCAACAACAAACACATCAACCAACCCAAAATCCTGCAACCCAAATCAAACACATTACTTTGTCCCAAATCAAATCTCCAAACCAAAACCAATTTTGAAATTGAAGAGGAAACCGGCAAAATTGAAGCCCAAATCGTGAAACTGAACCAGAAATCCCCAAATTCAACCCCAATTCAACCCATTTTCGTTCTACATCTTCCCCCACCTCGAATCGTCATGCCTCAACTGCTCAGGCCGCCGCCCAGCTAGCCGCACGTGCGTCCGTCGTCGCCTGGCCGCGCCCGACCTCACTGCCTACCGCCGCGTCGCCCTAGCCTCCAGGCCGTCGGCCCCCTTGCGCAGCGCCGCGTGCAGCCCCCTTTGTCGCCCATCGTTCCCCCTTGCACCGTCCCCGAGCCCCCTTGCACCGCCCAGCCCCATTTGCCACCGCCCCCAGCCCCCTTGCGGCACCCCTTGCGCTGCTCAGCCACCCCTAGGCCACATCCTCTTGATCCCCCTCCCCTGCTGCAAAGAGAAGCAAAAAAAGATATAAAAAACGAAAGGGCAAAGAGAAGAAAGCACAATAAAGAAAGGGAGAGGTGATATTTATATAAGTTAAGATATGTATGTATGTATATATATATATATATGTAGGTTAGCTTATGTTAGTTAATTAGTTAATAAGTTAAGTTAATATAAGTTTTTTAATATAAAGTTATTTTATAAGTTAATTATAAGTTAATATTTTATAACCTATATTAGTTTCATAAGCTAAGTTTCTAAAGAATTAGTTTGTAATAAAATAAAAAGTTACATTTATCAACTTAGTTATAAAGTTTTATTATAAGTAAGTTATATTTATTAAATAGTTAAGTTAGTAAGTTATATAAGTAAGTTAATAACTTAGTTATTTTTATCCTATAAAGTTTTATTATTAGTTGTATGGCTAAATTGCCATGTAACATATATGAACCAGGTACCCATACCGCTGACCAAAACACACCTTTCACTACAAGGCAAATCGGTAACTCTTCATAATCTTGCCATGGACTTTAATTCAAAAACAAATGCATGCTAAAATTAGTTTCCTTTCACTAGCAATTAATTGATTGAACAGTTAACTAGTCTTGACAATCTGCACAATATTGTGGAAGCTTGATTTTTTTGAACAGTTACGTAAAAATGTGTAACTCTAGATAAATGATTGCTAACTTGTAATTACGGTAACACCACAGACACTGGGTTGGGGGTAACTTATAATAGCGAGCGTGCAGGAGCGACTAGTCCAGGCCTTGTTGTCACCGTGCGGGTTCTAGTAACACATCACAGTAGCTAGTGACAACCATCACAAATCACAGATTATTGCACAGTTCTTAGAGATTGGTTCGCCCGGGTAGCACCCGTGGCAAGAGGTGGACTCTTGGTTGCTTACTGTATCCCGCAATATAAGTCACGGTCTATGTACGACTCGGTTAGACTCTCGTAACATGGACTCTTTTAATAAAGTACTTTTAATTGCTGGATATTGCTGATAATTGTAAATTGCAAGTTACATTTTTGCTCTATTTCCTTATCATCATTGTTCGCACTTTACTTTTTTTTTTGAAAGGTTAGCGATCAATTTTATTAATGATATACAATGTACAAAATAGGACAGATAGAAATGTGGTATTAACAGAGAGAGGAGAGGGCACAAGCGCCGTCACTCTCCACTATCAAGCCCCCATCCTATGAGTCACTATTCAAAGCTATAATACAAGCCAGAGTATCCAGCCTCAATAACTCAACCCATATCTCTAAACTCCCAGTTGCTAAGAGCACGAGTTTCAGCATCAGTTGAAGGCTCCAGGTCATGTAGTGCAATACGTATATCTGAAGCAATACCCTCGAAGATAGTGGTCTTGCTTCTATTCACCCCCTCAAAAATGCGCCTGTTCCTTTCCTTCCAAATATGCCACACCGAAGCTGCCAAAACCGTTTTAGCCAATTTGCTCATAGTATTTTTGCCTCCAAAATTGGATAGATAATGATTTCCAATATCCCGTAAGCTTGGAGGAATCATAGCAGTTATGCCAAGCTTAAGCAGAGATCTGCGCAAGATATAGTTAGAGAAGCTGCATTCAAAAAACAGGTGATCAATAGTTTCATCCCTATTGTCCTCGCATAAGACACAATGGGCCGGTGTATTGAATCCCCAGCGCCTTAACAGATCTCTAGTCAGCAACTTCCCCTTGAAAGCTCGAAGGAGAGTAAGAGATAGCTTCGGAATGTGTTTAGTGTACCAAACTATATTGTGAAAAGGAAACGGGGTACCTCGGCGGCGAACTCCCTCCCAAGCCTGACTGAACCTGAATATATCCCCAGGCAGCCAATCCCAATCATCACAACCGGCCTTAAGCCGCTGGTTGCGCAGTAGAGGGCGAATTGGATCAATGCTAGCATCGGATGACCATCCCCCATTTTGCCAATAGTCACTAACCTTATGGTGCTCGGCTCCTTGTGGAATATCACAGAAATTGCAGAGTGGACCCGCCTCTAGCCATGGATCGGACCAGAACAAGGTTGAATTACCGTCACGGACTCGTCGCCGAATTAACTTATGGGAGAAAGGCCGGCTTTTCAACATTCTTTTCCAAGTACCGGATTGCGTGGTTCTCATGCTGGCCGAAAAAATCCAGAGGGAGGGGCATATAAAGCCCCCATGTGCTTAGCCCAAATGCTACTAGAAGTGAGATAATTCCAGGTCATCTTTATACCCGCCGCCTCATTTAATTCCTCCAACATTCTTAACCCCACTCCTCCCTCCTTTTTAGGCTTATAGAGATCTTCCCATGACCAAGATCTGGAAGAACCTAGAATAAATCTTCTACACATTGCCGAGATGGTCCTGATGACACTGAAAGGAATGCGGAATGCATGCATCCAAAAGGCTACGATACCATAGATGACCGTTCTAACAAGTTCAATACGTCCAGCTGTAGAAAGCTGAGAGGAGCTCCATCCCAACATTCTCTTCTTGCATTTATCAACTAACCTTGCAAAGTTAGTAGATTTGGGATACTTCGATGAGAGGGGGAGCCCAAGATAAGTAGAAAATGATGTAACAATCTTGATGCCCAAGATATCAGCAAGCTCATTTTTATTTTTTGTTCCCTTGCTAAAAAGACCCGCACTCTTGTCAAAATTTACTTGTAGCCCGGTGAAATTATAGAAATCATCCAGCAAACTCCTGATGCCCAAAAAGGAGACCTTATTTGCCCTGCAAAACACCAGAAGATCGTCCGCAAATAGCAAATGGGATAAGGACCCAGTGCGCTTCATGGCTTGAATCTGACCCAAATTGAGGGCTTTAGTGATCAAAATAGAGAAGGCCTCCATAGTAATAACGAATAAATACGGCGAGAGAGGATCGCCTTGCCGTATGCCTCTATTACCTTTGAAGTAACCGTGAGGGGATCCATTAATAAGGACAGAAAAAGTAGGCGTCATAATGCATTCCTTAATCCATCCTACAAAAATGTCAGGAAATCCCAATTGCCGCAAAAAGAAGAGAATGAAATCCCGGTTAACACTGTCAAAAGCCTTTCTCAAGTCTAGCTTAAGACAGGCCCTACCCCCCATAGGGCAACTGAAGTCCCTGATCTGCTCGTGGGCAAGAAGGGAGCAATCTGATAAGAGCCTTCCTTTGAGGAATGCAGCTTGATTAGGAGAAATGAGCTCATGAATTACCACTTTAATCCTGTTGCACATTATTTTACTGATGATTTTATAAAGCACGTTGCAACAGGCAATAGGCCTATAATCACCCAAAGTGGAGGCATTGTCGTTCTTGGGGACAAGGGTTAGAAATGTGTGGTTGACAGTCTTTAGGAGAGACCCAGATAAGAAAAAGGATTGGATTGCGCAAATTACCTCATCACCAATTAAGGACCAGTTGTGCTGAAAAAAGAAGCCATTATACCCATCAGGGCCTGGTGACTTGTCTGCACCAATCTGAAAGACCGCCCTCTTGATCTCCTCGTCAGAAACCCTTCGGCTAAGCCAAGAAGAAGAGGCCTCAGTTAATATGCGTTTTGGAACAAGATGCTGGAAAGTAGTGTTGTAGTGATCCTGATTATATAAAGCTTTAAAGAAGGAGGGGGCATCCCTCTTCAGACCATCATAGTCATTGTTCCGGCCTCCATGAGTATTAACAAGGTGAATAAGATTGTTGCGTGAGAGCCTAGTCTTCATAGCCGTATAAAAATACTTGGTGTTCCTGTCGCCCAGCGTTAACCAGCTCTGCCTGCTTTTTTGCCGATACATATCTTCTTCAAGTTTCATAGAATTAAGCAAGCTCTTCAGGAGAAGCTTTTCTTTTTGTTGTAGGTTGATGTCAGAGTGGAGGCCAGGATCAGTTCGAATATTCTCCAAGTCTCTTCTATATCTCTTCACCAAATTCCCCGCATTATAATCAACCGCCCAAGCACGAAGAGATGTCTTCAATCTTTTAAGTTTCTGAGTCAACCTATACATAGGCGTGCCCCTCTCATGTTCATACCAACAGGATTCAATAGCATCTTTATAACCTGGACAGTGAATCCAAAAGTTAAAGAACTTGAAAGGTTTAGGTTCAGAAGAGACCTGATAATGGAGATATACGACCATGCGAGCATGGTCACTAGTTAAAGGATCCAAGTAATCCGTATACGTATCCGGGAGCATATCCAACCGGGCGGAATTTGAGAAAACACGATCAAGTTGGGCAGCAATACGGGAAGGTCCCAATCTGTTGTTACACCAACTCAATTTATTTCCTTTAGTCTTCAACTCCTGAAGCATGCAAGTACCAATACACTCACTGAAATCTTTGGTTAAAGCCTCATCAAGCTTTCTACCACCCACTTTATCCTTAGCAAAGAGGACGCAATTGAAGTCCCCGCCAACAAGCCAGGCCGAACATCCAATTTGAGCATTATCCCTCTCCAAGCTCTTCCACAGTTCCCTTCTATCCAACATCGAGTTACAGGCATAAACTCCAGAGATAACACATGAAAAGCCTCCCACATTACAACAGGAGATAGAAATGTGTTGATCGGAGAAGGACAAAGGAGTTGTCTTCCAGATAAAGGGGTTAAACCCCATAATAATACGACCCCCAGCAGCAAAGACAGTATTGTCATAAGAAACCCAATCCCTGGGGATCCCAGAGTTAATAATAGAGGATGGAGACTTGATCTTAGTCTCCAAAAGAATAACAGCAGAAGGGTTTATTTGAGCTAAACTGTTTCTCAGGTCCCTCCGCCTAACCTGATTATTAAGCCCCCTTGTATTCCATAGCAGAATAGTCATTGATCAGAGATGTTAAGTGGGCGGTCAATACCACCAGAATTTACCTGAGATCGGGTGTGCCTTCTCCCAGGAGCAGAAGCACTAGGAGCCAATTTCCTCTTCCCCGCTTTTATTTCTGCTTTGCGACGGACCTGTTCCTCCACATCGAGGTCCCATTCCGGATTATCTATTGTAAGGCCCTCAGGAATTTTGTCAATATCCGCATCAACTGGATCATCAAGCAAAGTAGGGACCGGGGTTAGTCCCAACTGGGGTTGCTCCATTGTAATTGGTACGGGGTCAATGTTGCAGCCGTCAACAGATTCTGAAGAACTAGGGGCAGAACCGGTTGATGCCCCAGGGCCTGCAATGAAGTCCGTCATCACGAAGGATGGGCCGGCCGCCTGCTGATCATCCGTGGATGGAGTGACCGACATCTCAAGGGGGGAAACACACGGAGAGGGAGCAGTAGCTTGGGGAGTAGGCTCACAAAGTATCACAGGAGATTTATTTATCAATGTCTCTATCAAAGCTAGGGGAGAAGACCCATTTACCCCTACATCCGAAGTAGCAGCATTAGATGGAGCTGACACATCATTTGATAGCGTAATAGTTGTTGCTGGTGGTACGTTTGATATGTTATTAATGACAACAGTAGCCTGCTCCAAGATAGCCGCCCTAGGTTGATTCCCATTGCAATTTCCCACATCACCTTTGTTCCTTGCTGCAACTTCCTCTTGGATTGAAGGGAGCTTACACTTATTAGGACACTGGACATCTGTGTGTCCAAAGCATACACATCCACTGCACCGAGGGGGGTCGCCCTCAAACTTGGCTTCGATAGAAATAAGGATTCCGTCATCCAACTCAACTTCGAAAGAATTTACCAGGGGGGATGAAGCATCAATTTCAATCAGGCAGCGGGCATAGGAGATTCTTTCCAAATATGCAGTGGCCCGATCAAGGCAGATAGGGGTGCCAAGAACAGAAGAAATGATGTTGAGGCCCTCCAGATTCCACATGTATAACGGGACACCATGTAACTGGACCCAGACAGGGATAGAGGAAAGGATATCGCGATCGTGCCTCATATCCAAACTCCATCTCTTGAGCACAACCAGACGTCCGTCAAAGAGCCAGGGACCACCAGAGAGGATCCTATTGCACTCATCTTGCGACTCAAATCTGAAATAAAAAAACCCATTCTCCTTGCTGTAGATTTGAACCCTCTTCTTAGGCTTCCACAGACGCTCCATCCAAGATTGAATTTGACCATAATATGGTATTTCTCCTAGCACATAACCCACAATAGTATTCTTCCATCTTTCAGCGCCTCGCTGTACTAAATCGCTAGGGGATCTAGCACAGATAGTACCGTCATCTCGAACCTTTGGGGGGACATGGGTCATACCAAGGGCCGACCCATAGGAACGGCGATTAGCACACACGTCCACCCAAGAAATTTTTGTGCCCGCAGTAGAAACATTGAAGCTCTTTGGTCTAATAGGTATTTCATCAAGCAATTGGTGTGCACGTAAATCCCCAGCAGGACCGTGCCCTGGCAATCTACGATTGACACCCTCCCTAGAGGCAAACCTGCGTGAGTCACCAATCCCAGCCCGACGTTTCACACGCTCCCTAGGCGGAGGAGCCAACATCCTGCGGTCCTGAGCCTCGTTCTTGGGCCCGCCCCTCCTACGTACCACAGTCCACCCATCCCCGACATTCTGAGCCATGCCTCCGGAAGGTCGCACAACAACATCGCAGGGAGCATCTCCATTAGGGAACCCTCGTCCAAGATCGCCGCCCCTACGATCTCCAAGATTTCGCCCAACAGGACCCCCAGACCCCCGATTGCGCGAAGGAGGATTGAGGCAGGTTTCGCCCTCACTGCGCCTGCTAGCCACGCCAATCTCACCTCCAGGAACGACCGCCGCACGAGCCCTAGGATCGCCAGAGTCGCCCAACCTCACCTCTCCGAGAAATACGCTCATCTTTTATCTTTAGACTGACATTCTTGTACTTTGTATTGATCTCCATGATTAGAGATACTTTGAGTTACATTTGATCCTGACGACCCTTCTCTTTGTGGTGGACCCGCCAGATATTTCACAGGTCGAAGAAGTTGCACCAGAGACTGCAGACGCTGATTTTGATGTAGAGTTTGACCATGAGGACGATGGTTACTAAGTGTGAGTGTGAGAGAGTTTTAGTATTTGATGTATCAGAGTGGCTTGGTGTGTATTTGTATTCGGTTGTATTTCCTTTTCTGATTGTAATAAGGTTGTAAACCATTTTCATTACGAGTATTTTGGCGTATTTCTGCAACAGAGCATGTATTGACTTCATTGGTGCCTAGCAGGACTTACGCATGTTCCAAACAGTAACAGACACCGAGAGTGGGTCTTTACAAGTTTGGTGGCCCATGCATGTCTGCACTAAATACTACATGAACAATAAAGGAAGTTCAGAATATGTCGTATAAATACTCCTCAATGGAACTGATTAAACCTTAAGAAACGCATGTAAGAAATGGAAAGGAACACTTCAGGAAGCAATGACAGTGCTTTTGGATCCGGGATCAATCCCCTGAATAGGGGTCCCAACCAGAATGATGCTGGTAATGGACACAACAATGGTCCAGACGTAACAGCATTTTCGACCGCACCATTGTTTGCAGAAGATTGCATGCGGGGCATGTATGCCCTTCATCAGCAGCTTGGACAGGCTTTTGGGACATGCTTTGCATAGAGAGCCAAAAGCTGACCCGAGTGCTTACCACTTTCGAGGGATGAACACGAAGACTTTCGCTGGGACCGAGAATCACCTCCAAGCGAAAGAGTAGCTCAGGAGCATCACTGATGATCTGAGGGCATCTCAGATTCGAGAAGAAACATGGGTGGCTACTGCCAAGAGGTAATTGACTGATGGTGCTCGAGATTGGTGGCAGGCGGTAGAAGACAGCTTGGGATTACCGATTTCGTGGGATGTCTTCACCAGAACATTCAACGCTCAGTACTTCCCGTCACAGGCAAAGATCATGATGAGAAAGAAGTTCATCAACCTAAGTAGGGCTCGATGACTGCGGACCAGTATGACGTTGAGTTCTCTAGGCTCAGCAGGGTTGCCCCAGAGATGGTTACAGATCCATTGACTCGAGCCCAGCAATTCCTGCAGGGGCTCAACATTGAGATTCGAAGGAAGATGGTTACTGCTAATCCAACCTCACATGCTACAGTTCTGACGATTGCTCATAATCATGAGATGGTCGCAGAGGAAGCAAAGGAAGAGCTTAGGCTAACATCACATGCGAGGCCCCCACCGACCCATGCTGGGCCAAGCAGACGGCCACAGACGCACCGCCCTATTCAGCAGACTTATTTTAAGAGGCCAGGACAACAGTAGTAGGCCCTCCCAGTCTGCCACTTTTGTGGGAAGCATGGACACATCAAGTTTGAGTGTCGAGGATTTTTAGGCTTTTGTCTGGTTTGTGGAGAGTCTGGACATATGGCTAGGAATTGCCTGCATCATAAGGCATGTGCTCCAGCTCCAGCTCCAGCTTCTCGTGATGCCCCGACTGGAAACGCACCACAACGTCCACCTCTACCTCTACAGCAGAGGTTGTTTCAGCAAGCAAGGCAGCAGCCAGCACTTAAATTCCAGGCTTACACCATGACCGTCAAAGAGGTCGAGGCTACCAGAGAAGTGATCAAAGATATATTTTTTGCATAATTTGTAATTCATTCTTTCATTAGCATTGGTTGCTTAGATTAGTTTTTGTAACCTAGGTGTCATACTAGTAGCTGAAAAACCCTCCCTCTCCTTGTTCGGCTCAGGAGCATCACACTGCTTTCTGGCGAGTCGAGTCGAACGCAACCACACCATTCTTGTCAAACCTTTAGCATCCGGTTGGAACGTCAACACGGGTGGTGGAGTGATAAATTCAACACGTGGGTATCCTCAATGCCATGTGGTGATATGTTATGCATTGTTCGCTGACTTCATGATGATAGATATCCCAAACTTTGATGCTGTATTAGAGGTGGATTGTAGTTTAAGCCCCATGCTAATAAAGTGCCATGTTATGTTAAGTTTAGTATGCATGCTTTTGATGTAATGATTTATTTAGTGGAAGTATGCATAGCTTGTCAAAATATACCATGTAACATTCCATATTAGTGTAGACCATATTGCCATTAAGCTTCCTTTCTTAGCTTTAAAATCATTATCATGTCAAATTATTAGGAAGGCAATGGTAGTATGACTAGTAGCTTCATGTTAGTCTGTCAATATGCTATAATAGCTATGTTAAAGATATGCTGTAAAAATTTGAGTTTTTTCCTGTAGATTCAAAAATTCATATCTACTAATGTAGACCTCCAAATGGGATGATTCAAAATGTTTTGAAAAGTCATGAAGTTAACTATAACTCTATAGAAGGAAGCAAAACCTAGTTTTGACTATAGGAATGTGTAAACAGACGATTTTACCATGGTATCAGTTTTAGACAGATTCTGCTACATTTTGAGAAAAATTTCATAACTCTCTCTAGAAACCCCCAAATGACACAATCTTAAATAATTTGGAAACAGAACTTAAGCATCTACAACTTTTATGAGTACTAAACCAGATTATGACATTAGATAGCTGTTTTAGACTGATATATCAGAGTCTAGATTCCAAACAAAATTCTGTAGTTGTCACATAGATATCATGCTAATGTTTGTGAAAATTATGGTGCAAAGAATGGTGTTATTCATGCTTATGGATGTAATGTTGTTATCCAAGTACAATGTCACACAAATGCTATGTTATGCTCCTTATTCTCATATTAGCATACTTTATGACAAGATGCTTCCATACCATGATGTGATAGAGTTATATGTTAATTGGAAACATAAGATGTTATAGTGTATGTGAAATTTGTAATGAAAAGAATGGTAGCTTAACAGAAATTAACACCACATAGACCAAAGTGTCCCATGGATCAGCGTGCCATGGAAATGTCGGACACCACCTCCTGAATCCATTGGGCCACCTCTTGAATCTATGTGTGGTATGATAGATGACATGGACGTACGTGCTACATAGACCAGCGTGCCACAGAAATGTCGGGGGCCACCTCCTGAATTCATGGGATCCACCTCTAGAATCCATGAGTCACATTGCAGGCACGCTGGCATAGATGGGATCCCTTAGGTATTGCATTTGTATTCATAACCATTCATATGTGCATATCTATGATTGTTCGCCTTTACTTCACGCTTATTTAATTCTGTAGCTCTTACTTTTCAATATCTGCATGTGATGTTGTTTACTTTCCCTCCATGTTAATTCAGTGGACCTTATTTACAGTACTTATTCATTATGCGTAAATAGTAGACTTGTTTACAGTAAAGTGACCAGACGCTAGTTAGGAAGAACAGTTCTAAAACTAGACCATACCTAGCGATGTTAGGATTTCCTAATGGGTCACGTGTTGATGTTTCCAATTTACTTTTTTCACGTTTCAGAGCAGTAAAGCCAGATCAGGCCTGACTCAGGAGTTAGCTTTCAGTTTGTGGTAGAGATGGAATCCTCAGAGGGCAGCCTCTTCAGTTGGTTCTCAGGCTAGTCTAGGGAGTGAGTTGTACTGATGTGGACCTTTATGTCTTTTGGGGATTTTTCTGGGATTTATTCTGTTTTTCACTTTTATATTTGAGGATGAGATGATGTAAATAAAGAGGTACCTTTGTTTTAATAATAAAGAATATTGGAATTGTATATGATTGTCTCTTATTTTCTGTGTTGGAGCATTACTTGTACTTCCCAGCATGTGGGCAGTGACATGCATTATTCTTCTTGTAGACTCTCTTTCTTCCCTTTCTTTTTAACCCTCGCTACTCTAGGAATATTTGGGATGGATTCGTACTTTCCGGGTATCATGGGAAGCTGGACGTTACATTTGGTGGCCTATGCAGGTCACCGCACTAAGGCGTGCATAAGGTAGTGCGGGTAATGCTCCATAGAGAATAGTCGTGTCTTAAGGTGGGTAGTGGCCTTAGAGACTAGACTTAGAAATTATTAGTATAGAGCCCTACCTATAGAAGGCTAAGAAAGAACCTGGTTCCAGGTGGATAGATTGTTACCTATGGTGACGTTTTACGGCATACACTATTGTGTACATAGGTGCAGTTAGTATGTATTCATGGGTTGGTATAATTGGTTCTATATGTGTGCTATATGTTGCATATGTAAGGTATATGCTATAGCTATTTCTTAATGGAAGTATGTGTAGTTTTAATATATAAGCATATGTAAGGATGTTTGTATGTATACATAGATAAAGTATATTGGTATGTGTGGATCTATCTATATGTCGGTTCGTTATGCATGTCTCTTGTTATATGTGCATTTGTTATGACGATATATATAAATACATATGAGTGATACATATATCTAGCTGTATGAATGTATACTTGTATGTATGTATCTATGTATGTATGTCACTTATGTGACATGGTGTTTGTGCTTGTACATATATCTATGCTATGAATGTAGTAGGTGCATGTATGGCTATTGTATGAGTGTGATATAAATGAATGTATGACATGATATAAATGTAGGCATATGTATGTATGTATGTATGTATGTGTTGTGGTTCCTTCATCGTGATGTTTATGGACATGTACGTAATATTGCTTGTGTTCGATGTGTTGGTTTATTGCGTGTATATGTCATGTATACATATGTTTGTATAACTATGTGGAGTACTGATCGACCCGAAATTAACTCCGAAACAATGTCGTCTAACCGCAAGCGCACGGTATAGTGGCAAGCAGGTATCGAATACGGGGAAGCGGTGCTATACTACCTATCTAATCCTAGGTTGAGTTAGAATTACGGGTTTATTGGTGGATGTGGAGTATGGAATGTTGTAATGGTGATGGATGCGAAGGTTGTGTCACTCAACGTCGCAAATAGGGGATTCCACACAAAGAAATAAATAAATAAAATATAAAAGATTAGGGCTTTAGGAATCGCCACTAGGACCATCAGAGGTCGACGCTAGGCTAGGACTCTTACGTTGCATTAGGTTTATTGGGGATTGTCTCTCAGCTCGTACCACTCTCGTGGATTAGAGCTTCGAGGTACTTCGATGGCTCTCATTGACGCAATGGTAGTAGCCGTCAATGTAGTGATACAGTTTGTAGGTAGATCCCCTCAAAGCACGAGCCGGGCATGGTCACGAGCCTTGGTTGGATCTACTGACTCCCTAATTAAATCCTAAGGATACTCCTTAAGCTCATCAATTCCACAGACCGTGTGTATGATCTCAGTACGAGTTATCCCAGGGATTTGGCTGGATCAACCAAAGTAGAACCCCCTTTTATACCCAGCGCATCATAAAAATCCTATCTTTGCATCTAGATCCTAAAATCCTAGGGCTAATCCCTTAGCCCTAGATGGGATTACTCAAGCATAGCAAGCATTATGAAAACAGTAAAGATTATGGCTAGCAGCATAGAAAAACAATAAGAAGAACTAAAATGTAATTCAAAAGAATAGAAGTACTTAGCTTGATACATGGGAGAGGCCTATGGCATGGCCTAAATCCCGAAAGATCGTTTCCAAAGAAACTCTAAAAAACTCTCTAAAAACTCTTCTAAGCTCCCAAAAAGTATACAAAAGCTCCCCCCCAAAAAAATGATGGTTGCCCTCCTAATATCCCCCTTAGAAACCCTCTCCAAATCGTGCCCTATAGAAGATCTGGATGCAACTTACACCCTGGGCCCACGGCAACTCGGTCCGAGCAGGAAGCTGCTCGGTCGAGTCGTCAGAAACTATGGATCCATTGTCCAAAATCGCACTCTGCTTGCTCAGGCCGAGTAAAGCCTGCTCAGTCGAGTTGTCACTCAGCTCGGTCGAGTATGTAGCTGCTCGGTCGAGTCTGTCAGTGGATCGAGCTTCTTCAAAAATGTCGTTATGTCTACTCGGCCCGAGTAGGCTTTGCACGGTCGAGTCGCCATCTGACTCGGTTGAGCAACTCCTGCTCGGTCGAGTAGTGGTCAAAAATAGATTTTAGCAGCATTTAAACAACATTTGTCACTCTGTTGGTCGAGTAGGAGGTTGCTCGGTCGAGTAGGAGGCTAAAAACAGATTTCATCGGCTTTTATCACTCTGCTTGTTCGAGTAGGAGGTTGCTCGGTCGAGTAAGAGGCCAAAAACAGATTTTAGCACTACAACATCAGCGTGCAGAAATTCCCCAGAGCGCATCCGACCTCTGATTGGTGCGTTCTTGGTGACGTTGGAACCGTCTCGAAGTTTACTATCTGCAAAAAAATATTAGAAAAATATGGAAAAATCTCATGTGATAGCAGATTGTAAAAGTGTGCACGGCTGTCCTATTTCCAGCATTTCGGGTCGCTCGATTCCTTCACCGCATCATAGCTCGATCGAGCGACCTGAAATCCATGAGTCATGGTACTATATAATCATGATTTCTTCATTCTCCTCTTCTTTTCTCCTTCTCTCTTGCTCCTTCCTTGCTTCCGGCAGCTTTGAGTCACCGAACACGACGCCTCAGGAGTTTTGGTGTCGAAGCACGCACTCTCTCCTCCAATATACTCCAAATCGCTCGATATTTCCTTAAATGCAACCAAACGCTCTTAAAGTACAATAGTTCCAATTATGAGTGTAAAACGTATGAATTGTGTAATTGAGCAATCATTTTGACATGTAATAATATAGATAAAATATGGAATATAATGACACATCAAGTACTTGTATGAAAATATGGTGTATGAATACTAGGGTGTATATATATATCTTCTTGAATGTTGTGTTTGTGCAGTGTATGTATGTATATGCGATACATATAGCTATGTGTGGTTTGAGTATATGTAGTGTTGTTTGTATTTCGTGGGTGGGACAACCCTTAGATTCATTTAGCCTTTGTTTAGACCCTTAACTTTAGAAAGTCCGAGGACGGACTTTGTTTTTAAGGTGGGTAGAATATAATACCCTGTTTTCGTATATGCAGGTATAATGTACGTATTTCTAGACGTATTTGTACGTATGCAATTTTCGGGTATTTTTATAAATTTTACAGAATTTTCTAATGACCAAATTATTTTTCAATAATTATTTTAAACATCATTTGGATTAAATGGATTAGTATTTAGATGGTATACTTGGTATTTGGTGAGTAAGGGTATTTTAGCGGAGTATTTCTACTTATTTGAAAATAAAAATCCCTAGATTTCCTAATGGAGACACCTAGACAAAGAGGTGTCATCACCTCTTAGATTTTCACCTAATTCTCTCCATTTGGCAAGCTAAGAGGAAATTAAGGGATGACGAGGAAGAGTGGATGAATAAAAGAGAAGAAATTGGGAAAAATTAAAAGAAGAAGAAGAAGAAGAAGAAATTCAAGTTCTCATCCCTTCTTCTCTCTCCCCTCTCCTCCCTTTGCACCTCCCACTCCACCCCCACCTCCATCTCCATCTCCTTAAATCAATCCCCCTATTGACATCCACCATTGGCACTTAAGTTACGGAAGAAGAAAGCTTGAGGTTAATGAGGTCTTCAAGGAGAAGAAGGGCCAAAGAAATTATGAAGGAGATATTTGAGTTAGGAGTTCTAACGTCCTAGTTAGGATGTAGTTTTAGGATTGTGGTTATAGAGTTTCATCACCTAGTTAATTTTAAGTTGGAATTTGATGTACAATTGTAGTGGAAGCCCCATGCTAGTAAGTGCCATGGTATGTTAAGTTTAGTATGCATGCTTATGATGTTATGTTTTATTTAGTGAAAATATAGTTTTGCCAAAAATATACCATGTAACATCCCATGCTAGTGTAGACCATGTTGCCATTATGCTTCCTTTTTTAGCTTTAAAATCATTATCATGTCAAATTATTAGGATGGCAATAGTAGTAAGACTAGTAGCATCATGTTATTCAGTCAATATGCTATAATAGCTATGTTAATGATATACTGTAGAATTTTCAGTTCAAAAATTCATATCTGCTAGTGTTGGTCTCCAAATGGGATGATTCAAGATATTTTGGAAAGTTCATGATGTTAACTACAATTCTCTAAAAGAAAGTGGAGCCTAGTTTTGAATGTAGGAAGGTGTAAATAGACGACTTTACCATGGGGTCAGTTTTAGACAGATTCTGCTGCATTGTGGAAAAAATTCATAACTCTCTCTACAGACCCTCTAAAATGACACAATATTAGATAATTTGGAAACAGAACTTAAGCATCTACAACTTTTATGTTCAGCACTAAACCAGATTATGGCCTTAAATAGCTGTTTTAAACTGATATATAAGAGTCCAGATTTAAAACAGAATTCTGTAGTTGTCATATAAATATCATGCTAAAGTTTGTGAAAATTATGGTGCTAAGAATGGTGAAATTTATGCTTATGAATGTAATGTTGTTATCCATGTAGTAAATTATATTATGAGAATAGTTCATGCTTATGGATGTAATGTTATGCTTGTACTATGTCACACAAATGCCATATTATGCTTCTTATTCTCATATTAGCATACTATATGACAAGATGCTTCCATAGCATGATGTGTTTCATATTAGGAATGATGGAGTAATATGTTAATTGGGAATATAAAATGTTATAGTGTATGTGAAATTTGTCATGAAAAGAATGGTAGCTTAACAGAAATTAACACCACATAGACCGGCGTGCCACGAAAATGCCAGATGCCACCTCCTAAATTCATGGGACCACCTCATTAATATATGTGTGGTATGATAGACGACATAGACCTACATGCTAAATAGACCAGCGTGCCACGGAAATGCCGGGGCCACCTTCTGAATCCATTGGAGCCACCTCAAGAATCCATGAGTCACATTGTAGGCACACTGGCATAGATGGGATCCATTAGGTGTTGCATTTGTATTCATAACCATTCACATGCATCATGTGCATATCTATGATTGTTTGCCTTTTACTTCACGCTTATTTAATTCTGTAGCTCTTACTTTTCAATATCTGCATGTGATGTTGTTTTTCTTTCCCTACATGTTATTTCAATAGGCCTTATTTATAGTACTTGTTCCTTATGCGTAAATAGTAGACCTGTTTACAGTTAAGTGACCAGGCCCTAGTTAGGAAGAACAGTTCTGAAACTAGCAATGTAAGGATTTCCTAATGGGTCACGTGTTGACGTGTCCCATTTTTCCAGATTTCAAAGCAGTACACCCAGATCAGGCTTGACTCAGGCGTTAGCTTTCAGTTCGTGGTAGAGATGGAATCCTCAGAGGGCAGTCTCTTCGGTTGGTTCTTAGGGAGTCTAGGGAGTGAGTTATACTGGTGTGGACCTTTATGTCTTTTGGAGATTTTTCTGGGATTTCTTCTGTTTTTCACTTTTGTATTTGAGGAATAGATGATGTAAATAAAGAGGTACCTTTGTTTTAATAATAAAAACTATTGGACTTGTATATGATTGTCTCATAATTTCTGTGATGAAGCATTACTTGTACGTCCCAGCATGTGCACAGTGACCTACATAATTCTTCTTGTAGACTCTCTTCCTTCTCTTTCTTTTTAAAACTCGCTGCTTTAGAAATAATTGGGACGGATTCGTACTTCTTGGGTATCCTAGGGACCGGGGCGTCACATTTGGCAGCCCATGCAGGTTACCACAGTATGACGTGCGTAAGGTAGTGTGGGTAATGCTCCATAGAGAAAAGTCATGTCTTAGGATGGGTAGTGGCCTTAGAGTCTAGACTGAGACATTATTAGTAAAGAGCCCTACCTATTGAAGGCTAAGCAAGAACTTGGTTTCAGGTGGATAGATTGTCACTTATGTGTGACGTTCTACGGCATACACTCCTGTGTACATAGGTGCAGTTGGTATGTATTCATGGGTTGGTATAATTGGTTCTATATATGTGCTATATGTTGCATATGTAAGGTATATGCTATAGATATTTCTTTATGGATGTATGTGTAGTTTTAATATATAAGCATATGTAAGGATGTTTGTATGTATACATAGATAGAGATATTGGTATGTATGGATGTATCCATGTGTGTTCGTTATGTGTGTCTCTTGTTGTATATGCATTTGTTATGACGATATATAAAAAAACATATGAGTGATACATATATCTAGCTGTATGAATGTATACTTGCATGTATGTATCTATGTTTGTATGTTACTTATGTAACTCGTTTGTGCTTGTACACATGTATACATATGTCTATGATATGAATGTAGTAGGTGCATGCACGATATTGTATGAGTGTGGTATAATTGAATGTATGAAGTGATATGAATGTAGGCATATGTATATATGTATGTGTTGTGGTTCCTTCATCGTGGTGTATATGGACTTGTAAGTAATATTGCTTGTGTTTGATGTGTTGGTGTAATGCGTGTATATGTCATGTGTACATATGTTTGTATAACTATGTGGAGTACTTGTATGAAAATATGGTGTATAAATACTATGGTGTATATATATCTGGTTAAGTGTTGTGTATGTGCAGTGTATATATGTATAGGCGATACATATAGCTATGTGTGGTTGGAGTATATGTAGTGTTGTTTTTATTTCGTGTATAGGATGACCCTTAGATCAATTTAGCCTTCGTTTAGACCCTTACATTTAGAAAGTCCGAGGATGGGCTTTGTTTTTATGGTGGGTAGAATGTAATACCCTGTTTTCGTATACACAGGTATAATGTACGTATTTCTAGACGTATTTCAAAGTATGAATTTTTTGGGTATTTTTATAAATTTTCCATAATTTTCTAATGACCAAATCATTATAAAAAAAAATTTAAACATCATTTGGATAAAATGGATGAGTATTTAGATGGTACACTTGGTATTTGGTGAGTAAGGGTATTTTATTAGAGTATTTCTATTTAGTAGAAAATAGAAATCCCTAAATTTCCTAAAGGAGACACCTAGCCTAAGAGGTGTCATCACCTATTTGATTTTCACCTAACTCTCTCCATTTGGCAAGCTAAAAGGGAATTAAAGGATGACAAGGATGAGGGGATGAATAAAAAGAGAAGAAATTGGGAAAAAGAAAACGAAAAAGAAGTAGAAAAAATTCAAGTTCTCATCCTCTCTTCTAACTCCCCTCTCCTCCCTTTGCACCTCCCACTCCATCACCATCTCCTTAATTCAATCCCTCTATTGACATCCACCCTTGGAGATTAAGGTATGGAAGAAGAAAGCTTGAGGATTGATGGGGACTTCAAGGAGAAGAAGGGCCAAAGAAATTAAGAAGGAGATATTTGAGTTCGGAATTCTAACATCCTAGTTAGGATGTAGTTTTAGGATTGTGGTTATAGAGTTTCATCACCTATTTAATTTTATTTAGAATTTGATGTAGAATTGTAGTTTAAGCCACATGCTAGTAAAGTGCCATGTTATGTTAAGTTTATGATGCATGCTTATGATGTAATGTTTTATTTAGTGGAAGTATGCATAGTTTGCCAAAATATACCATGTAACATCCCATGTTAGTGTAGATCATGTTGCCATTATGCTTCCTTTGTTAGCTTTAAAATCATTATCATGTCAAATTATTAGGATGGCAATGGTAGTATGACTAGTAGCTTCATGTTAGTCAGTCAATATGCTATAATAGCTATATTAATGATATGCTGTAAAATTTTCAGTTCTGTCATGTAGATTCAAAAATTCATATCTGCTATGTACACCTTCAAATGGGATGATTCAAGATGTTTTGAAAAGATCACGAAGTTAACTACAACTTTTTAGAAGAAAGTAGATCCTATTTTTGAATGTAGAAGGTGTAAATAGACGAATTTACCTTGGCATCAGTTTTAAACAGATTCTGCCACATTATGGAAAACATTTCATAACTCTCTCTACAGACCCAGAAATGACACAATTTTAGATAATTTGGAAACAGAACTTAAGCATCTACAACTTTTATGTTCAGCACTAAACCAGATTACGGCCTTAGATAACCGTTTTTAGACTGATATATATGAGTCCAGATTTAAAACAGAATTCTGTAGTTGTCATATAAATATGAGGCTAAAGTTTGTGAAAATTATGGTGCTAAGAATGGTGATATGCATGCTTATGGATGTAATATTGTTATCCATGTAGTAAATTATGTTATGAGAATAGTTCAGGCTTATGGATGTAATGTTATGCTTGTATTATCTCATACAAATGCCATGTTATGCTCCTTATTATCATATTAGCATACTTTATGGCAAGATGCTTCCAAACCATGATGTGTTTCATATTAAGAATGATGGAGTTATATGTTAATTGGAAACATAAGATGTTTTAGTGTTAGTGAAATTTGTCATGGAAAGAATGGTAGCTTAACAGAACTTAATACCACATAGACCAAAGTGCCACATGGACCAGCATGCCACAGAAATACCAGACGCCACCTCCTGAATCCATTGGGCCACCTCTTAAATCTATGTGTGGTATGATAAACAACATGGACGTACGTGCTATATAAACTAGCGTGCCACAGAAATGTCGGGGGCCACCTCCTGAATTCATGTGAGCCACCTATAGAATCCATGAGTCACATTGTAGGCACGCTGGCATAGATGGGATCCCTTAGGTATTGCATTTGATTCATAACCATTCATATGCATTATGGTCATATCTATGATTATCTGCCTTTACTTCATGCTTATTTAATTCTGTAGTTGTTACTTTTCAATATCTGCATGTGATGTTTTTTACTTTTCCTGCATGTTAATTCAGTAGACCTTATTTACAGTACTTGTTCCTTATGCGTAAATAGTAGACCTGTTTACAGTTAAGTGACCAGACCCTAGTTAGGAAGAACAGTTCTAAAACTAGTCCTTACCTAGCGATGTTAGGATTTTCTACTGGGTCAGACGTTGACATTTTCCATTTACTTTTTCTAGGTTTCAGAGCAGTACAGCTAGTTCAGGCTTGACTCAGGAGTTAGCTTTCAGTTCGTGGTAGAGATGGAATCCTTAAAGGGCAGCCTCTTCAGTTAGTTCTAAGGGTAGTCTAGGGAGTGAGTTGTACTGTTGTGGACCTTTATGTCTTTTGGGGATTTTTTGGTGATTTCTTCTGTTTTTCACTTTTGTATTTAAGGATGAGATGATGTAAATAAAAAGGCACCTTTGTTTTAATAATAAAGAATGTTGGACTTGTATATGATTGTCTCTTATTTTCTGTGTTGGAGCATTACTTGTACTTTCCACCATGTGCGCAGTGACCTGCATTATTCTTCTGGTAGACTCTCTTCCTTCTCTTTCTTTTTAACACTTGTTGCTGTAAGAATACTTGGGACGGATTCGTAATTCACGGGTATCTTGGGAAGCGGGGCATTACAAATAGTCTAAGTTTATATTCTCTTATTTTTTTTCAGTTGAAGATGGTGATCTCCCAATTTCAACGGACATTTTCGCAGATTTTTCTTAGTTAGAGACTATTTTTCTACATTTTCTAGAAGATATATATCTTTTAATGAAATGATATGACTTTTGGTAATTTTGTCTTCTCTTTTTTTAATTTGAAGATGGCGATCTCCCTGTTCCAATTGACATTTGTGCGGATTTTTTGAGCTCCGGTCTATTTTCTATATTTTTTTGAATAATATGAATATTTATATTAAATGATATAATTTTTATAACCTAATTTTGTCATCTCTTATTTTTTTTAGTTGAAGATAGCGATCTCCCGGTTCCACGGGACGTTTTTGCGGCTTTTTCCGAGTTCGAAGCTATTTTTGTACATTTTCGAGAATTTATGGATCTTTTTATTAAATGATCTGATTTTTTGGCCTAATTTTGTCATCTTTTATTTTTAGTTGAAGATATCGATATCCCGTTTCTAATGACATTTTGTGTATTATTCTGACCTCGTAACTAATTTCTAAATTTTCTGGAAGATATGGATCTTTATTAAATGATATGATTTTTGGCCTAATTTTTTCTTCTCTTATTTTTCAGTTGAAGATGGCGATCTTCCTGTTCAAATGGATATCTTTGCGGATTTTTATAAGCCCAATGTTATTTTCTACATTTTAATAGCATATGTTTGTCTTCTCTTATTTTTTCGGTTGAAGATGGCAATCTCCCGGTTCCAATGGACATTTTTGCAGATTTTTCTTAGTTTGAGTCTGTGTTTCTACATTTTCTGAAAGATATGGATCTTTTTATGAAATAATATAATTTTTGGCCTAATTTTGTCTTCTCTATTTTTTAGATGAAGATGACGATCTCCTGGTTCCAACGAATATTTTTGCTGATTTTTTTGAGATCCTGGATATTTTCTACATTTTCTGTAAGATATAAATCTTTATATTAAATGATATGATTTTATAGCCTAATTTTGTCTTCTCTTATTTTTTTTAGTTGAAGATGGCTATCTCCTGGTCCCAACGAACATTTTTGCGGAAATTTTTGGCTCGGTTCTATTTTCTACATTTTATAGAAGATATTAAACTTTTTGTTAAAGGATATGATTTTTATAGCCTACACTTGTCTTCTCTTAATTTTTTCAGTTGAAGATGTTGATCCTTGGTTCCAACGGATTGTTTTGCGGATTTTGCTGCGCTCTAGGCTATTTTCTACATGTTCTGAAAGATAAGGATCTTTATATTAAATGATATGATTTTTATGGTCTAATTTTGTCTTCTCTTATTTTTCAGTTGATGGTGGCGATCTCCCGGTTCCACCGGACATTTTTGCGTATTATCTGACCTCGGGGCTATTTCATAAATTTTCTTGAATATATGTATCTTTTTATTAAACGATATGATTTTTGGCCTAACTTTTTCTTCTCTTATTTTTCAATTAAAGATGGCGATCTCTTTGTTCCAACAGATATTTTTGCAGATTTTTATGAACTCGGTGTTATTTTCTATATTTTATGAAAGATAAGGATATTTTTAGAAAATGATATGATTTAGCCAACATTTGTCTTCTCTTATTTTTTTTCAGTTGAAGATGTCGATCTACTCGTTCCAGCAGACATTTTTGCGGATTTTTCTTAGCTTGGGACTATTTTTCTTCCTTTTCTAGAAGATATGGATATTTCAATTAAATGATATGATTTTTTGGTCCAATTTTGTCTTCTCTTTTTTCAGTTCAAAATGGCGATCTTTCCGTTCCAATTTACATTTGTACGGATTTTTTGTGTGCTCCGTGCTATTTTCTACATTATCTATAAGAAATGGATATTTAAATTAAATGATATGATTTTCATAGCATAATTTTGTCTTCTCTTATTTTTACGGATTTTTCTGAGCTCAGGGCTATTTTTCTAAATTTTCGGAAAGTTATGGATCTTTTTATTAAATGATTTGATTTTTGGCCAAATTTTGTCTTCTCTTATTTTTCAACTAAAGATGGCGATCTCCCGATTTCAACGGACATTTTTTCGGATTATTCTGACCTCTGGGCTATTTTCTTATTTTTCTGGAAGATATGGATCTTTTTACTAAATAATTTGATTTTTGGCCTAATTTTGCCTTCTCTTAATTTAAAGTTAAAGATGGCGATCTCCCAGTTCCAATAGATAGTTTTGCGGATTTTTCTGAGCAAGGTGCTATCTTTTACATTTTATGGAAGATATATATCTTTTATTAAATGAGATGATTTTTATTGCCTACATTTTTCTTCTCTTATTTTTCAGGTGAAGATGGTGATCTACCGGTTCCAATGGACAATTTTGCAGACTTTTCTTTGCTTGGGACTATTTTTCTACGTTTTATGTAAGATATGTATTTTTTATTAAATGATAGTATTTTTAGCCTAATGATGTCTTCTCTTTTTTCAGTTGAAGATGTCGATCTCCCGGTTCCAACGGACATTTTTACGGCTTTTTCACAGCTCCGGGCTATTTTCTATATTTTATGAAAGATATGAATCTTTTTATTAAAGGATATGATTTTTGGCCTAATTTTGTCTTCTCTTATTTTTTAGTTGAAGATGGCGATCTTCTGGTTCCAATGGACATTTTTGCAGATTTTTCTGCTCTTCAAAATATTTTCTACATTTATGAAACATATGGTTCTTTTTATTAAATGATATGATTTTTATAGGCTAAGTTTGTCTTGTCTTATTTTTCAATTGAAGAAGGCGATCTCCCGAATCCAACAGACATTTTTACGGATTTTTCTGAGCTGGTGGTTATTTTCTATATTTTATGTAAGACATGGATCTTTTTAATAATTGATATGATTTTTATAGCCTAAGTTTGTCTTCTCTTGCTTTGAGTTGAAGATGGCTATCTACTGTTTCTAGCTGAGACATTTTTGCAGATTGTTTTGAGCTCTGTGCTGTTTTATACAGTTAATTGAGGATATGGATCTTTTTATCAAATGATGATTTTTATAGCCTAAGTTTGTATTCTCTTAATTTTTTTAGTTGAAGATGGTGATCTCCCGGTTCCAATGGACATTTTGTGAATTTTTCTAACGTCGAGCCTATTTTCAATATTTCTAGAAGATGATGATCTTTTTATTAAATAATTGTTATAAACGGGCTTTTGTAGGCCCATCTGTGTATTGGGTATCCACCCGTTATGTAACCCTACTTCTACAAATACAGAGCTACGGGTTTCGTAGCCACCAAGTTTACAACACGTTATCAGCACGCTCGAAGCTGAGCCGAACTTCTGCCGACGGACAAATGCGACGAGATCGAGCTTCCTTCACCAAACGTCGCTAGATCCGGCTGGTAGGATCTAGAGGTAATTTTTATTCCATAGATCTAAACTCTTATGCTCATACGATTAGATCTAAATGCTTGGATCGATGTTTGATTAGTATAGATCAGATTTTTTTATCTCAGATCTGCATATTAAATCAACCCTTTAATGAAAAATCGACGTTTTTATAAATAAAAATCAACTTTTTACGATAAAACGCCGTTTTGAAGACTAAAAATAGATTTTTTTCCTAAGAAAAATCATGTTTTTATCATCTTCTTCCCCAAAATTTTCAAATCCTAGAGGGATTTTTTCATCGCCAAACGGCCAGAAGCCGCACACACGAAATATCCCCCTCGATCAAATGCGATGTTGCCGTCGCTTGCAGTGGCGACCGCTGTCGCCGCTGACAGCGGCGGACAGCCCTGCTGCCGGCAGCGGCGGCGGCTGCAGCTGCCCGCAGCGACGACCAACGAAGCCGCTGCCTGCAACGATGGCCCTCGCCACCGCCTGTGGCGACAGACGGTCCTGCCGCCTGCAGCAGGTGCCACTGCCACCGCGTGCAGCAGCGGCCAGTCCCGCCACTTGCAGCAGCGGCCACCGTCGTCATACCGCCAGAAGTGGTGGCAGCGATGACCCCCTTGTGTGCGCGCGTCCGAAACCCTAGCCGCTAGAAGCGGGAACCCACACGATGGAAACCCTAACCGGTGCACGGGACCACACGGCAGATCGAATCCAAAAACCCTAACTAGGATTTGTCCACAAAAATTTTGTTTTTCCAAATTTTTTTCAGATTTAATTAAGATTTTTTCTTCGTTAAATTCTGGATTATTACATGCTTTTTAATTCATAGCATTTTTGGATTATCTGATTATTATACGTTTAAAAATTAGGAATATCCTGCGTCCGCTCTGCCGTTAGTCAACTAACCTAACGGTATATGACGTTTCACAGTGGTCCAATAATTATTAAAACGAAAAATTTTCATTTCCATTATAAAATGCATGTGATGATTAATTTCTTGTGATGATTAATTTCCTGTGATGATTAATTGTCTGCAATGTAATAAAATGACTGGTGCATTTTTTCTGCGACGTATGTTTATATTTTTTGTGGTTTTGGATCGGCTAGCTATCACCATTATTTCCCTCGCATTTTTTCTATTTTTTGAGAGAAATTGTAGTGAGGACATTATTGTATAAATTCCAAGACCGGTGGACGTCCCACGAAGATGAAGATCTATTCCAGAAGAATAGGGGCCCCCACGTGGGTTCCCGAGTTGTATTTTCAATTTTATGGGACTGTATGGACTTTATTTAAATGGTGATTAGCCGATCCACACAACAAATATTTGTGTCTGAAATGCATAATTACTTGTTTTACTTTAAAAATATCTAATTATTGCTAATTTTTAACATGCTAGATAATGGCTAAAATTGCGAGCATCGACTTTGACGTATTGGATGCTACATGCAAAAATTATTTGAGCTGGCAATTGGATATAAAATTCCACCTGCGCTCACAAGGGCTAAGTCATGCCATTACTGTAGGCGATACGGTTTCTGACATAGATAAAGCGAAAGCAATTATCTATATCAGACGCCATATCGATCGAACCCTGAAGGCCGAGTACCTCAATGTGGAAGACTTTTATGAGTTATGGACCGCCCTCAAGGATAGATACAAACATTAAAGAGATTTTATCCTTCCCTGAGTGTGATATGAATGGGAGAACCTATGTCTCCAGGACTTTAAGTTCATCGCCGAGTACAACTCGGCACTCTTCAGTATTACCTCACGCCTTAAGTTGTGTGGTGAGAAAGTGATGGAGGAACGCATGCTAGAGAAGACGTATACATCCTTCCATGAGAAGGATGTCATACTTATGCAACAGTATCGTGAACGAAGTTCATGAAATATTTGGAGCTTCTCTCATGCCTTCTAATGGCAGAACAGAATAGAGTCCTCCTTCTGGCCACCCTAACTCACGCCCTACTAGTGCTGCTCTTGCGCCTGAAGCACACCACATCTCCTCCCTGAAGAAGAGGACCAACTTCAAAGGCAAACCCCAGAAGGGAAAGGCAATAAAGAAGCAGGCTAGAGGACCCACTCCAAGAACCAACAATGAGGGAAAGAAGAAAAATGTGTGGAAGAGAAAAGACAACGGCCAGACATCTGCCCCCAGAAAAGACTGAGACGATAAATGCCACAGGTGTGGCATGATTGGACACTGGTCCAGGAATTTTCAGACTCCATGCCACCTACAGTACTTGTACAAAGCTAGCCAGAAGCCAGCCGAGACAAACCTGGTGGAACATGAAGACCTGGCACCAATCAGGTTCATCGTGAGGACTTCTCAAATGATGACCTGCTCGACTGAAGCCTTATATACTTTCTGCTATGCATTGTGATTTGAAACAATTTACTCTCTAGTTGTTTGATTCTTAGCATGTTGAATGATTTTTCAGACGTTGAATGATATTTGGTTTTCTTTTGTGCCTTATAATGCTATGTTTATTTTTCTCTCTCATTATAGATGGAATATAAATGCCTAGTGGACAGTGCCTCTACGCACACGATCCTACAAGATATTTGCTTTTTCCAAAGCATAAATAAATATGATGGAACCGTGAATACAATTTTCGGTCCGTCAGGAATAATTGAAGGATCAGGGGAAGCATACTTTCTGCTCCCCAACAAAACACAACTACTAATAAAAGATGCTCTTTTCTCCCCTAACTCTCATAGAAATCTGTTAAGTTTTAAAGATATCCGTTTAAACAGATACCACCTAGAGAACAAAAAACAGAGAGTTCTTGTATGAAACGACGCAGAAAAACGATGCTAAAACCATCGTCGAGCGTTTTGAGGGACCCCCGTCGGGTCTCTACCATACAAAGATAAGAGCAATGGAAGCAAACACACTTGAGCACCAGAAGTGCGATAATCATCCAGAATTACAACTCTGGTATAATAGACTCGGACACCCTGAAAGGAATATGAAGTGTCACATCATATCCCAATCTCGTCGAATTAATTCGAAAAGCCTGAAGCTACTTCGAAAGGGTGCATTTTCTTGTCCCCCTTGTCACAAAGGGAAATTGATTACGAGACCATCCCCCCTGAAGGTGGACTCAGAGTCTCTGAGCTTCCTAGAGAGAATACATGGAGACATTTGCGGGCCTATTCACCCCGCAAGTGGCCCATTTCGGTACTACATGGTACTGATTAACGCATCTTCCAAATGGTCGTATGTGTGCCTCCTGTCCATCTGCAACGTAGCCTTTGCAAAGCTAATGGCATAATTCATTAAGTTGCAGGTATGTTTACCAGACAACCAGATCAAGAAATTGCGTCTGGACAATGCTGGGGAATTCACATCACAAGTCTTCCTAGACTACTGCCAAGCAACTGGCATAGAAGTTGAACATCCTGTAGCTCATGTTCACACCCAGAACGGGTTAGCCGAATCTCTTATAAAGAGACTACAATGGATTGCTCGTCCATTGTTGATGCAATGCCATTTGCCGGTGAATGCATGGGGACATGCCATCTTGCATACTGTATCGCTAATAAGATTACGACCGTCAGGAAGTCAATCTTATTCTCCAATGTAACTCGCATATGGGAACCCACCGGATATCTCTCACCTGAGGATATTCGGATGCGCTGTCTATGTCCCCATAGCACCACCGCAGAGGACCAAGATGGGTCCTCAACGTCGACTGGGTATCTACATAGGATTCGACTCACCATCGATCATTAGATACCTTGAACCCCTAACGGGGGACGCCTTTAAAGCACGTCTAGCAAATTGCGAGTTTGACAAAAGTACCTTTCCCACACTAGGCATTAACACAGAGAAGCCAGAAGCTTCAAAGACAATTTCATGGGATACCAAAACTTTATCCTATTTTGATCCGCGTACAAACAATGTGAAGACGAGATCCTAAAGATCATCCAAATACAAAATACAACTCACATTTTACCGGATAAATTTACTGACAACCAGAAGATTGTCAGATCACATGTCCCTACTGCAAACACGCTAGCTAGGATTGACATACCCAAAGATGGATACAATCCACATGCAGCAAAAGCAGATGTACCTCAACAAAAGAGTGGATGACCCCCAGGCTCCAAAGATAAAAACCCTCGGAAGAGAAAAAATCCTGGAGCAATGATAACGATACCACCACAAGATGATGAGCTCAACCCAGATACATCTCCCATCCTAAAAACCCCTGAAGAGGAAAATATAGGAGAAATTTCATTAAACTATGTATGTACTGGGGAGGTACTGGATAGAAAAAGCACAATCATCGATGGTAACTTCGCGCTCATTATTGCCAATCACGTCACTGAATACGATGATGAGACCGATCCACGCTCTCTAGCAGAATGTAGACACAGAGAGGATTGGCCTAAGTGGAATGAGGCAATAGGAGTAGAGTTGGACTCACTCTTGAAGCCCAAAGTTTTTGGACCTGTAGTCCTAACACCAAAGGGTGTTAAACCTGTGGGATATAAATGTGTATTCATAAGAAAAAAAACGAAACTAATGAGATCATTCGCTACAAAGTGTGCCTTATTGCACAAGGCTTTTCTCAAAGACCAAGAATAGACTATGCTGATACATATTCCCCCGATCATGGATGCGATCACTTTTCGTTTCATTATTAGCTTAACTACTACGGAAGGTCTGGATATGCAACTCATGGATGTTGTGACTGCATACCTATATGGAAATATAGATAAGGATATCTATGTGAGACATTCGGACGGATACAAACTACCGATGAAAATGACAAAAAGACCTCTGGACGTCTATTCTGTCAAACTCCAAAGATCACGGTATGGTCTAAAACAGTCGGGGAGAATGTGGTATAACAAACTCAGTGAATTTCTAGTGTAACAAGGATTCACAACTAATGAAGTCTGCCCTTGCATATTTATAAGAGCAACGGGAACATGATTCGTAATTATTGTCGTCTACGTAGATGACCTAAACATCATCGGATCTCCTGAAGAGATAGCTGAGATATCCAAGAGTGTCATACAGACTTTTGAGATGAAAGACCTTGGCAAAACGAAGTTCTGCCTAGGCTTACAAATTGAACACCTAAGCGGAGGAATACCGTTACACCAATCCACATACACAAAGAAGTTGCTGAAAAACTTCCTTATGGACAAATGTCATCCTCTTAGTATACCAATGGTTGTCAGATCATTGGATGTTAATACGGACCCCTTCCAGCCGCTGGAAGAGGGGGAGGAAGCACTGGGTCCCGAAGTACCCTACCTGAGTGCAATTGGAGCACTCCTATACCTGGCAAACTGCACGCATCCCGATATAGTGTTCGCAATTAACCTACTAGCCAGATACAGTTTAGCGCCCTCAAAGCGCCACTGGAACGGAGTGAAGCACCTTCTGCGCTACCTCTAAGGGTCTGTGGCCCTGGGACTATACTTCAAGAAAGGTGTATCCTCCAACTTAGTTGATTATGCAGATGCAGGATAGAGGTCTGTCCCACACACCACAAAGTCCCAGACCGGTTTCCTATTCACATACGGTGGGACAGCCATCTCATGGAGATCTGTGAAGCAGACTTCAACATCGACCTCATCCAACCACTCCGAGCTTATTGCGATCCACGAAGCTATCATAGAATGATTTTGGCTTCGTCCAGTCATCCACCACATCCTCATGACTAGCGGCCTGAAGACGGGAGATCTTGTACCAACCACCATGTACGAAGACAGTGCTGCTTGCATAGCTCAAATACGAGGTGGCTACATCAAAGGTGATAGGACGAAGCACATTTTCCCCAAGCTCTTCTGGACGCATGAACAACAAGTAGACAACCAGATCGACATCCAGCAGATCCAGTCTTGCAACAACCTAGAAGTTCTATTTACTAAAGCTTTACCTCGCTGTACCTTTAGAAAACTTGTATTAGGAATTGGGATGAGACAGTTGAAAGATCTAAAGCCTGAAGCTTGTACACTTCAAGGGGAGTTAATGTCGAGTTGTACTCTTTTTTCCCTTGGCTATTAGTTTTTTCCCACTGGTTTTCCATAGCTAAAGGTTTTAACGAGGCAACCACATCAACTCTGGATCCATAAGTATCCACCTCTGATGATATCCATCGATCAGGGAAAGTTACAGAGACGTGTACTCTTTTCCCTTAGCTAGTGGTTTTTCCCACTGGGTTTTCCACGGCAAAGGTTTTGATGAGGCAAGAACTCTTAACTTAGGATCCATAAGTATCCATACCACCATGGTCAGATAAGCTCTATGAACCCTGAAGCGCTCATTACGACTTACAACAATGGATGGATAAGGGGAAGTGTTATAAACGGGCTTTTGTAGGCCCATCTGTGTATTGGGTATCCACCCATTGGGTAACCCTACTTCTATAAATACAGGGCTACGGGTTCCGTAGCCACCAAGTTTATAACAATAATATTATTTTTTGGGCCTAATTTTGTATTCTCTTTTTTTTTCGTTGAATATGGCGATCTCCCGGTTCCAATGGACCTTTTTGCAAATTTTTCTTAGCTCCCGGTAATTTTCTACATTTTCTGTAAGACATTGATCTTTATATTTAATGATATAATTTTATAGCCTAATTTTTCTTCTCTTATTTTTCAATTGAAGATGACGATCTTCCGTTTCCAACAGAAATTTTTGCGGATTTTTCTGAGATCTGGGCTATTTTCTACATTTTCTAAAAGATATGGATCATTTAATTAAATCATATGATTTTTTGGCCTTATTTTATCTTCTCTAATTTTTTTGAAGATGGCGATCTCCTAGTTCCAACGAACATTTTTGCGAATTTTTCTGAGCTCGGGAATTTTTACAGTTTATTGAAGATATGTATCTTTCTATAAATGATATGATTTTTATCACCTAATTTTTTCTTCTCTTATTTTTTAAGTTCAAAATGTCGATCTCCCAGTTCCAATAGAAATTTTTGCTGATTTTTTATACTCCGGTCTATTTTCTACATTTTCTATAACATATGAATCTTTATATTAAATGATATGATTTTTATGTCCTAATTTTGTTTCTCTTATTTTTTCTGTTGAAGATGGCAAACTCCAGGTTCCAACAGACATTTTTGCAGATTTTTCTAAGCTACGGCCTATTTTCTACATTTTTTGTAAGATATGAATCTTTATATTAAATGATATGATTTTTATAGCCAAATTTTGTCTTCTCTTATTTTTCAGTTGAAGATGGTGATCTCCAGGTTCAAACAGACAGTTTTGCGTATTTTTCTGAGCTCAGTGCTTTTTCCTTTATTTTCGGGAAGATACAAATCTTTTTATTAAATTATACGATTTTTTGGCCTAATTTTATGTTCTCTTATTTTTTAAGTTGTAGATGGCGATCTCCCGGTTCCAACGAACATTTTTGATTATTTTTCTAAGCTCGGGGCTATTTTCTACAGTTTATTGAAGATATTTATCTTTTTATTAAATGATATGATTTTTATTGCCTAATTTTTCCTCTCTTATTTTTTTCGTTGAATATGGCGATCCCCTGGTTCCAAAGGACCTTTTTGCGAATTTTTCTAAACTCTGGGTAATTTTCAACATTTTCTATAAGATATGGATCTCTATATTAAATGATATTATTTTAATAGCCTAATTTTGTCTTCTAATATTTGTTAGTTAAAGATGGCGATCTTCTGGATCCAACAGAAATGTTCGCAGATTTCTCTGAGATCTGGGCTATTTTCTACATTTTCTAAATGATATTCTTTTTATTAAATGTTATGATTTTTTTGTCCTTATTTTCTCGTCTCTAATGTTCTGTTAAAGATGGCGATCTTATGGTTCCAATGGATATTTTTGCGGATTTTTCTTTGCTCAGGTCTATTTTCTATATTTTATTGAAGATATGGATCTTTTTATAAATTGATATGATTTTTGTAACGTAATTTTATCTTCTCTTATTTTTCAATTAAGTAAGGTGATATGCAGGTTCCAACAGTCATTTTTGCGGATTTTTTTTGAACTTGTAGATATTTTTCAACATTTTCTGTAAGATAAAGATTTTTATTAAATGATATGATATATTTGCCTAATATTGTCTTCATTTGTTTTTTCGTTAAAGATGGAGATCTCTCGGTTCTAATAGACATTTTTATGGATTTTTCTAAGCTCCGGCATATTTTCTATTTTTTCTGGAAGATATGAATCTTTTTATTAAATGAGATGATTTTTATAGCCTAAGTTTGTCTTCCCTTATTTTTCAGTTGAAGATGATGATCTCCATGTTCCAAAGAATATTTTTGCGGATTTTTTTGACCTCGGGGTGATTTTCTACATTTTCTGGAAGATATGTTTCTTTTTATTAAACGATATGATTTTTGGCCTAATTTTGTATTGTCTTATTTTTTGGTTGAAGATGGCGATCTCATGGTTCCAACGGACATTTTTGCGGATTTTTCTGATCTACGGGTAATTTTTTATATTTTCTGTCAGATATTATCTTAATATTAAATGATAGGATTTTTATAGCCTAATTTTGTCTTCCCTTATTTTTCAGTTGAAGATGGCGATCTCCCGATTACAACGGAAATTTTTTGCTGATTTTTCTGAGCTCGGTGTTATTTTCTTCATTTTATTGACTATATGGATATTTTTATCAAATGATATGCTTTTGCAGTCTAATTTTGTCTTCTCTTATCAGTTGAAGATGACGATCTTTCGATTCCAACGGACATTTTTGCGGATTGTTCTGAGCGCGGGGCTATTTTTCTACATTTTCTCTAAGATATGGATCTTTTTATTAAAAGATATATTTTTGGCCTCAGTTGGTCTTCTCCTATTGTTTCGTTGAAGATGTCGATCTACCGGTTTCAACGGACATTTTTGCAGGATTTTTCTAAGCTACGCGATAATTTCTACATTTTCTGTAAGATATGAATTTTTTATTAAATCTTATGATTTTTATAGCCTAATTTTGTATTCTTTTATTTTTCTGTTGAAGATGGCATTCTCCCGGTTCCAACAAACATTTTTAGGAATTTTTCTGAGATTTTCTGAACGTGAGATTATTTTCTACATTTTCTAAAAGACATTGATCTTTTTATTAAATAATATGATTTTTGGCAAAATTTTGTCTTCACTTATTTTTTTAGTTGAACATAGCCATCTCACGGTTCCAACGGACATTTTTGTGGATTTTTTGAGCTCGGAGCTATTTTCTACATTTTATTTAAGAAATGGATATTTTCATTAAATGATATGATTTTTATAACACCAGTTTGGCTTCTATTATTTTTTTCAGTTGAAGATCGCGATCTCCTGGTTCTAACCGACATTTTTGCGGATTCTTTCAACATTTTCTGAAAGATATGGATCGTTTGATTAAATGATATGATTTTTTGGCATAATTTTCTCTTCTCTTATTTTTCAGTTGAAGACGCGATCTCTCGGTTCCAACGGACACTTTTGATGATTTTCCTGAACTACGGGCCATTTTCTAAATTTTCTGTAAGATATGAATCTTTATATTGAATGATATGATTTTTATAGCCTAATTTTACCGTCTCTTATTTTTAAGTTGAAGATGGCGATCTCCCGGTTTCATCGGACATTTTTTGTGGATTTTTCTGAGCTCATTGTTATTTCTGCATTTTCTGAAAGATAGATCTTTTTATTATGATATGATTTTTGTGCTAGTTTTGCCTTCTCTATTTTTTCAATTGAAGTTGGCGATCTCCCGATTTCAACATACATTTTTGTGGATTTTTCTCAGCTCTAGTCTAATTTCCACATTTTCTGAAAGATATGGATCGTTTTATTAAATGATATGATTTTTGGCCTTATTTTATCTTCTCTTATTTTCATATTACAGATGGCCATCTTTCGGTTCCAAAGGATATTTTTGCGTTATTTTTCTAGCTACGTGCTATTTTCGACATTTTCTGGAAAATATGGATCTTTATTTTAAATGATATGATTTTAAGGTCAAATTTTTTCCTCTGTTATTTTTAAATTGAAAATGGCGATCTCCCGGTTCCAACGGAATTTTTGCGGATATTTTGTGTTCCGAGCAATTTTCTACATTTTAATGAAGATATGGATATTATATCAAAAGATATGATTTTTATGGCCCAATTTTGTATTCTCTTATTTTTCAGTTGAAGATGACGATCTCCCGACGAACATTTTTGAGAATTTTTCTGAGCTCAGGGCAATTTTTTTACATTTTATTGAAGATATAAATCTTTTTATTAAATGATATGATTTTGTAGCCTAATTTTGTCTTCTCTTATTTTTTCAGTTGTACATGGCGATCTCCCGGTTCCAACGAACATTTTTTGCAGATTTTTCTTAGCTCAGAACTATTTTCTACATTTTCGGGTAGTTATGGATCTTTTTATTAAATGATATGATTTTTGGCCTAATTTTGTCTTCTCTTATTTTTTTATTTGAAGATGGCAAACTCCCTATTCTAATAGACATTTTTGCAGATTTTTTCTGAGCTCGTAAATGTTTTCTACAGTTTATTGAAGAAGTGGTTCATTTTATTAAATGATTTAATTTTTATAAACTAAGTTTGTCTTCTCTTATTTTTCAGTTGCAAATGGTGATATAATGTTTCCAACGGATTTTTTGCGGGTTTTTTGATCTCGTGGCTATTTTCTAAATTTTATGGAAAATATTTATCTTTTTATTAAATGATATGATTTTTATGTCCTAAGTTTGTCTTCTTTTATTTTTCAGTTGAATATGGCGATCTCCTTGTTCCAACAGACATTTTTGCGGATTTTTCTGAGGTCATGGCTATTTTCTACATTTTATTGTAGATATAAATCTTTTTATTAAATGATATGATGTTTGTAGCCTAATTTTGTCGTCTCTTATTTTTTTTAGTTAAAGATGGCGATCTCCTGGTTCTAACGGACATTTTTTCGGATTTTGTTTAGCTCGGAGCTATTTTCTGGAAGATATGTATCTTTTTATTAAATGATATGATTTTTTGGACTAATTTGTCCCCTCTTATTTTTTTCGTTAAAGATGGATGGCAATCTTCCGGTTCTAACGGACATTTTTGCTGATTTTTCTGAGCCCCGGGCAATTTTCTACATTTTCTATAAGATACAGATCTTTATATTAAATGATATGATTTTTATAGCCTATTTTTGTTTTCGCTTATTTTTCAGTTGAAGATGGCGATCTCTCGGTCCTAACGGAATTTTTTGTGTATTTTTCTGAGCTCGCTCGGGGCTATTTTATTTTTTTGAAAGATAACGGTCTTTATATTCAATTATATGATGTTTGTTGTCTAATTTTGTCTTCTCTTATTTTCCAGTTGATGATGGCGATCATTTTATCAAATGATATGATTTTTTTGCCTTATTTTGTCTTCTCCTATATTTCAAAAGAAGATGGCGATCTCCCAGTTCCAACGAACATTTTTGCGGATTTTTTGAAATCCGGGCTATTTTTCATATATTCTTGAAGATGTGGATTGTTTTAGTAAATAATGTCAAAGAAGACAAAATTAGGCCAAAAATATCCGTTGAAACTGGGAAATCGCCATCTTCAACTGAAATATAATAGAAGACAAAATTTGGAACTGTGAAATCACCATCTTCATCTATAAAAATGTTCGTAGTTATCGGGATATCGCCATCTTCAACTGATAAGACTTTTTATATATCATTTTCTGGGCTTAGTGCTATTTTCTACATTTTATGAAAGATATGGATCTTTTAATTAAATGACAAGATTTTTATTGCCTAATTTTATCTTCTCATTTTTTCAGTTGAAGATGGCGATCTCCATGTTCCAACAGACATTTTTTGCAGATTTTTCTTAGCTTTGGGCTTTTTTCTTTATTTTCTGTAAGATATGAATCTTTTTATTAAATGATATAATTTTTTGGACTAATTTTGTCTTCTACTTTTTTCAGTTGAATGTTGTGATCTCCCGGTTCCAATGGACATTTGTGTGGATTTTTCTGAGCCCGATGTTATTTTCTACATTTTATGGAAAATATGTATATTTTTATTAAATGATATGATTTTTCGGCCCAACGTTGTCTTCTTTTATTTTTCAATTGAAGATGGCGATCTCCCGGTTCCAAGGGACATTTTTTCGGATTTTCTGAGCTCCGAGCCATTTTCTACATTTTCTGTTTGATATGAATCTTTATATTAAATGATATGATTTTTATAACCTAATTTTCACTAAAACAAAACGAGGCATTTACAACTTTCATGGGGCAACGTTTCTATTTTGGTAGTTGTAATAAATGTTTACCATAACTTTTTTCTTCTGAAAGTTTTAAAAATTGTTTATTACAATTTTTTCTTGGATAGCTGTAAAAAATGGTTATTACAACTTTTTTCGTGAATAGTTGTAAATGTTAATTTTGATACGTAAACTTTTTTCTCTCTGAAAGTTGTAAATGTAGGCCTAATTTTAGGCATAATTTTATCTTCTCTGATTTTTCAGTTGTAGATGGCGAGCTCCTCGTTCCCACTGACATTTTTGCGGAATTTTCTGAGCTTCGAGGTATTTTCTAAATTTTATGGAACATATGGTTCTTTTTATTAAATGATATAATTTGTGTAGCCTAAGGTTGTTCAGTTGAACATGTCGATCTCCCGACTCCAACAGACATTTTTGCGGATTTTTCTGAGGTGGGGGATATTTTATATATTTTATGGATGATATGGATCTTTTTATTAAATGATATGATTTTTATAGCCTTAGTTTGTCTTCCGTTATTTTTCAGTTGAAGATGACGATCTCCTGTTTTCAACGGACATTTTTGTGGTTTTTTTAGCTTGGGGCTATTTTATACAGTTAATTAAGGATATTGATCTTTTTATTAAATGATGATTTTTATAGCCTAAGTTTGTCTTCTCTTATTTTTTAGTTGAAGATGGCAATCTCCCGGCTCCAACAGACATTTTTGCGGATTTTTTTGACATCGAGCCTATTTTCTATATTTTCTTGAAGATCTGGATCTTTTATTAAATAATATGTTTTTGGGCCTAATTTTGTCTTCTCTTATTTTTTTTCGTTGAAAATGGCGATCTCCCGGTTCCAACAGACCTTTTTGCCAATTTTTCTTTGCTCCGGACAATTGTCTACATTTTCTGTAAGACATGGATCTTTATACTAAATGAGATAATTTTTACAGCCTTATTTTGTCTTCTCTTATTTTTTTCTGTTGATGATGGCGTCTCATGGTTCCAACGGACATTTTTGCGCATTTTTCTTTGGTCTGTGCTATTTTCTAAATTTTCTTAAAGATATGGATCATTTTATAAACTGATATTATTTTTTGCCTTATTTTGTCTTCTCTTATTTTCTGTTGAAGATAACGATCTCCCGGTTCCAACTGACCTTTTTGCGGATTTTTTCAAATTCTGAGCTATTTTCTAAAGTTTATTTAAGATATATATCTTTTTATTAAATGATATAATTTTTATCGCCGAGTTTTGTCTTCTCTAATTTTTTTTAATTGAAAATGTCGATCTCCCAGTTCCAACAGAAATTTTCATGGATTTTCTGAACTTCAGGTTATTTTCTACATTTTCTGTAAGATATAAATCTTTATATTACATGTTATGAGTTTTATAGCCTAATTTTGTCTTCTCTTATTTTTCAATTGAAGATGGTAATCTCCCAGTTCCAACATACATTTTTGCGTATATTCCTGAGCTCGGTGCTATTTTTCTAAATTTTTAAGAAGATACAGATCTTTTTATTAAATGATAGGATTTTTGGCCTAATTTTATATTCTCTTATTTTTTTCAGTTATAGATGTCGATCTCCCGGTTCCAACAGACATTTTTGACTATTTTTTGAGCTCGGTGTATTTTTCTACATTTTTGAAAGATTTGGATTTTTATTAAATGATATGATTTTTTGGCCTTATTTTGTCTTCTCTTATTTTTAAGTTGAAGATGGCCTTATTAAATGATAGGATTTTTCTGAGCTCCGCGCTATTTTCTACCTTTTCTATATGATATGAATTTTTATATTAAATCTTATGATTTTTATAGCCTACTTTTGTCTTCTAATATTTTTTAGTTGAATATGGCGATCTTCCGGTTCTAACAGACTTTTTAGGAATTATTCTGAGCTCGGAGGTACTTTCTACATTTTATTAGAGATATGGATCTTTTTATTAAATGGTAAGATTATTATAGCTTAGGTTTGTCTTCTCTTATTTTTCAATTGAAGATGTCGATCTTCCGGTTCCAACAGACATTTTACGGATCTTTTTATTAAATGAAATGATTTTCATAGACCATGTTTGTCTCCTCTTATTTTTCAGTTGAAAATGGCGATCTCACGGTTCCAAGAGACATTTTTTCGGAATTTTCCCTAGGAGACTTAGGAAACCATCCCGGAGCTTCGCGCTCCATTTCGGAACTTTTGATGCTCATTAGCCGGTATAAGAAGGGGCACCGACCGACTACCACAGTGGAGGATTCGAGATCTTTTGCGATGCTTCTGGCAAGGGTCTCGGTTGTGTTTTGCATCAGCATGGACATGTGGTGGCTTATGCGTCACGTCAGCTCAAGGTTCATGAGAAGAATTACCCGACGCATGATTTGGAGTTGGCTGCCGTTGTGTTTGCTCTTAAGATTTGGAGGCACTTCTTGCTGAGTGAGAAAGTGAAAATCTTCACCGATCACAAAAGCTTGAAGTATATTTTTACCCAGAAGGAGCTCAACATGCGACAGCGTCGATGGTTGGAGCTTATGGCAGATTACGAGATTGATTTGCAGTATCACCCTGGCAAGGTGAATGTGGTGCCAGATGCTTTGAGTAGGCTTCCAGCGGTGATGATTTTGACTTCGCAGTGGAGGTTGCAGCAGGATTTTTGCGGGTCCAATGTAGAGATTGTTCTTCCCGGGGAGGCTTCTTCGTTGATGTACATGCAGGTGCAGTCAACAATTGTGGATCGGATTAAGGCGAGTCAGGCCGGGGATCCGAAATTGGTAAGGATTCGAGGGCAGGTTGAAGTTGGTCTGCGGACTGACTTTTTGATTCATGAGGATGGCTCACTGAGGTTTGGAGCCAGGTTGTGTGTGCCAGCTGGGGATATTAGGGAGGAGTTGATGGTGGAGGCACACAGTTCGCCGTATTCTGTGCATCCTGGTGGGACCAAGATGTACCAGGATCTTCGTCTGAACTTTTGGTGGCATGGCATGAAGAGGAGTGTGGCTCGGAGTGTAGCCAAGTGTTTGGTTTGCTAGCAAGTGAAGGCGGAGCATCAGCGTGCGGCCGGGTTGCTACAACCACTTCCAATTCCGGAGTGGAAATGGCAACACATCACTATGGATTTCGTGACTGGACTACCTCGGAGTCCGAAGCAGGATGACATGATTTGGGTGATCGTAGATCGATTGACCAAATCCGCGTACTTTATACCATTCCGAGTATGACAGTCCACTGAGGCGCTAGCAAGGAGATACATGGAGGAGATCGTGCGACTTCATGGAGTCCCCGTGAGTATCGTGTCGGACAGGGACACGAGGTTCACATCTCAGTTCTGGCAGAGTTTGCAGAAGAGTTTGGGTACGCGTCTGAGTTTTAGCACGGCGTACCATCCGCAGACGGATGGCCAGTCCGAGAGGACGATTCAGATTTTGGAAGACATGCTGAGAGCGTGCATGTTGGATTTCAAGGGTTCGTGGGAGGACCATCTACACTTGGTAGAGTTCTCTTACAACAACAGCTACCAGGCGTCTATTGGCATGGCGCCTTTCGCCACTTTGTATGGGAGGAAATGTCGATCGCCATTGAGTTGGGATGACGTTGGCGATCGGGAGCTGTTGGGACCTGAGATGATTGTGGAGGCCGTGGATGTTGTTAGGAACATTCGGGAGAGGTTGAGGATTGCTCAGGACCGTTTTAAGCATTGGGCGGATACTAAACGTCGTCCTTTGGAGTTTCAGCCGGGCGATCATGTGTTTCTGAGGATTTCCCCGAATCGTGGAGTGATTCGTTTTGGGAAGCGAGGGAAGTTGAGCCCGCGATACATTGGACCGTTTGATATTCTGGAGAGGGTTGGCGAGGTAGCTTACCGCTTAGCCTTGCCACCATCCTTGGAAGGAGTTCACGATGTTTTCCATGTGTCGCAGCTTCGTCGATACATCAGCGATCCGTCTCATGCCGTGGATTTCTCGGAGATTGCCGTTCGCTCAGATTTGACGTATGACCAGCATCCGGTGCGGATACTGGACAGGCGTCAGAAGTCACTTCGAAACAAGGTCGTTGATCTCGTTCGGGTGATGTGGTGACACGGTTCACCGGGAGAGTCTACTTGGGAGAGAGAAGATGAGATGCGAGAGCGCTACCCACTTTTATTTCCGGACACGTGAGTGTTGGGAATTCCGAGGACGGAATTTTTCTTAAGTTGGTGAGGATGTAACGACTGGTTTTTCATGTATGGATTTTATTATATATATAATATTAATTGTTGCTTTCCCTTCTTTGTGATTTCCATTTCCGTCTCCGTAGTTTTCATTTTCGTTCGTTTCGTCGTGATTCTCTAGATTCTTCCGTCGGTCGGCGTGTTTGAAGTAAGTCATTCGTGACGGGCTTCATAATGTCGATATCTTAGAGTTAAAACGAGCCTAGGAGACTTAGGAAACCATCCCGGAGCTTCGCGCTCAATTTCGGAACTTTTGGTGCTCATTAGCCGGTATAAGAAGGGGCACCGACCGACTAGATGACGATCCAGTCGGTCGGAAAACCTTCTTGAACCGACTAGTGAGCTTAGTTAAATGTTCAGGAGTTACTGTTTGTCGTTAGTCGGTCTAAGAACGTTGGTTGACCGACTAGGTTGCAAACTAGTCGGTCGGCAATGCTTCTTTAACCGACTAACTCATTAACTATTTTTGAAACTAGTTACTGTTTACTCTTAGTCGGTCTAAGAACGTTCATCGACCGACTAGATGTCAAACTAGTCGGTCAGTAGTTGTTCTTTGACCGACTAAATCTAGATCCTAATTTTCGTCTGGGTTACTGTTTACACTTAGTCGGTCTGCGTTGGTCAACCGACCGACTAGATGTCAAACTAGTCGGTCAGTGGTTGTTCTTTGACCGACTAAACAGTACAGGAAACCCTAGTTTTGCCCTAGCCGCCACCAAACTCTATAAATACCCCTCCAAACGTTTTCTTCTTCTCCCTCACAACCTAAAACCCTAATTTCTCCCCCATTGAGCCCCCATCTCCCTCACGCCATTGATCCTTCATCTCAAGCTCATCCTTCATCATCCAAACCCTCCCTTGTCACAACCCACCTTCCATCTTCCCTAAACCTTCATCAAACCCCCAAAATCCACATCCAAACCCATTTCTCCAGATTTTTCCCTCATTTCCAGATCTGAGCCGGATCGTTCTTCCGTTGTCGTGGTTGCTCGGCATCGCTCATCCGCCTCTTCACGGTAATACTCGATTCCTTTAGTTTTAGAATAACCCCCATTGACATTGTGAAACCCTAATAAAATGGATTATTAGAAAGTTAGGATTCTAATAAGAAATCGATTTAGAATCATTGTTCTAATGATTGTTTTGCCATAACAGCGATCTATTCCGTAGTTATCTTGTGTGACGATCTTCATTGCTCGTCAACCCCGGTATCAGGCAAGTGAAACTTGCATCTCTTGATTTGGGCCATGTCTTAGGCCATTTCCTTGCTTTAGCGTAAAAGAGACTAGACGGTGAAAGGATAGCCGTCTAGACGCCATTGACCTAGCTTGACAACGAAGCTTGGTCCGTCACCTTCATCATGCTTGTATGTCACGTTTAAATTCAATTAACGGTACGCAAATATCTGTTCATGTTATTGCATAGTGATTATTCATCGTGATTGCGTAGCACACGCTACAATAGTATGTTCCTGGCTCGTGTTCCAGAAGCGAGCCCTGTAGTTGGAAACCCCAACGCTCGGATACCGGCTAGGTGCACCCCTATGCCAAATACACTTCATGGCTCGTGATCCAGAAGCGAGCTCAGTTAGTTGGAAACCCCAACGCTCGACACATATGGGTGGGGTACGAGATAAGCGGTCACCTGAGCCCCGAGTTGGCCTGATCTGCCACTCCGGCCAGCAGGCGAAATCTCTAGTGATAAGTGATAATCGTGATAAGTGATAATCGTGATAAGTGATAATCGTGATAAGTGATTCGTGAATTAGTGATTTGGTAGCTTTTGCTACATCGTGCGTGCTTGTCTCTCCCTTTAAACTGTCACATCATAGTTAACTGCCATGTCATTGCTAAATATTATAAGTGCTAGGTTGTTAGTTACTTTCAGTTTCCTTGCTCAAGTCTTTCAGACTTGCTGACATGTGCCCCTTTCTCTTTTGGGTGACGCATGTTAGACCCTGAGCCTGAGTTGCTTGCTGAGGGCGAGGTGTTTGCGGACGCCGAGCTTGAGCCCGTGTTGGTCGAGGACTTCATAGACACTGGAGATCATTCTTAGTGTCTACGTCTAGTTTTGTTAGATTGCTTAGGTTGTCGTTGCGTGGCACCTAGTTGATACTCTGTTATGTTTGTATTTTTGCTTGGTCTTGTTCTGGGCCTTTAGACTCTTTCTTTTAGCCTGGTGGCTTTTCTGTGATGTTGAATATTTTGTGGACAAACTGTGGGATTGGTATTTCATATCCGTCTCATATTATTATTATTGTTGTTGTTACGTTTGCAATTACAGGGACCTGCTTATACTAAATTTACGCTTATCGGGCGTGCAGCTTCACAGCTCCACGCTTGAGCGGACCTTCTCACGTCTCGCCTCCATTTTAGGGAAGCGGGGCGTGACAAGTTATTAAGACAATATCAAAGTTTCATAAAGATCAGTACACTTACAAATAAAGATAAAATTCCAGTCGTCAAAATAGGGAAAAAAGACAGAAAAATACACAGCTCTGGTTTCTGAAAACCTAGGGGTTATATATATAGAAAACGACGTCACCCGATCGGTTGAAGTATCAACTGATCAGGTGACCTGCTTCGTTCTTCGGCAGCGGTCTTCAGAAACTTCACCCGGTCACGCGACACGGTCGGTTGGTGCAAGCGGCTCGTCGTTTGGATCTTGCGGTCATCAGGTGAACCGATCGGTTGATAAATCAACCGATCGGTTGGAATTTGTCTTCAAAAATAACAGAGACTTGCGTCGACTTGGCACGGTCAGCGGGTGGTCGGGTGGTCTCTCCGGGTCGTCGTTCGGAGGAATCAGCTACAGATGAACCGATCGGGTGAAAGTCACCCGATCGGTTGGAATTCAGCTCCATTTTCCCGAGAACTCTGTTGGGATGAACCGGTCGACGACCCGGTCGGTTGATCATTACTCCGCTTTAGCCTGTGTCTGGGTCATGCATGCGTGCATCACCCGATCAGTTGGCTGTGTCCAACCGATCGTGTGGGGGGCTGAAAAGTGGCAATCTTGGTCGTTTGACCCACTGGATCACGTGTGGCTCATCCCGTTGCTCCGGGGACTTATGATATCTTTGTTATGTGTCCCCTACGTGGTCAATCTCCTGCAAACACACAAAAACAAAGAGAAGTGAAAGAAAACTAGAAAATACGAGAAAACGGATGCGGGACGGCGGAAAATAACGAAAAAACACAAAGAAGACATGCGTGAATATATAAAATATACACACACATCATTCTTCACTCGATGTATCTTCACTCGAGTCATCAAATGTTCCAACAAGTCCCTTCTTGTGGTTCCTGGACTTGGACTTCCCTTTCCAATGTTTCTTCCATTTACCCTTGTAAGTCTCTTTGTTAGGTTTGGAAGGCCATTTGATGGATATGTGACATTTTCCACTGCAAGTGTAACAAGTAGGAACCTTGTTAGAATTAGAGGCAAACTTTGACAAAGATTTACCTTGCTTGCACTTGAGGAATTCCTTGAATTGCTCGGCAAGATCCTCACATTCTTCTCCACTAGCCTCTTCTTGCTCATCTTCTTCACTAGGAGCTTCTCGATGGAATTTCTTCCTTCACCTGATTGGCTCCTCCTTGGTATGGAATGCAAACCCCGTTTACTTCTCCGGTTTCTCGGGCTTGGATGGTTGAATCTCCTTCTTGTGTTGAAGCTTTACTTCATACGCCATGAGATTTTCGATGCACTCCTCAACGGTGTATTTGGACATGTCATATGACTCCAAAATTCCGTTGACCTTTGACTCCCAATGAGATGTGAGAGAGTCAAGGATCTTCTCTGCACGATCCTCTTGGAAAATCACCTTTCCAAGTCCCTCCAAGGCGTTCACGATATCGGGTAACCTTGTGAACATCTCTGAAATGCTTTCTCCTTCTTGCATCTTAAACATTTCACATTTAGATCTAAACACAGTTTGTTTAGATTTCTTTACCTTTGAAGTCCCTTCATGACATATCTCTAAAGTATGCCAAAATTTCGTTGGCCATTTTGTACATGGAGATGCGGTTAAACTCATTTGCAGTGAGGGCGCAATGAAATGCATCATAGCCCTCGCATTGAATTTGATCGAGTCCTTCTCCGCCTTTGTCCTTGAAGCCCCAGGAGTAGTGGGCTTCTCAAATGGCACCTCCGTGATGTCACATAGGTCTTGACCCTCTATGTAGATCATCATCCTGATCTTCCAACTAGAATAGTTGGTTCCGTTGAAGAGCGGGGGTCGAACGGTTGAATGACATTCTTCATGTGATGCAGATGAGGCATTGAATGCCATCGTTGCAGTATGCTATAACCTCGCTCTGATACCAATTATAGGATCGCCTTACACTTGCAATACCAACAACAACACACTAGAGGGGGTGAATAGTGTAAAGGCAATAAATTGTCCAATTAAAATTAAACTTGCAAATGCGGAATAATAAATGCAAGAGGAAATAATTGACACAATCAATCCAAACACAAACACAAGATTTTACCCTGGTTCCCCAAACTTGGGTACGTCCAGCCACACCAATATTCACTATATTCCCACAAAGAGAAGTGAATACAAATCCCACAAAGAGATACCTCACCAAGAGGATTTTGCCCTACACAAGGACCCAACCAACCCTACACAGGGGTCAAACTCCCACCTAGAGAATTACTAACTCCCACTCAGATTAGGATTAGCCCTACACTAGGACACCAAACTCCCACTAAGAGAGTTACTCCCACTAAGAGGGTTATTCCCACTAAGAGAATATCCTAATCCCACAAAGAATAAACTCCCACAAAGAGAGAAAGACTAATTCCCACAAAGAGAATTAGTGTTACAAGAATCTCAAAGTAAAATAAATACTCTTACCTATGCCTTGAGATGCTTACTCATAGATGAATGCAAGGCATGGAAGAGGATCTCCAAGTGTTGAGATAGGCTTGAAAGCACTTAATTGATTTCCCTTGAGCTGGACTTCAATGCATGAAGAGGAATGAGAGCTCAAAGAGGGAAATGAGAGAGTTTGAGAGTGGCTTAATCAATATCTAATGATTCGCAATATCATTAAGAAGTTCCAATGAACTCAGCCCTCTCCTATATGTAGGAACCCTATACAAACCCTCAAAACCCAGGGAAACAGCTAAAAACAAAAAGCTGCAATGGCTAGTTTCTGGGCAGAAACGTCATTAACAGTCGACTGATGAACAAATGACAGTCGACTGTCCAACGGCTAGAAAATATCCAACGAATATAATCTGAGCCTTTGACAGTTGACTGATGAAGTCGATACAGTCGACTGTGAACAGGACAGGCGCCTGTAAAACCTTCAGCAGGCGGCTGCTGCAGGGGATGGAATAAACAGAGAGCTGCACTTTTTCTCCAGATAATCATACAAGCGACTGATGACAAGAATACAGTCGACTGTAATATAGACATGCGACTGTAAACCCTTCATCAGTCGACTGCTGCAGGGGATGGAGAAAAACAGAGAGACGCAGTATATGCACTTACGCCACTCAGATGACTGTTGACTAATTCACAGGCGACTGTAAATATACATGCGACTGTAAACTGAGCATCAGTCGACTGATGCAAAAAGCTCAAGTAGAGTCAATAGAAATGTTTACTTGAGCCGTGCATCTCAGTCGACTATAGAAGGATCGACAGGCGACTGGAAATCACCCAGTCGACTGTTAATCCTTTAGCAGGCAACTGATGGAGAACCAGAGACTCCAAATGAGTCTTTGGTCATGATGAGCCTATTGGGTTGGATTCTATGATAATCCTAAGGCTCACTAAGATGGTTAAATGCATATGCATGTATGACTAGACCAGCTATCAAGGTATTACATAAACCTAGACTCAAATTAGAGAGAAAGCAATAAAGGAAATATTAAATGGATTACATTGCTTTCCTTAGAGTCTATGTCTTCAATCTTGATGCCTTGATGCTCCCCATCATCTCTAAGCTTTGGCACCCCTTGAGTCCAAGCTTTGGCCCTTCTCCACTTGATGTCCATCCTTGCACCAAGTGTTCCGTCTCCAAAAAATGATATTCTTGAAATGAACTATGAGACTAAAACAAGAGAGTCATTAGCAACAACATAATGTTGTGATCATCATCAAAATAACATTGGTATGAAACATCAATGCTCAACAAAACTTATGCTATGAAAATCATATCACTAAATAAAAAGATCCTTATTTTTGCTAAATATAATTCCTAAAGATGCATCAACCTATGGTAAGAAAACACCCCGAACATCTGGCGCTGTCTGTGGGAACGAGTCAACACCCATATTGTCAACCACACCGACGATGACTTGTTCTAATAATCAAATTATATGATTCATTACCTGGAGCGATGCGGGCTAGGATCATCCTTTCAATCGACTGTTCGGTGGTCCCGCTCTCTCCAGCGTGATGCATCGCCTTCAACACCAAATTATAGGATGTCGGTTGGGGGAGATCCCATATATTCCCTCACCGTAATAGCCAAATCCAGAAGCTCCCCTACCGAGTAGCTGGTTGGGAAGCTAAAACACTCCTTGAAGTCTCTCGAAATGGAAGCATTCTCGTCGGAGTTCGGCGATCTGCTAGCAGTTACGGCTATCAGTTCTGCTCTTTCGACCTCCATCGCGTGGTCGACCAGCTGGAGGCCCTCAATGTCGCCATCCTTGCTACCGGTGACTGGGCCCTACCAGATCGACTCGGACTCTTACAACCCCTCTGATCTCGCATCTTGGAAAGCTCCATGCTTGATTTCAACATGATCCCTATCGAAATCCCCTTGCATTGGATTCCCAGGGCACCCACCATTCTCTCCTTCTCTCAGGAGCTAAAGAGAAAGTGAGAGAATAGGTCAATGAAGAGTTCCATCATGCTGGCTTCTAGTTTCTTTGTTTATTTAAGGTCTGTGCTCATGGTTGCAGGGGATCTTGATGGTGCTCCAACATCAGCAAACACAAAGAGGGATACATGAGGGAGAAGAGAGGTTCACGTGGTAGGGGTGATCAAAGCTACGATGCTGCCTCTGAGGCATCTTATTGGGACCTCGAAAGATCATTCAGGGGTGAAGACCACATTTGGTCCATATACTCATCGATGGACGAAATCGATATGCCTCAGATCTCCCCAGTGGTCGACGACCACATCTGTCTGTTGCGGTTTCGGTATCGGAGAGGTCACTGGCTAATTCACCGACATACTCCACAAGCACAACCGCTCTGTGACCCCCTCCAGTGTCACATCCCCAGCAGCATCTGCCTTCCATCGAGATCTAGGCATTGGACATCAGACCCTCCAACCACAAGCTGTCACCTCTCGTGTCCTTCACCCTCGCCTTCATCACCATCTGATATACCCCACATCTCAACCAAAGAAGCGGGATGCCTACAGCCACGGGGTACCTCCAGTTGAACCCGATAGAGAGGTGATAGCATCCAAGCTCGTCGAAAAAGGACAGGGGCTAGGCAGCGACATCGATGATGGCCTTTGGGAGGTCTTGTTGGGCCCATCCTCACACCCATCATCCAGATTCCCTCTGTGACTTTCGCCTTCAAGCCCTTTGATCATGACGGATTAGATGAAGATGACAGGGACCCCAAGCCCCCAATGCTTCCCAGAACGCTCCAGGTGCTTGAAGGTGATGTACAAAGCAGAAGGCAGTTTCTTTTCATCGCGATCAATGCATGTCATGTTCATAGGATTTCGACTATGGATCTTGTGGCCAACGGGAAGACGAAGTCGACGCCAAGAGAGTTCAGATCTGGTATAAATCTCGTTCTCCCCGCTCATCCCATCTTGGAGTTCTTGACGAATTCGGGGACATCAGTCAGGGAGGGGAAGCTGATGGCAACCGTTCAAGTGAAGCTCGACAGCCGGCACTTGATCTACAGCCTTATTAACACCGGGCGACCTCCTGTGTGCACAGTCCTCCTATTCGACCACCTCCATAGTTTCCCTCGTCAAAAAATTACTCCAGCATCATCTCTCTACCGTTGATCTCCCTCCACGTCTCGTCGAACTCAACCATCTCTAGTCGACATGCTACCCTGCATCAAGATCGTCGCCGGTAACATATACCCTCCTTCGGATCGACAATGTTCATTGATCCGAGTAATTTGAGGGAGAAGACGAATAACTAACGAGTAATATGGGAGGTCATCGGTGAGGACAACGTAATCATCCGAGACAATGTCATCTCTCTTCATCGGCATTTGTCTGCTGGTCACCGTGTTCCCCGTCCTCCCCCCTTCATCGCCAACATCAAGCTCCTCAACACCATGTCCGTAGGGCGAATTCAATGATCAGATTCTAAAGGAGAAGGGAACGGAGCCTAATTTCTCAGTGCTATAGACAGATCTGCTACAACTAGAGAGCCAAAGTTGGGCCCCATATGGCAGTGAATTCTATCGCAATTTGAAGATCAAGCCGGTTGAGATTATCCACCTCCACCATATATATACCATCACGTGCCTAGAACACGATTTCGCCAAGCGGGTCGACGAGCGATCAACCCAGTGGCTTGCTTGCGTCCTGTCTTAAGAGCTGTCATCTCGAAGCTCGAGGTACCAGACTTGGGGATATGCCGAGCCCAAGGGCTTCATGCCAAGCTGCCAATTCCAACAAGCTCTTTCCAGGCCAAAGACAAAAAACGATGGGAGCCACCTTAGATTGGCCATACCACACCACGCAGTATTAACGTCATCCTCGTCTCCACTTTCTAGGAGAAGAGCAGGCCAAGGCAACACGCGTCAGAGACGTGCATCCAGACAAAATTCTGGTGATCGTTGAGAAAGCCGATTTCCGCTGAGTATTCGCAAGGAGATCTGCCAACGAGTCTTCTACTATCAGGGACATTGCCTGCAGACATAATTTGACTATACCAGGCTGACCCATCTAGGAGGAGACTGACCGATCCCGTAGGAGGCAATACATACCAGGCCGACCCATCCAGGAGAAGGCCGACCAGCCGAGGCTGACCGATCCAGGAGGAGGTTGACCATACCAGGCCGACCCATCTATGAGGAGGCCGACTAGCGAGTCGATCGACCCAGAAGGATGCCAACCATACCAGGCCGACCCATCCAGGAGGATGCCGACCATATCAGGCCGACCCATCCAGGAGGAGGCTGACCAGACGAGGCCAACCCATTCAGGAGGAGGTAGACCATGACGAGTTGCTAATGGCATAGCATGCCCCTGTCCAAAGCAACCAAGCTAGCGGACCTACCCCAGTCAGAGCCCGCAGACAATCCCAAAGGTCACCTGACTTGCGCCAACACGATTTAATTTCCAATGACTCGAGTTTCCCACCTTTCAGGGCAAACCCGGGCCGCACAGGGGGGCAAAGATAGCGCACACGGGGGACCGGTACTACCTCCACCTTCCAAGCTCCTCCAATGGTACAGAAACTCAGGAAGTGGCACAGAACCTCTGCTGAACAGACTGGAGCTTGAGCTAAAACTGGGATCTAGACAAGACCTGGGGTCGGTTGTGAGGCTGGGGGCAACTCCCCCAACAGGCCGACCCGTACGGTTCGCCGTAAGGCTGGGGAAACTCCCCCAACAGGTCGACCCATCGGTTTTTCGTAAGGCTGGGGTAACTCCCCCAGCAGGTTGACCAAACCTGGATCGGTTGTAAGGCTAGAGGCAACTCCTACAGCAGGTCGATCAGTCGATCGACTGTAAGGCTCGAGGTAGCTTCCCCAATAGGACAATCAACACGTCGATCATAAGGCTGTGGGCAACTCCTCCAGCAGACCGACCACATCGACCATAAGGCTGGGGGCAACTCCCCCAGTAGACCGATCACTCGATCAACTGTAAGACTGGGGGTAGCTCCCACAGCAGGCTAATCGACACGTCAATCGTAAGGTTGGGGGTAACTCTCCCAACAGACTGACCACATCGACGGTAAGGCTGGGGTAACTCCCCAGCAGGCCGATCACTCGATCGACTGTAAGACTGGGGGTAGCCCCCCAGCAGGCCGATAGACTCGTCGATAATAAGGTTGGGGGTAACTCCCCAAGAAGATCGACCGCATCGACTGTAAGGTTGGGGCAACTCCCCCAGCAGGCTGATCGCTCGATCGATTGTAAGACTGGGGGGTAGCTCTCCCAACAGGCCAATCGACTCGTCGATCATAAGGCTGTGTGCAACTCCCCCCAGCAGACCGACCACATCGACCGTAAGGCTGGGGGCAACTCCCCTAACAGGTCGATCACTCGATCGATCGTAAGGATAGGGACAACTCCCCCAGCAGACTAACCATGTTGACTGTAAGGATGGGAACAACTCCTCCAGCAGGTCGACCGCCCATCGACCGTAAGGGTGGGGGCAACTCCTCCAGCAGGCCGACCAACCTGTCGACCATAAGGCTGGGGCCAACCCCCACAGCCGACCGACCAGTCCAGTTTGCGGTAAGGCTGGGGGCCACTCCCCCAGTAGGCCGACATCTCCTTGTCGGTCGTAAGTCATGGGGGCACTCTCCCAACTGGTCGACCCACTCATTCATCTGCCGCAAGTCGAGGGGCTGCTCCCCATGCAACCGAACGAATCTCGGACCAACCAATTATTACCGCCAGTCGACATCGCAAGTTGAACCAATCTTACAAAAGGAACCACTCCTCCCTCGTATACTACATCTCTTGACCTTAACCTCAACAAGGTAGAGCTTGGAAGATGGGGACAATTGATACAACCATTTTGACCGGGCCCATAGGAGGCAAGTCAACCACGACTAGTCAACCAACCCACTATGGCCTTGGGCTCTGGCCCAAGGACCTCACGGACGGGTCACGCTTCTCCACCCGAGACGAAGGCCCAAAAGACCGCCCACATAGTGGAGGAAACGCTCCCCCAAATCGAGGGAGCACTCGCCAATTATGGCAGCCACTCAACGCCATAACTCCAATAATCATGGCCCACTTTCATGGCTTTCATCCCCTTATCAAACGGGAGTAATTATGGGGGGAAATTAGCACGTCCCCATTAATGACGGCAATAAGGTCTCATCATGGCCTATTACAACTGGGGGATGACACGCCTATATGAAGGCAAGAGATGCATCATCTCAAAGGGGGGATCTTCGAGATCTACAGCGGAGGTATCACAAACCAACTCTCACACCTTCTTCCACTGAAAACATTCTCTCCTCCATAGCTTGGCTCAAGGATTCGTGCTTGGTCTCTCTGTGAACCAAGTTCGATCCCACCGAGCATCCTTCAGACTAGATCTGAATTTGGCATCGGAGGGGACCCAGTCGAAACCAAGGTCCGACCCCCCTGACGAGCTTCTTCGTTTTACAGATCGAAGGAGACGTCACCACCACAGAAGCTTTCCTTCGGCATCCCATCGCTCGGATTCGAACACCCTCTTGCCAGAGCCCGTTCGTCTGATCGATCCCGGAGTCATCGTCCCGCCGAAGCTACCCTTCGATGCACCGAAGCACGGATCTGCATCTTCTAGCACAAGTGAACGCACGACGACCGACTCCGAATGTCGTCCCTGCCTCACATGACAGCGACGGCCTCTAGACCTCCAGACTATCAACCTGTGGTAAGAAAACACCCCGAAACAGTTTTTATAAATATCAAAACAGAATAAACTATTTAATAGCTGAAAATATCAAAATAGAAAGTGATTCTAGATTACCAAAAGTATGCATATTAAGGCCATCGTGAAATAAGTGTTAGGTGCAACTAAGAAAGCCAATAGGCCCACAATAGATTTGACCAACTCATTAGATTTAATATCAAACCCATGATCAAAACTTGAGCTTTCACAAAGTTGATCAAATGTATAACTTATATTCATATTGTCAAAAATAGAACAAAGTACAAATCTTACAGCATGTAATTCACACAACCAAAATAATGACAAAATATGTTTTTATCTATTGATCCATTTCGTCGCTACTTTAATAGAATAAACAAGCACAAGCTCATAAATATTAACAACTAACAATGCAAACTTTCGTAGCCATAAGCACTATATCTTAACAAATTTTTTTAAAAACAACTAAAGATCAAATGAGAGCGAACAAATAGAGTCAGTACCTTAGAGGCACTGGTAAGTCGATCTCTGCTCTCTTTGATCGATACGTTGAGCACCAGCTTCTGCACCTTGATCTCCCTCATCGGATTAGCGATCTTCTTCTCCGAAGCCTTTTTTAAAAACGGAACAAATTAAATGAGATAGACGAATCCAAAGATCACGGAGAGAAATCTAAAGATTGAAACATGAGACCGAAGAAAAACAAGAACAATCGCCATTGCGCTCAGCTTGGGGTGAGAGCAGCGGGAGAAGAACGAGAAGAATAAAAGAGAATGCTCTGAGACTAATAAACCCTAACCCTGAGGAGGAGCATATTATACGAGGGATGCTCGCGAGGTCTATTGGGGAGAAAACTTTACAGGTATGTGATTGCATCCGTCTGATGTAGATCGTACGGTCTGAAGGGGCATGAAACTTTAACGGGTCTATTTTCTTACATGGGCCATGATTGGGCCAATATCGGGTCAAATGCTTTATAAATTAGGTCCCAACTAAACTAATGATTTGGGCAAAATGTGTAGATATTGGTTATCAAAAAAGTTGTAAATATTCGGTCAAGATTAATATTTACAACTATTCACGAAAAAAGTTGTAATAACCATTTTTTTACAACATTCCACGAAAAAAGTTGTAATAAACATTTTTTACAACTTTCAGAGAGAGAAAAGTTGTGGTGTCATTTACAACTATTCACGAAAAAGTTGAAATTACCATTTTTTACAACTATCCACGAAAAATTGGAAATAAACATTTTTACTACTTTCAGAGAAAAAAGTTGTGGTGTTAAAATTAACATTTACAACTATTCACGAAAAAGTAGTAATAACCATTTTTTACAATTATACACGATAAAAAGTTGTAATAAACATTTTTTACAACTTTCAGAGAGAAAAAAGTTGTCGTATCAAAATTAACATTTACAACTATTCACGGAAAAAGTTGTAATAACCATTTTTTGCAGCTATCCAAGAAAAAGTTGTAATAAACATTTTTTACAACTTTCAGAAGAAAAAAGTTGTGGTAAACATTTATTACAACTACCAAAATAGAAACGTTGCCCCATGAAAGTTGTAAATGCCTAGTTTTGTTTTTGTGAAAATTAGGTTATAAAAACATATCATTTAATATAAAGATTCATATCATACAGAAAATGTAGAAAATGGCTCGGAGCTCAGAAAATCCGAAAAAATATTCGTTGGAACCGGGAGATCGCCAACTTCAATAGAAAAATAAAAGAAGACAAAGTTAGGCCGAAAAATCATATCATTTAATCAAAATATACATATTTTCCATAAAATGTAGAAAATAACATCGGGCTCAGAAAAATCCACACAAATGTCCATTGGAACCGGGAGATCCAACATTCAACTGAAAAAAGAGGAGACAAAATTAGTCCAAAAAAATTATATCATTTAATAAAAAGATTCATATATGTAGAAAAAAAGCCTAAAGCTAAGCAAAATCTGCAAAAAATGTCTGTTGGAATATGGAGATCGCCATCTTCAACTGAAAAAAATGAGAAGACAAAATTAGGCTATAAAAATCTTGTCATTTAATAAAGAGATACATATCTTTAATCAAAATGTAGAAAATAGCCTGGAGCTCGGAAAAATCCGCAAAAATGTCCATTGGAACTTGGAGATCGCCATCTTCATCCAGAAAATAAGATAAAAAATTAAGATAAAAAATCTTATCATTTAATAAAAATATTCTTATATACCAGAAAGTGTAGAAAATAATAACACCAAGCTCAAAAAAATACGCAAAAATGTCCGTTGGAACCGAGAGATCGACATCTTCAACTGAAAAATAAGAGAAGACATAATAAGGCCAAAATATCATATCATTTAATAAAATGATACATATCTACCAAAAACGTGAAAAATAGAGAGGAGCTCAGAAAAAATTTTGTATCTGCAAAAATATCTGTTGGAACCGTAAGATCGCCATCTTCAACTAGAATATAAGAGAAAACAAAAATTAGGCAAAAAATCATATCATTTAATGAAAAGATCGCCTTCTTCAACTGGAAAATAAGAGAAAACAAATTTAGGCTATAAAAATCATATCAATTAATAAAAAGATCCATATCTTTCATAAAATATAGAAAATAGCACCAAGCCCAGAAAATGATATATAAAAAGTCTTATCAGTTGAAGATGGCGATATCACGGTTATTACGGACATTTTTATAGATGAAGATGGTGATTTCCGAGTTCCAAATTTTGTCTTCTATTATATTAGTTGAAGATGGCGATTTCCTGGTTTTCAACGGACATTTTTGGCCTAATTTTGTCTTCTCTGACATTATTTACTAAAACAATCCACAACTTCAAGAAAATATGAAAATAGCCCGGCTTTCAAAAATCCGTAAAAATGTTCATTGGAACCGGGAGATCGCCATCTTCTTTCGAAATATAGGAGAAGACAAAATAAGGCAAAAAAATCATATCATTTGAGAAAATGATCGCCATCATCAACTGGAAAATAAGAGAAGACAAAATTAGGCAACAAAAATCATATAAATTAATATAAAGATAGTTATCTTCCAAAAAATAGCTCCGAGCTCAAAAAATAGGCAAAAAATTCTGTTAGAACCGAGAAATCGCCATCTTCGACTGAAGAATAAGCGAAAACAAAAATAGGCTATAAAAATCATATCATTTAATATAAAGATTAGTATCTTACAGAAAATGTAGAAAATTGCCCAGGGCTCAGAAAAATCCGTAAAAATGTCTGTTAGAACCGGAAGATCGCCATCTTTAACGAAAAAATAAGAGAAGACAAAATTAGTCCAAAAAATCATATCATTTAATAAAAAGATACATATCTTCCAGAAAATAGCTCCGAGCTAAAAAAATCCGAAAAAATGTCCGTTGAAACCAGGAGATCGTCATCTGTAACTGAAAAATAAGAGAAGACAAAATTAGGCTACAAAAATCATATCATTTAATAAAAAGATTTTACCTACAATAAAATGTAGAAAATAGCCCCGACCACAGAAAAATCCGCAAAAATGTCTGTTGGAACCGGGAGATCGCCATATTCAACGGGAAAATAAGAGAAGACAAACTTAGTCTATAAAAATCATATCATTTAATAAAAATAAATATTTTCCATAAACTTTCGAAAATAGCCCCGAGATCACAAAACCAGCAAAAACTCCCATTGGAAACAGGATATCACCATCTGCAACTGAAAAATAAGAGAAGACAAACTAGTCTATAAAAATCAAATCATTTAATAAAATGGACCACTTTTTCAATAAACTGTAGAAAATATTCACGAGCTCTGAAAAATCTGTAAAAATGTCTGTTAGAACCGGGAGTTCAGCATCTTCAAATAAAAAAATAAGAGAAGACAAAATTAGGCCAAAATCATATCATTTAATAAAAAGATACATAACTACCCGAAAATCTAGAAAAATAGTTCCGAGCTAAGAAAAATCTGCAAAAAAATGTCCGTTTGAACCGGAAAATCGCCATGTACAACGGAAAATAAGAGAAGACAAAATTAGGCTACAAAAATTATATCATTTAATAAAAAGATTCTTATCTTCAATAAAATGTAAAAAATTGCACTCAGCTCAGAAAAATCAGCAAAAATGTCCGTCGGGAGATCGTCATCTTCAACTGAAAAATAAGAGAATACAAAATTGGGCCATAAAAACCATATCTTTTGATATAATATCCATATCTTCAATAAAATGTAGAAAATTGCTCGGAACACAAAAATTCCGCAAAAATGTCCGTTGGAACCGGGAGATCGCCATTTTCAACTTAAAAAAAGAGAAGACAAAAGTTGACCTTAAAATCATATCATTTAAAATGAAGATCCATATTTTCCAGAAAATGTCGAAAATAGCCCGTAGCTAGATAAATAACGCAAAAATATCCGTTGGAACCGGGAGATGGCCATATGTAATATGAAAATAAGAGAAGACAAAATAAGGGCAAAAAATCATATCATTTAATAAAAATATCCATATCTTCCAGAAAAATGTGGAAATTAGACTAGAGCTGAGAAAAATCCACAAAAATGTATGTTGAAATCGGGAGATCGCCAACTTCAACTGAAAATTAGAGAAGACAAAACTAATCCAAAAATCATATCATTTAATAAAAAGATCCACCTTTCAGAAAATGCAGAAAATAACCACGAGCTCAGAAAAATCCACAAAAAATGTCCGATGAAACCGGGAGATCGCCATCTTCAACTTAAAAATAAGAGACGGCAAAATTAGTCTATAAAAATCATATCATTTAATATAAAGATTCATATCTTACAGAAAATTTAGAAAATGGCCCGTAGTTCAGGAAAATCATCAAAAGTGTCCGTTGGAACCGAGAGATCGCAATCTTCAACTGAAAAAAATAAGAGAAGACAAAATTAAGCCAAAAATCATATCATTTAATCAAAAGATCCATATCTTTCAGAAAATGTTGAAAAAATCCGCAAAAATGTCGGTAAGAACCAGGAGATCGCGATCTTCAACTAAAAAAATAAGAGAAGCGAAGCTGATGTTATAAAAATCAAATCATTTAATGAAAAGATCCATTTCTTCAATAGAATGTAGAAAATAGCTCCGAGCTCAAAAAATCCACAAAAATGTACATTGAAACCGGGAGAATGCTATGTTCAACTGAAAAAATATGAGAAGTCAAAATTTTGCCAAAAATCATATCATTTAATAAAAAGATCAATGTCTTTTAGAAAATGTAGAAAATAATCTCATGGTAAAAAAACTTAGAAAAATTCCTAAAAATGTCTGTTGGAATCGAAAGATTGCCATCTTCAACAGAAAAATAAAAGAAGACAAATTTAGGCTATAAAAATCATAAGATTTAATAAAAAGATTCATATCTTAGAAAAAGATTCAGAAAGATTCAGAAAATGTAGAAATTATCGCGTAGCTTAGAAAAATCCTGTAAAAATGTCTGTTGCAACCGATAGATCACCATCTTCAACGAAACAATAAGAGAAGACCAAATAAGGCCAAAAATTTTAACAAAAAGATACATATCTTCGAGAAAATGTAGAAAAATAGCCCCGAGCTTAAAACAATCCGCAAAAATATCTGTTGGAATCGAAAGATCGTCCTCTTCAACTAAACATAAGAGAAAACAAAATTAGACTACAAAAAGCATATCATTTGATAAAAATATCCATATATTCAATAAAATGAAGAAAATAACTCCGAGCTCAGAAAAATCAGCAAAAATTTCCGTTGTAACCGGGAGATAGCCATCTTCAACTAAAAAAATACGGGAAGAGAAAATTAGGCTATAAAAATCCTATCATTTAATATTAAGATAATATCTTACAGAAAATATAAAAAATTGCATGTAGATCAGAAAAATCCGCGAAAATGTCTGTTGGAACCATGAGATCGCCATCTTCATCCGGAAAAATAAGAGAAGGTAAAATTAGGCCAAAAATCATATCGTTTAATAATAAGAAACATATCTTCTAGAAAATGTAGAAAATCACCCCGAGGTCAAAAAATCCGCAAAAATATCCTTTGGAACAGGGAGATCATCATCTTCAACTGAAAAATAAGGGAAGACAAACTTAGGGTATAAAAATCATATCATTTAATAAAAAGATTCATATCTTCTAGAAAATCTAGAAAATAGCCCGAGCTTAGAAAAATCCGTAAAAATATATATTAGAACCGAGAGACCCCCATCTTCAATCAAAAAACAAATGAAGACAAAATTAGGCAAAAATATCATATCATTTAATAAAAATCTTTATCTTACAGAAAATGTAGAAACATATCGACAAGTTCAAAAAAATCCGCAAAAATATCTGTTGGAACCGATAGATCACCATACTTAACTAAAAAAATAAGAGAATACAAAATTATGTTACAAAAATCTTATCATTTAATATAAAGATCCATATCTTTAGTAAAATATAGAAAATAGACCCGACCAAAGAAAAATCCACAAAAATATCCATTGGAACCAGAAGATCGACATTTTTAACAGAAAAATAAGAGATGAGAAAATTAGGACAAAAATCATAACATTTAATAAAAAGATCCATATCATTTAGAAACTGTAGAAAATAGCCCAGATCAAAGGGAAATCTGCAAAAATTTATGTTAGCTCCGGAAGATCGCCATCTTTAACTAACAAATATTAGAAGACAAAATTAGGCTATTAAAATTATATCATTTAATATAGAGATCCATATCTTATAGAAAATGTAGAAAATTACCCGGAGCTCAGAAAAGTTCGCAAAAAGGTCCGTTGGAACCAGGAGATCGCCATATTCAATGAAAAAAATAAGAGAAGAAAAATTAGGCAATAAAAATCATATCATTTAATAAAAAGATAAATATCTTCAATAAACTGTAGAAAAATAGCCCCGAGCTCAGAAAAATAATCAAAAATGTTCATTGGAACCAGGAGATTGCCATCTACAACTTAAAAAATAAGAGAACACAAAATTAGGCCAAAAAATCTTATAATTTAATAAAAAGATCTGTATCTTTCGAAAATATAGGAAAATAGCACTGAGCTAAGAAAAATTGCAAAAACTGTCTATTGGAACCGAGAGATCACCATCTTCAACTGAAAAATTAGAGAATACAAAATTTGGCTATAACAATCATATCATTTAATATAAAGATCCATATTTTACAAAAAATGTAGAAAATAGGCCGTAGCTCAGAAAAATCTGCAAAAATGTCTGTTGGAACCCGGAGTTTGTCATCTTCAACGGAAAAAAATAAGAGAAGACACAATTAGGACATAAAAATCATATCATTTAATATAAAGATTCATATGTTATAGAAAATGTAGAAAATAGACAGGAGTTTAAAAAATCCGCAAAAATTTCTGTTAGAATTGGGAGATCAACATTTTGAACTAAAAAAATAAGAGAAGACAAAATTAGGTGATAAAAATCATATCATTTATAAAAAGACACATATCTTCAATAAAATGTAAAAATTCCCGAGCTCACAAAAATTCGTAAAATTGTCCGTTGGAACCAGGAGAACGTCATCTTCAACAAAAAATAAGAGAACACAAAATAAGGCCAAAAATCATATGATTAATTAAATGATCCATATTTTTTTAGAAAATGTAGAAAATAGGCCAGATCACAGAAAAATCCGCAAAAATTTCTGTTGGAAATGGAAGATCGTCATCTTCAATTGAAAAATAAGAGAAGACAAAATTAGGCTATAAAAATCATATCATTTAATAAAAATTTCCATATTCTCAATTAACTGTATAAAATAGCCCAGAGCTCAAAAAAATCTGCAAAAATGTCTCAGTTAGAAACAGGAGATAGCCATCTTCAACTCAAAAGTAAAAGAAGACAAACTTAGGCTATAAAAATCATATCAATTATTAAAAAGATCTATATCTTACATAAAATATAGAAAATAGCCACCAGCTCAGAAAAATCCGCAAAAATGTCTGTTGGATCCGGGAGATCGCCATCTTCAACTGAAAATTAAGACAAGACAAACTTAGCATATAAAAATCATATCATTTAATAAAAAGAGCCATATGTTTCATAAATGTAAGAAATAGTTTGAAGCGCAGAAAAATATGCAAAAATGTCGATTGGAACCGGAACATCATCATCTTCAACTGAAAAATAAGAGAAGACAAAATTAGGCCTAAAATCATATCCTTTAATAAAAATATTCATATCTTTCATAAAAGATAGAAAATAGCCCGGAGCTGTGAAAAATCCATAAAAATGTATGTTGGAACCGGGAGATCGACATCTTCAACTGAAAAAAGAGAAGACAGCATTAAGCCAAAAAATAATATCATTTAATAAAAAATACATATCTTACATAAAATGTAGAATAATAGTCCCAAGCAAAGAAAAGTCTACAAAAATGTCCGTTGGAACCAGTAGATCACCATCTTCACCTAAAAAAATAAGAGAAGAAAAATGTAGGGAATAAAAATCATTTTATTTAATAAAAGATATATATCTTCCATAAATGTAAAAGATAGCACCTAGCTCGGAAAAATCCGCAAAAATATCTATTGGAACCGGGAGATCGCCGTCTTTAACTTAAAGATAAGAGAATGCAAAATTAGGCCAAAAATCAAATTATGTAATAAAAAGATCCATATCTTCTAGAAAAATAAGAAAATAGCCCAGATGTCAGAATAATCCGAAAAATGTCTGTTGAAATCGGGAGATCACCATCTTCTGCTGAAAAAATAAGAGAAGACAAAATTTGACCAAAAATCATATAATTTAATAAAAAGATCCATAACTTTCCGAAAATTTAGAAAAATAGCCCCGAGCTCAAAAAAATCCGCAAAAATGGCTGTTGGAACTATGAGATTGACATCTTTAGCCAAAAATAAGAGAAGACAAAATTATGCGTCATTTAATATAAAGATTCATGTCTTATAAATATTGTAGAAAATAGCACGGAGCACAAAAAAATCCATACACATGTAAATTGGAATGGGGAGATCGCCATTTTGAACTGAAAAAAGAGAAGACAAAATTGGGCCAAGAAAATCATATCATTTAATTGAAATATCTATATCTTCCAGAAAAGGTAGAAAAATAGTCCCAAGCTAAGAAAAATCTGCAAAAATGTCTGTTGGAACGAGTAGATCGACATCTTCAACTGAAAAAAATAAGAGAATACAAAAATATAGGCTATAAAAATCATATCATTTACTAAAAAGATCATTATCTTTCATAAAATATGGAAAATAGCACCGAGTTCATAAAAATCTGCAAAAATGTCTGTTGGAACAAGGAGATCACAATCTTTAATTGAAAAATAAGAGAAGAAAAAATTAGGCCAAAAAGCATATCGTTTAATAAAAAGATACAAATATTCAAGAAAATTTATGAAATAGCCCCGAGGTCAGGTAATACGCAAAATGTCCATTGGAACCGGGATCGCCATCATCAACTAAAAAATAAGAGAAGACAAAATTAGACCATAAAAATCATATCATTTAATATAAAGATCTGTATCTTTCAGGAACATGTAGAAAATTGCCTAGAGCACAGAAAAATCCGCAAAACAATCTGTTGGAACCAAGGATCAACATCTTCAACTGATAAAATAAGACAAGACAAGTGTAGGCTATAAAAATCATATCGTTTAAAAAAAGGTGAATATCTTCCATAAAATGTAGAAAATAGCACCGAGCCAAAAAATTTCTTAAAAATGTTCGTTTGGACCAGGAGATAGCCAGCTTCAACTAAAAAAATAAAAGAAGACAAAATTAGGATATAAAATAATATCATTTAATATAAAGATTCATATCTTACAAAAATGTAGAAAATATCCGGGATCTCAAAAAAATCCGCAGAAATATTTGTTGGAATCAGGAGATCGTCATAGTCATCTAAAAAATAGAGAAGACAAAATTAGGCCAAAAATCATATTATTTCATAAAAAGATCCATATCTTTCACAAAATGCAGAAACACAGACTCAAACTAAGAAAATCTGTAAAAATGTCCATTGGAACCGGGAGATCGCCATCTTCAACTGAAAAAAATTAAAGTAGACAAACATCTGCTAATAAAATGTAGAAAATAACATTGGGCTTATAAAACTCTGCAAAAATATCCATTGGAACAGGAAGATCGCCATCTTCAACTGAAAAATAAGAGAAGAAAAAATTAGGCCAACAATCATATTATTTAATAAAAGATCCATATCTTCCAAAAAATTTAGAAAATAGTCACGAGGTCAGAATAATACACAAAATGTCGTTAGAAACGGGAGATCAATATCTTCAACTGAAAAACAAAAGAAGACAAAATTAGGCCAAAAAATCATATCATTTAATAAAAAGATCCATAAATTCACGAAAACGTACAAAAATAGTGTCGAACTCGGAAAAATCCGCAAAAAATGTCCCTTGGAACCGGGAGATCCTATCTTCAACGAAAAAAAATAAGAGATGATAGAATTAGGTTATAAAAATTATATCATTTAATATAAAGATTCATATTATTCAAAAAAATTTAGAAATTAGACCGGAGCTCAAAAAAATCCGCATAAATGTCCATTGGAGCAGGGAGATCGCCATCTTCAAATTAAAAAGAGAGAAGATAAAATTAGACCCAAAAGTCATATCATTTCATTAAAAGATACATATCTCCTAAAACTGTAGAAAAATAGTCTCTAACTAAGAAAAATCTGTGAAAATGTCCGTTGAAACCGGGAGATCACCATCTTCAACTGAAAAAAAAGAGAATATAAACTTAGGCTATTTGTAATGCCCCGCTTCCCAAGATACCCGTGAATTACGAATCCGTCCCAAGTATTCCTATAGCAGTGAGTGTTAAAAAGAAAGAGAAGGAAGAGAGTCTATAGAAGAATAATGCAGGTCACTGCGCACCTGCAGTGAAGTACAAGTAATGCTCCAACACAGAAAATAAGAGACAATCATATACAAGTCCAACATTCTTTATTATTAAAACAAAGGTACATCTTTATTTACATCATCTCATCCTCAAATACAAAAGTGAAAACCAGAAGAAATCACAGAAAAATCCCCAAAAGACATAAATGTCCAGAGCAGTACAACTCCCTCCCTAGACTACCCTTAGAACTAACTGAAGAGGCTGCCCTCTAAGGATTCCATCTCTACCACGAACTGAAAGCTAACTCCTGAGTTAGGCCTGATTTGGCCGTACTGCTCTGGAACCTGGAAAAGGTAAATGGGAAACGTCAACGCGTGACCCAGTAGAAAATCCTAACATCGATAGGTAAGTCTAGTTTTAGAACTGTTCTTCCTAACAAGGGTCTGGTCACTTAACTATAAACATGTCTACTATTTACGCATAAGGAACACGTATTGTAAATATGGTCTACTGAATTAACATGCAAGGAAAGTAAAAAACATCACATGCAGATATTGAAAAGTAAGAGCTACAGAATTAAATAAGTCAAGGCAGATAATCATATATATGCACATGATGCATATGAATGGTTATGAATCAAATGAAACACCGAAGGGATCCCATCTATGCAAGGTGCATACAATGTGACTCATGGATTCTATAGGTTGTTCCCATGAATTCAGGAGGTGGCCCCGACATTTTCATGGCACGCTGATCTATGTAGCACGTATGTCCATGTTGTCTATCATACCACACATAGATTCAAGAGGTGGCCCAATGGATTCAGGAGGTGGCGTCCGGCATTTCCGCGGCATGTTGGTCCATGTGGCACTTTGGTATATATGGTGTTAATTTCTGTTAAGCTACCATTCTTTCCTTGACAAATTTCACTTACACTAAAACATCTTATGTTTTCAATTAACATATAACTCCATCATTCTTAATATAAAACACATCATGGTATGGAAGCATCTTGCCATAAAGTATGCTCATATGAGAATACGGAGCATAACATGGCATTTGTATGACATAGTACAAGCATAACATTACATCCATTAGCCTGAACTATTCTCGTAACATAATTTACTACATGGATAACAACATTACATCCCTAAGCATGCATATCACCATTCTTAGCACCATAATTTTCACAAACTTTAGCCTGATATTTATATGACAAGTACAGAATTCTATTTTAAATTTGGACTCTATATATCAGTCTAAAACATCTATCTAAGGCCATAATCTGGTTTAGTGCTGAACATAAAAGTAGTAGATGCTTAAGTTCTGTTTCCAAATTATCTAAAATTGTGTCATTTCCTGGTCTGTAGAGAGAGTTATGAAATGTTTTCCACAATGTTGCAGAATTTGTTTAAAACTAACGCCATGGTAAATTCGTCTATTTACACCTTCTACATTCAAAACTAGGCTCTACTTTCTTCTAAAAAGTTGTAGTTAACTTCGTGATCTTTTCAAAACATCTTGAATCATTCCATTTGAAGGTGTACGCTAGTAGATATGAATTTTTCAATCTACATGACAGAACTGAAAATTTTACAGCATATCATTAACATAGCTATTATAGCAAATTGACTAACTAACATGAAGCATACATCCATACATACCAATATCTCTATCTATGTATACATACAAACATCCTTACATATGCTTATATATTAAAACTACACATACGTCCCTAAAGAAATATCTATAGCATATACCTTACATATGCAACATATAGCACATAGATAGAACCATTTATACCAAACCATGAATATATACCAACTGCACCTATGTACATAGCAGTGTATGCCGTAGAATGTCACACATAAGTGACAATCTATCCACCTGGATCCAGGTACTTGCTTAGCCTTCAATAGGTCGGGTTCTTTACTAATAATGTCTCAGTCTAGACTCTAATGCCACTACCCACCCTAAGACACGATTTTTCTCTTTGGAGCATTACCCACACTACCTTACACACGCCGTACTGTGGTGACCTGCATGGGCTGCCAAATGTGACACATTGCTCCCCAGGATACCCGGGAAGTATGAATCTGTCCCAATTATTTTTATAGCAGCGAGTTTTAAAAAGAAAGAGAAGGAAGAGAGTCTACAAGAAGAATTATGCAGGTCACTGTGCACATGCTGGGAAGTACAAGTAATGTTTCAACACAGAAATTATGAGACAATCATATATAAGTCCAATATTCTTTATTATTAAAAAAGGTACTTACATCATCTATTCCTCAGATACAAAAGTGAAAAACTGAAGAAATCCCAGAAAAATCTCCAAAAGACATAAAGGTCCACACAAGTATAACTCATTCCCTAGGCGACCCTAAGAACCAACCGAAGAGGCTGCCCTCTGAGGATTCCATCTCTACCACGAACTGAAAGCTAACTCCTGAATCAGGCTTGATCTAGGTGTACTGCTTTGAAATCTGGAAAAATGGGACACGTCAACACATGACCCAGTAGGAAATCCTAACATCGCTAGTTTTAGAACTGTTCTTCCTAACTAGGGCCTAGTCACTTAACTGTAAATAGGTCTACTATTTACGCATAAGGAACAAGTACTTTAAATAAGGCCTATTGAAATAACATGCAGGGAAAGAAAAACAACATCACAAGCAGATATTGAAAAGTAAGAGGTACAGAATTAAATAAGCGTGAAGTAAAGGCAAACAATCACAAATATGCACATGATGCATATGAATGGTTATGAATACAAATGCAACACCTAAGGGATCCAATCTATGCCAGTGTGCCTACAATGTGACTCATGGATTCTTGAGGTGGCTCTAATGGATTCAGAAGGTGGCCCCAGCATTTCCGTGGCACGCTGGTCTATTTAGCATGCAGGTCTACGTCGTCTATCATACCACACATAGATTAATGAGGTGGTCCCAATGAATTCAGGAGGTGGCCTCTGGCATTTCCGTGGCACGCTGGTCCATGTGGCACTTTGGTCTATGTGGTGTTAATTTTTGTTAAGATACCATTCTTTTCATGACAAATTTCACATACACTATAACATTTTATGTTCCCAATTAACATATTACTCCATCATTCCTAATATGAAACACATCATGTTATGGAAGCATCTTGTCATACAGTACGCTAATATGAGAATAAGGAGCATAACATGGCATTTGTGTGACATAGTACAAGCATAACATTACATCCATAAGCATGAACTAATCTCATAACTTAATTTACTACATGGATAACAACATTACATCCCTAAGCATGCATATCACCATTCTTAGCACCATAATTTTCACAAACTTTAGCATGATATTTATATGACAACTACAAAATTCTATTTTAAATCTGGACTCTTATATATCAGTCTAAAACAGCTATCTAAGGCCATAATCTGGTTTAGTGTTGAACATTAAAGTTATATATGCTTAAGTTTTGTTTCCAAATTATCTAAGATTGTGTCATTTGGGGGGGGTCTGTAGAGAGAGTTATGAATTTTTTTCCACAACGTAGCCGAATCTGTCTAAAACTGACACCATGGTAAATTCGTTTATTTACACCTTCCTACATTCAAAACTACGCTCTGCTTTCTTCTAGAGAGTTGCAGTTAACTTCATGAACTTTCCATAACATCTTGAATCATCCCATTTGGAGATCTACACTAGCAGATATGAATTTTTGAACTGAAAATTTTAGAGTTTATCATTAACATAGCTATTATAGCATATTAGTATATCATTAACATAGTTATTATAGCATATTGACTGACTCACATGAAGCTACTAGTCTTACTACCATTGCCATCCTAATAATTTGACATGATAATGATCTTAAAGCTAAAAAGGAAGCATAATGGCAACATGATCTACACTAGCATGGAATGTTACATGGTATATTTTGGCAAACTATATTTCCACTAAATAAAACATTACATCATAAGCATGCTTACTAAACTTAACATACCATTGCACTTAGCATGGGGCTTAAACTACAATTGTACATCAAATTCCAACTTAAAATTAACTAGGTGATGAATCTCTATAACCACAATCCTAAAACTACATCCGAACTAGGACGTTAGAACTCCTAACTCAAATATCTCCTTCTTAATTTCTTTGGCCCTTCTTCTCCTTGAAGACCCCATCAATCCTCAAGCTTTCTTCTTCCATAATTTAAGCGCCAATGGTGGATGTCAATAGGGGGATTGAATTAAGGAGGTGGAGGTGGAGGTGGAGGTGGAGGTGGAGTGGGCGGTGCAAAGGGAGAAGAGGAGAGAGAGAAGAAGGGATGAGAACTTGAATTTTTCTTCTTCTTCTTTTAATTTTTCCCAATTTCTTCTCTTTTATTCATCCACTCATCCTCGTCATCCTTTAATTCCCTCTTAAGCTTGCCAAATGGAGAGAGTTAGGTGAAAATCAAAGAGGTGTGACACCTCTTTGGCTAGGTGTCTCCATTAGGAAATTTAGGGATTTCTATTTTCTAATAAATAGAAATACTCCACTAAAATACCCTTACTCACCAAATACCAAGTATACCATCTAAATACTAATCCATTTAATCCAAATAATGTTTAAACTAATTATTGAAAAATAATTTGGTCAGTAGAAAATTATGTAAAATTTATAAAAATACTCGAAAATTGCATACGTACAAATACGTCTAGAAATACGTACATTATACCTGCATATACGAACACATGGTATTACATTCTACACACCTTAAAACAAAGTCCGTCCTCGGACTTTTTAAAGTTAAAGGTTTAAACAAAGGCTAAATGAATCTAAGGATAGTCCCACCCACGAAATACAAACAACACTACATATACTCAAATCACACATTGCTATATGTATCGCATATACGTACATACACTGCACAAACACAACACTCAAGAAGATATATATACACCCTAGTATTCATACACCACATTTTCATACAAGTACTCCACATAGTTATACAAACATATGTATACATGACATATACACACAATAAACCAAACCATCGAACACAAGCAATATTACTTACAAGTACATAAACACCACGATGAAGGAACCATAACACATACAAACATACACATGCCTACATTCATATCACTTGATACATTCAATTATACCACACTCATACAATAGCCATACATGCACCTACTACATTCATAGCATATACATATGTACACATATGTACAAGCACAAACACCAAGTCACATAAGTAATACATACATAGATACATACATACAAGTATACATTCATACAACTAGATATATGTATCACTCATATGAATATAGATATATCGTCATAACAAATTCACATACAACAAGAGACATGCATAACGAACACACATATAGATACATCCACACATACCAACATACTCTATCTATGTGTACATACAAACATCCTTACATATGCTTATATATTAAAACTACACATACTTCCATAAAGAAATATCTATAGCATATACCTTACATATGCAACATATAGCACACATATAGAACCAATTATACCAACCCATGAATACATACCACCTGCACATATGTACACAACAGTGTATGCTGTAGAACATCACTGTAGGTGACAATCTATCCACCTGGAACCGGGTTCTTTCTTAGCCTTCTATAGGTAGGGCTCTATAACAATAATTTATAAGTCTAGTCTCTAAGACCACTACCCACCATAAGACATGACTATTCTCAATGGAGCATTACCTGCACTACCTTATGCATGCCTTAGTTCGGTGACCTGCATGGGCCACCAACTGTAACGTCCTGCTTCCCATGATACCCGGAAAGTACGAATCCGTCCCAAATATTCCTAGAGTAGCGAGTGTTAAAAAGAAAGGAAAGAAAGAGAGTCTACACGAAGAAAAATGCAGGTCACTGCGCACATGCTGGGAAGTACAAGTAATGCTCCAACACAGAAAATAAGAGACAATCATATACAAGTCCAACATTCTTTATTATTAAAGCAAAGGTACCTCTTTATTTACATCATCTCATCCTCAAGTACAAAAGTGAAAACAGAAGAAATCCCAGAAAAATCCCCAAAAGACATAAAAGTTCACACCAGTATAACTCACTCCCTAAAGTATCCTGAGAACCAACTGAAGAGGTTGCCCTCTGAGGATTCCATCTCTACCATGAACTGAAAGCTAACTCCTGAGTCATGCCTGATCTGGCTGTACTGCTCTGAAACGTGGAAAAAGTAAATTGGAAACGTCAACACGTGACCTATTAGGAAATCCTAACATCGCTAGGTATGCTCTAGTTTTAGAATTGTTCTTCCTAACTAGCGTCTGACCACTTTACTGTAAACAAGTCTACTATTTATGCATAAAGAACAAGTACTATAAATAAGGTGTACTGAATTAACATACATGGAAAGTAAACATCACATGTAGATATTGAAAAGTAAGAGCTACAGAATTAAATAAGCATGAAGTAAAGGCAGACAATCATAGATATGCACATGATGCATATGAATGGTTATGAATACAAATGCAATACCTAAGGGATCCCATCTATGCCAGCATGCCTACAATGTGACTCATGGATTCTAGAGGTGGCTCCCATGAATTCAGAAGGTGGCCCCCAACATTTCTATGGCATGCTGGTCTATGTAGCACGTACGTCCATGTCATCTATCATACCACACATAGATTCAAGCAGTGGCCCAATGGATTCAAGAGGTGGCGTCCGGTATTTCCATGGCATGCTGGTCCATGGGGCACTTTGGTCTATGTGGTGTTAATTTTTGTTAAGCTACCATTCTTTTCATGACAAATTTCACACACACTATAACATCTTATGTTTCCAATTAACATATAACTCCATCATTCTTAATATGAAACACATCATGGTATGGAAGCATCTTGTCATAAAGTATGCTAATATGAGAATAAGGAGCATAACATGGCATTTGTGTGACATTGTACTTGGATAACAAGATTACATCCATAAGCATGAATATCACCATTCTTAGCACCATACTTTTCACAAACTTCAGCATGATATTTATGTGACAACTACAGAATTCTGTTTGGAATCTAGACTCTGATATATCAGTTTAAAACAGATATCTAATGTCATAATCTGGTTTGGTACTGAACATAAAAGTTGTAGATGCTTACGTTCTGTTTCCAAATTATCTAAGATTGTGTCATTTGGGGGTTTGTAGAGAGAGTTATGAAATTTTTCTCAAAATGTAGTAGAATCTGTCTAAAACTGACCCAATGGTAAAGTCGTAAGTTTATACATTCTTTTAGTCAAAACTAGGTTCTGCTTCCTTCTATAGAGTTATAGTTAACTTCATAACCTTTTCAAAACATTTTGAATCATCCCATTTGGTGGCTACATTAGTAGATATGAATTTTTGAATCTACATGATAAAACTCAAATTTTTACATCATATCATTAACATAGCTATTATAGCATATTGACAGAATAACATGAAGCTACTAGTCATACTACCATTGACATCCTAATAATTTGACATGACAATGATTTTAAAGCTAAGAAAGGAAGCATAATGGCAACATGGTCTACACTAATATGGGATGTTACGTGGTATATTTTGACAAACTATGCATACTTCCACTAAATAAAACATTACATCATAAGCATGCATACTAAACTTAACATAACAAGGCACTTTATTAGCATGGGGATTAAACTATAATTCTACATCAAATTCCAACTTCAAATTAACTAGGTGATGAAACTCTATAACCACAATCCTAAAACTACATCCTAACTAAGACGTTAGAACTCCTAACTCAAATTTCTCCTTCTTAACTTTTTTGGCCCTTCTCCTCCTTGAAGACCCAATCAATCCTCAAGCTTTCTTCTTCCATACCTTAAGCTCCAATGGTGGATGTCAATAGGGAATTTTATTAATGAGATGGTGGTGAAGTGGGGGTGTAGGGGGGAAGAAGAGGGGATGAGAACTTGAATTTTTTCTTCTTATTTTCCTTTTTATTTTCCCAATTTCTTCTCTTTTATTCATCCCCTCATCCTAGTCATCCCTTAATTCCCTGTTAGCTTGCCAAACGGAGAGAGTTAGGTGAAAATCAAAGAGGTGATGACACCTCTTAGGTTAGGTGTCGACATTAGGAAATTTAGGGATTTCTATTTTCTAATAAATAGAAATACTCCACTAAAATAACCTTACTCACCAAATACAAGTATACCCACTAAATACTCATCCATTTAATCCAAACGATGTTTAAAAAATATTTTAAAATAATTTGGTAATTAGAAAATTATGGAAAATTTATAAAAATACCCAAAAATTTCATACGTACAAATATGTCTAGAAATACGTACAGTGTAACCGTATATACGAAAACAATTTATTTTACTATAAAAACCTTATTATTTTATAAAAAATCTTCTATAAAATGTAGAAAATAGCACCGTGCTAAAAAAATACGCAAATATGTTCGTTGGAACTGGAAGATCGCCATCATCAACTGAAAAATAAGAGTAGACAACATTAGGCTATAAAAATCATATCATTTAATAAAAAGATGCATAACTTTCCGAAAATATAGAAAATAGCCCGTAGCTCAGAAAAATCCGCAAAAATGTTCGTTCAAACAGGGAGATCACCTTCTTCAACTAAAAAAATAAGAGAAGAAAATAATTTGGTCAAAACATCATATCATATAATAAAAAGATCCATAACTTCTCGAAACTGTAAAACAATAGCACCGAGCTCAGAAAATGTGATAAAAATTTCTGTTGGAACCGGGAGATCACCATCTTCAACAAAATAATAATAGAAGAAAAAATTAGGTTATAAAAACATATCATTCAATATAAAGATTTATACCATACATAGAATTTAGAAAATAGCTCGAAGCTTAGGAAAATCCGAATAAATGTCCGTTAGAACTGGGAGATCGCCATCTTCAACTGAAAAATAAAAGAAGATAAAATTTGGCCAAATATCATATCATTTAATAAAAAGATACATAACTGCCCTAAAATGTAGAAAATAGCACTGAGTTCAGAAAAATCCGCATAAATGTATGTTGGAACTGGGAGATCGCAATATTCAATTAAAAAAAGAGAGGCCAAAATTAGGCCAAAAAGCATATCAATTAGTAAAAATTCATATCTTCCAGAAAATGTAGAAAAAAGCCCAAAGATAAGAAAAATACGCAAAAATGTCCGTTGTAACCGGAAGATCACCATATTCAACTAAAAAAAATGAGAAGACAAAATTAGGCTACAAAAATCTTGTCATTTAATAAAGAGATCCATATCTTTAATAAAATGTACAAAATAGCATGGAGCTCAGAAAAATCCGCAAAAATGTTTGTTGGAACTGGGAGACCGACATCTTCTACTAAAAATAAGAGAAGAAAAAATTAGGATATAAAAATCATATCATTTAATATAAAGATTTTTATCTTCCAGAAAGTGTACAAAATGGCCCCGAGCTTAGAAAAATCCGCAAAAATATCCGTAGGAACCGGGAGATCGCCATCTTCAACTGAAAAATAAGAGAAGACAAAATTAGGCCAACATATCATATCAATTAATAAAATAATACATATCTTCCAAAAAGTGGAAAATAACCCAAAGCTCAGAAAAATATGCAAAATGTCCGTTGTAACCGGGAGATCAACATCTTCAACTGGAATATAAGGGAAGACAAAATTAGGCCAAAAATCATATTATTTAATTAAAAGATCGCCCTTTTCAACTGGAAAATAAGAGAGGAAAATTTTAAGCTATAAAAATCATATCAATTAATAAAAAGAACCATATCTGTCATAAAATGTAGAAAATAGCACCAAGGTCATAAAATGATATATAAAAATCTTATTAGTTAAGGATGGCGATATCCCGGTTACAACAGACATTTTTGTCAAGGTTCTAAATGGCGTGAGACGTGGCGTGGCAGTGAGGTCAAGCCTCAAGCCTTAGGAGCCTTGGCAGAGCCACATCGTTTTTCAAGGCGTGGCTTAAGGTAGCAAATGTATGTATATATTATATAATATATATGAGGTAGATAGTAGACTATGCTCCACTTAGATGGATTAGTTCCCAAATCCTACCAAATCCATAGCCTTCTATCTACATTGAGATGTGTGCTTACAATTAACTAAAGTGTTACTTTACTAAAAAGCAAATGTTTACATAACAAAAAAGCATGTGACCTCAATACGTCATAAATATCAAAGCACTCGATTACCAGAGTTGTTAAAGCTATTTGGATAATTGGATCTGAACGAAATTTGATGATACTTGAAGGAACATTGATTTTTGGCATTTTCTAGTTCAACATCTTGAATAAACGTTGTTCACAAGTGTTGTCTAAAGCCATAAAAGGAATAATACTGATACATCATATGTACATATTTCAGCCAAGCAAGTAAACAAACACCATACTATGCATAATGCATATAATCATTAAATGAAGCTGATTTGTGGTGTATGCAGTTTGAGCTCACCTTCCTAAAGGGCCAAATCTAAACAAGAACAGCTCAAAAGGTGACATTTTTAAGCAATACACCTTCTCAAGATTGAAAATTTTCAAGTTTACCTCTGAGATCACCGATCGATGATGAAGAGGACGCAAAAATCTTCGGCCAGAATCGTTAGACGCAATGGATGGAGTTGATGCCGTCGAGGTCAATGCGGGCAGTGCTGACATGGCCGCGATTGGAGACCCGTCGATCGTCGGCCTGATGGTGGAGACGAGGGCAGTCGGTGATGCAGATGCCGCTCAGAGGGAAGTCTGGAGTAATCGATCGTCGAAGGTGAATCGAATCGATATAATGCCCTAATAATACGGGCGTTTGCGGTGAGGCTGAAAAGCCTCAAATAATAGAGAACGGGTCGGGTTCTCTTAGCCCTATAATGTGGACCCGGTACCATTTTTTTATTTTTTTCATTTTTTGTGGCATGCCTTATGTTTTTGTGGTGTGCCTTGTGTCTCCATGGCGTGCCATGGCGACGTGCTGCCTCAAACAGCCTACATAGGCATTAACGGGGCGTGGGGGTCGAGCCTTGCCGCCATGGCGCGCCAAGGTGTTGCCGTGGCGAGTTTTTTAGAACCTTGATTTTTATAGATGAAGATGTCAACTTCTCGGTTTCGAATTTTGTCTTCTATTATATTTCAGTTGAAGATGGTGATTTCTCAGTTTCAACGGACATTCTTTGGCCTAATTTTTCCTTCTCTGATAGCATTTAATAAAATGATTCATATCTTCTAGAAAATGTGAAAAATAGCCCGGAGTTCAGAAAAATCCGTAAAAATGTCTGTTGGAGCTGGGAGAACGCCATCTTTAACCGAAATATAAGAGAATACAAAATAATGCCAAAAAATCATATCATTTAATACAAAGGACGCCATCATCAACTAGGAAAAAAGAAAAAGCAAAATTAGGCAAAAAAATCATATCATTAATAAAAAGTTTCATATCTTCAATAAACTGTAGAAAATAGTTCCAAGTTTAGAAAAAACCGCAAAAATGGCCGTTGGAACCGGGAGATCGACATCTTCAATTGAAAAATCAGAGAAGACAAAATTTGGCTCTAAAATTCATATCATTTAATATAAAGGTTCACATCTTATAGTTAATTTAAGAAATAGCTCGGAGCTTAGAAAAATCCGTAAAAATGTCTTTTGGAACCGAGCGATCGCCATCTTAAATGAAAAAAAATAAGAAATGACAAAATTAGGCGTAAAAATCATATCATTTAATAAAAAGAACTATAACTTCCTGAAAATGTAGATAAATAGCACCGATCTCAGAAAAGCCGCAAAAATATCCGTTGGAACCGAAAAATCGCCATCTTCGACTGAAAAATAAGGGACGACAAAATTAGGCTATTAAAATCATATCATTTAATATAAAAATACATATATTCCAAAAAAAATTTAGGAAATAGTCTGGAGCTCAGAAAAATCCGCAAAAAATATCCGTTGGAACCGGGAGATCGCTATCTTCAACTAGAATATAAGAGTAGACAAAATTAGGCCAAAAACATATCATTAATAAAAAGATTGCCATCTTCAACTGGAAATAAGAAAAGACAAATTTAGGCTATAAAAATCATATCATTTAATAAAAAAATTCATATCTTTCATAAAATGTAGAAAATAGTACGAAGCTAAGAAAATGATATATAAAAATATTATCAGTTGAAGATGGCGATATCTTGGTTACCACAGACATTTTTAAAGTTGAACATGGCGATTTCCCGGTTCCGAATTTTGTCTTTTCTTATTTCAGTTGAATCGACATCTTTAACTGAAAAATAAAAGAAGGAAAAATTAGGCTATAAAAATCATAAGATTTAATATAAAGATTCCTATATTACAGAAAATGTATAAAAAATCGCGAAGCTCAGAAAATCCTGCAAAAATATCCGTTGAAACTGGGAGATCACCATCTTCAACGGAAAAAATAAGAGAAGACAAAATTAGGACAAAAATCATATCATTAATAAAAAGATCCATTTTTTCGAGAAAATGTAGAAAAATAGCCATGTGCTCAAAAAATCCATAAAAATGTCCGTTAGAATCGAAAGATCGTCATCTTCAACTGAAAAATAAGAGAAGATAAAATTATACTACAAAAAGTATATCATTTGATAAAAATATCCATATATTCAATAAAATAAAGAAAATAACATTCAGCTCAGAAAAATCAGCAAACAATGTCCATTGTAACCGGGAGATCTCCATCTTCAACTGAAAAATAAGGGGAGACAAAATAAAGTTATAAAAATCCTATCATTTAATATAAAGATTCATATCTTACAGAAAATATAGAAAATAGCCCGTAGATCAGAAAAATCCGCAAAAATATCCTTTGGAACCCAGAGATCGCCATCTTCATCAGAAAAATAAGAGAAGGCAAAACTAGGCCAAAAATCATATCATTTAATAAAAAGAAACATATCTTCCAAAAATGTAGAAAATAGCCTCGAGATGAGAGAAATCAACAAAAATATCATTTGAAGCCTGGAGATCACCATCTTCAACTGAAAAATAAGGAAAGACAAACTTAAGCTATAAAAATCATATCATTTAATAAAAGATTCTTATCATACAAAAACGTAGAAAATAGCCCGGAGCTTATAAAAATCCGTAAAAATGTCTGTTAGAACCAGGAGACCGCCATCTTCAACGAAAAAGTAAATAAAGACAAAATTAGGCCAAGAAATCATATCATCTTTACCAAAAATGTAGAAAAATCACAGCGAGTTCAGAAAAATTCACAAAAATGTCCGTTGGAACCGGCAGATCACCATACTTAACTGAATAACAAGAGAAGACAAAATTACGCTACAAAATTATACTATTTAATAAAAAGATCCATATCTTCAGTAAAATGTAGAAAATAGATTCAAGCTTATATGCAAAAAAGTCCATTAGAACTGGTAGATCGCCATTTTTAATAGAAAAATAAGAGAAGGCGGAATTAGGCAAAAAATCATATCATTTAATAAAATGATCCATATTTTTTAGAAAGTGCAGAACATAGCTCAGATCTCAGAAAAATACGCAAAATGTCTGTTGGAACTGGGAGATCACCATATTCAATTGAAGAATAAGAGAAGATAATATTAGGCTATAAAAATCATATCATTTAATATAAATATTCATATCTTATAGAAATTAAATAAAATATCCGTAGCTAATAAAAATCTAAAATGTTGGTTGGAACCGGGAGTTTACCATCTTCAACGAAAAAAATAAGAGAAGACAAAATTAGGCCATAAAAATCATATCATTTAATATAAAGAGTAATATCTTACAGAAACTGCAGAAAATAGCATGGAGTTCAGAAAAATCTGTACAAATTTCTGTTGGAACCGGGAGATTGACATTTTCAACTAAAAAAATCAGAGAAGACAAACTTAGGCGATAAAAATTATATCATTGAATTAAAAATTCATATCTTCAATAAAATGTATAAAATAGTCCCGAGATCAGAAAAATTTGCAAAAATGTCCATTAGAACCGGGAGATCACCATGTTTAACGAAAAAATAAGAGAAGAAAAAATGGTGAAAATCATATAATTTAATAAAATGATTCATATCTTTTAGAAAATGTAGAAAATATCCCAGATCTCAGAAAAAATCCTTAAAAATTTCTGTTGGAACCGGAAGATCGCCATCTTTAATTGAAAAAAATAAGAGAAGACAAAATTAGGCTATAAAAATTATATCATTTAATATAAAGATCCATGTCTTACAGAAAATGTAGAAAATTGCCTGGAGTTAAGCAAAGTTTGCAAAAGGTTCGTTGGAACGTGAGATCGCCCTATTCAACGAAAATATAAGAGAAGACAAAATTGGACCTCAAAATAATATTATTTAATAAAAAGATCCATATCTTCTAGGAAATATAGAAAATAGGGTCGAGGTCAGAAAAATCCGCAATAGTGTCTGTTGGAAACAAGAGATCGCCATCTTCAACTAAAAAAATAATAGAAAACAAACCGAGGCTATAAGAGTCCCATCATTTAATAAAAGATTCATATCTTCCATAAAATATAGAAAATAGCCCCCTGCTCAGAAATCTGCAAAAATGTCTGTTTGAATGAGGAGATTGCCATCTTCAACTGAAAAATAAGACAAGACAAACTTAGGCTATAAAAATCATTTCATTTAATAAAAAGAGCCATATGTTCCATAAAATGTAAAAAATAGCTCGAAACTCAGAAAAATATGCAAAATGTCTGCAACGACCCACTCTCAGGGCCCGTTACTATTTGGAACATGCGCAAGTCCTACTAGGCACCAATGAAGTCAATACAGGCTCGGTTGCATAAATACGCCAAAATACGCATAATGAAAATGGTTTACAACCTTATTACAATCAGCAGCGTACAGAAAAGGAAATACAACCGAATACAAATACACACCAAGCCACGCTGATACATCAAATACTAAAACTCTCTCACACTTACATTTAGTAACCAGCGTCTTCCTGGTCAAACACTACAGCAAACTCAGCGTATGCAGTCTCTGGTGCAACTTCTTCGGCCAGTGTAATATCTGCGGGTCCACCACAAAGAGAAGGGTCGCCAGGATCAGACGTAACTCAAAGTATCTCTAATCATGGAGATTAATACAAAGTACAAGCATGGCAGTCTAAAGAGAAAAGAAGTAAAGTGCGAACAATAATGATAAGGAAATAGAGCAAAAATGTAACTTGCAATTTACAATTATCAACAATATCCAGCAATTAAAAGTACTTTATTAAAAGAGTCCATGTTAAGAGAGTCTAACTGAGTCGTACCTAGACCGTGACTTATAATGCGGGATACAATAAGCAACCAAGAGTCCACCTCTTGCCATGGATGCTACCTGGGTGAACCATTCTCTAAGAACTATGCAATAATCTGTGATCTGTGACGGTTGTCATCGGCTACTGTGATGGGTTGCTAGAACCCGCACAGTGACAACAAGGCCTAGACTAGTCGCTCTTGCTCCCTCACTATTATAAGTTACCCCAAACCCAGTGTCTGTGGTGTTACCGTAATTACAACTTAGGAATTATTTATCTAGAGTTACACATTTTTACGTAACTGTTCAAAAAAATCAAGCTTCCACAATACTGTGCAGATTATTAAGACTAGTTAACTGTTCAATCGATCAATTGCCAGTGAAAGGAAACTAATTTTAGCATACATTTGTTTTTGAATTAAAGCTCATGGCAAGATTACGAAGAGTTAACGATTTGCCTTATAGTGAAAGGCGCGTTTTGGTCAGCGGTAGGGGTACCTGGTTCACATATGTTACATGGCAAGTTAGCCATACAACTAATAATAAAACTTTATAGGATAAAATTTAACTAAGTTATTAACTTACTTATATAACTTACTAACTTAACTATTTAATAAATATAACTTACTTATAATGAAACTTTATAACTAAGTTGATAAATGTAACTTTTTATTTTATTATAAACTAATTCTTTAGAAACTTAGCTTATGAAACTAATATAGGTTATAAAATATTGACTTATAATTAACTTATAAAATAACTTTATATTAAAAACTTATATTAACTTAACTTATTAACTAATAAAATAACATAAGCTAACTTATATATATATATATAACTTAACTTATATAAATATTACCTCTCCCTTTCTTTATTGTGTTGTCTTCTCTTTCCCCTTTCTTATTTATTTCTTTTTTTGCTTCTCTTTGCAGCAGGGGAGGGGGATCAAGAGGATGCGGCTTAGGGGCGGCTGGGCGGTGTAAAGGGTGGCGCAAGGGGGCTGGGCGACGCAAAGGGGGCTCGGGGACGGTGCAAGGGGGCACGTCGGGCTGCAAAGGGGGCTGTGCGTGGCGCTGCGCAAGGGGGCCGACGGCTTGGAGGCTAGGGCGACGCGGCGACTGCAGTGGGGTCGGGCGCGGCTAGGCGACTTCGGGCGCGCGCGGCTAGCTGGGATGTGGCCTGAGGAGTTGGGGCACGACGATTCGAGGTGGGGGAAGAGGAAGAACGAAAATGGATTGAATTTGGGGATTTCAGGTTCAATTTCACGGTTGGACTTCAATTTTGCTGTTTTCCTCTTCAATTTCAGAATTGGTTTTTGTTTGGAGATTTGATCTGGGACGAAGTAATGTGTTTGATTTGGGTTGCATGATTTTGTGTTGGTTGATGTGTTTGCTGTTGGGTTGAAGGGGGTGGAATGATGTCGATGGTGTTGTTTGTAGGAAGCTTGAACAAAAATGGGGACGGTGATGTGCCTGAGGATGAACGGGAGAGGGGTTTGATTAAATAAGTGTAAACTTATAATATTGTAATTATAAGAGTATTTAATCAAAGTGGGTGAGATTTTGACTAACGTTGAACTGAATGTATTTGGGGGAGGTACCGGGCTGTGGGACGAGAAAAACGTGGAAGGGGTGTGTTGGGAAATATGTTAGTTATTAAGAAGAGGTAATTAATAATAGTAAACGTAATTTGGTAATTAGATAAATTAATTAGTTAATCTATGGTAAAAATTTCTTGAAACAAAGTCGCGCTCGCGTCAACGCATAGAAAAGAAAACACTCGGATAGAAACACTCGAACAACTGTAATAAATACGTGCAATCAATGCCTCCTTAGAATAATTTCGTCCTCGAAATTCTCTACAGGGCTGGGAAAATTCAGGGGTAACGTTCTTGCATCTCCTCCTCTCGCTCCCGTGTAGATTCACCAGGTGAGTTGCAACGCCACATCACCCTGACTAGATCATAGTCCTGCTCCTGAAGACTTTCTAGCGTCGATCTAGGATCTCCACTGGTTATTGCTCGTATGTCAAGTTCGGACGGATTGCGATCTCCGAATAGGCCACGACATGACTAGGGTCGCTCACATTGTGACGCAACTGCAATATGTGGAACACATTGTGCACTCCCTCTAAGGCAGGGGCAATGCAAGCTTGTAGGCCACTTCGCCTACTCGCTCCAAAATATCGAAAGGCCCAATGAATCGAGGACTAAGCTTTCCTCTCTGACCAAAGCGAATCAATCCTCGGTTGGACGAGATCTTCAGAAAAACATGATCATCGGGCTGAAACTCAAGATGTCGATGCTTCGCATCTGCCCAATGCTTGTACCTATCCTGAGCCAGCTACAGCTTCTATCTGATGGTCCGAATCACATCCACAGCTTCTGTGATTAGCTCAGGACCCAGCAACTCTCGATCTTCTACCTTATCCTAACTCAAGGGGGATCGACACTTCCTCCTATACAGTGCCGCAAAAGGCGCCCTACCGATGCTAGACTGGTAGCTGTTGTTGTATGCAAACTCCACCAAATGGAGATGGTCTTCCCATGATCCTTTGAAGTCCAGCATACATGCACATAGCATGTCTTCCAGTATCTGTATAGTACGCTCTGACTGACCATCTGTCTGTGGATGGTAAGCTGTACTAAAACTCAAGTGAGTTCCCAAGCTCTCATGAAGGCTCCTCCAGAAACGAGATGTGAACCTGGTGTCTCTGTCCAAGGCAATGCTGGTAGAAACTCCATGCAGCTTCACAATCTCATCCATGTACTTCTTGGCCAACAATTCTGTAGACTGGCCTACTCTGAAAGGAATAAAGTGCGCTATCTTAGTCAATCGATCTACAATCACCCAGACAATGTCATTCTGCTTCGTACTCTTCGGTAGTCCAGGTATGAAGTCCATCGTGATATGCTGTCATTTCCACTTCAGAATGGGCAAAGGCTGTAATAGGCCGGTAGTCATCTGATGTTCAGCCTTCGCCTGCTGGCACACAATAAACTTCGCTACGCTCTGTGCGACGCTCTTCTTCATGACATGCCACCAGTAATACTGTCGCAGATCCTGATACATCTTGGTACCCCCAGGATGTATAGAGTAAGGAGAGCTGTGAGCTTCCTCTAACAGCTCCTCTCTAATGACGCTGGAAGGTACACGGATCCTGTCCTCAAACCTCAAGGATCCATCTGCATGAATCTTAAACTCTAGCCTCTGGCCTGCTATCACCAGATCTTTGATCTTTCGCAACTTCTCATCGTCAATCTGAGTAGACTTGATCCTCTCTACCAATGTCGATTGGATATGCATTTCCATCAAAGATGCAGTCATCCCTGGTAGAATCACTTCTATACCCATGTCCTGGATCTCTTGCTGCAACCTCCACTGAGTCGTAAGGGTCATCATCGATGGTAGACGACTCAATGAATCAGGTACGACATTGACTTTCCTAGGATGGTACTGAAGAATCAATGTCATAATCCGCCAAGCGCTCAATCCATCCTATCTGACGCATGTTGAGCTCCTTCTGAGTGAAGAGATACTTCAGACTCTTATGATCCGAGAGCACCTTCACGTGCTCCCCCAATCAAAAATGCCTCCAAATCTTCAATGCAAAAATCACTGCTGCCAACTCAGGATCATGTGTGGGGGTAGTTCTTCTCATGGATCTACAATTGCCTATATGCATATGCTACGACTCGACCGTGCTGATGTAGCATGCATCCAAGTCCCTTACTAGATGCATCACAGAAGACTTTGAATCATCCTGATTGGTCTGGAATATTAAAATAGGTGCAGTCGTCAATCTCTTCTTCAACTCCTGAAAAGCATCCTCACATGCTTTTGACCAAACAAACACCGCATCCTTTCTCGTCAATCGTGTCATGGCTCCTGTGATCTTCGAGAAGTCTTTGATGAACCTCCGATAGTAGCTATAGAGTCCCAAGAAGCTTCGAATCTCGGTCACCGTTCGAGGGACTGGCCAGTTTTGAACAGCGGCTACTTTTTCAGGATCAACAGCAATCCATATTCCGGACACTACATGGCCTAGAAACACCACCTTGTTCAGCCACAACTCGCACTTGCTAAGTTTGGCATAAAGCTGGTGTCTTCTCAGGGTCTTGAGAACCTTCCTAAGATACCCTGCATGCTCCATCGCATTCTTCGAGTAGATGAGAATATCGTCAATGTAGACTACTACGAAGTTGTCCAACTATTCATACAATACTTGGTTCATGAGACTCATAAATACCGCAGGTGCATTGGTCACACCAAACGGCATTACTAAGTACTCATGTGTCCGAATCTGGTCCTGAATGCAGTCTTGGGAACATCTTTATCTTTCACCTTCACTTGATGGTACACTGTCCTTAGATCCAGCTTCAAATAGACACTTGACCCCCTCGAGTTGATCGAAAAGATCATCGATGCACGACAGAGGGTATTTGTTCTTCACGACGACTTTGTTCAGCTCACGATAGTCGATGCATAGTAAAAAAATAGTATAAACACACTGAGAGATTTAAAATAAATCTCATATGGGTCAATAATGTAAACGAATCTGTGACTGAGAAATTGAAAGGGTTGGAAGATGAAGATAAACGACCATCCGATCGCTGTTGGAAGCCGACAGTCGAAATGGGTCTGAAGCAGCGTATTAATTCCAGCAACAAACAACAAGGTTTGAATAACTTTTGCCTTCTCTTCCTGCAAAATTCAAACAAAATTCAATTAAAAACTATCAGAAACAGAAAGAAATCAACTAGAGAACCCAATTTAACTAAAAATGTTAAACTAGAGAAACCCATTTATCTCGTAAAATGTGTCGCGTAACGTAATTTCTTGTCATATATATTGATATAGAGCATGAGTAGGACTTCCAGCACTACTTTTTTTTGTCAAAAAAAATAAGTCAAGAAATAAAGAAGTAATTAAAATAAACGAAAGTAGAGCATTAAAATTCTTTATGTTTGAAAAGAAAACAAGCAAACACAATATTAATCACGAATCTGATTCAATTACATGTTAATTACGAATTTTCCAAAATCCAAATTGAAGCACATAATCGTTAGCCTTATGGCATCATGAACCACAATTGATGTCCTAATTTATAAGGATTCAGTTTGCTTAGGAAATTAAATCCTAAATTCCTAAATCCTAGTATATATCACCAAATGGAATTTGTAACAGAAGTTAAACCTCGCATGGGTATTTACGGTTACAAATAGTCCTATAAAGCCAACGATCGTTGATGACACGCTCTATTTTTCATATAATCATGAAATTAAAAATGCCAACTTTTTAAACCATGATGATAAGCAGATGAACAAAGCAAATAATTTAAAAAAATAAAATATCCAATTTAATTCGTTTCAAATCTACAGTTCATAGTTGTGCAATTGGAAAAATCAAAACTTTTTCAGCTCTTCACCTTATTTATCACTGCCTTGCGCTAAGGAATATTTGAAAAAACAACTCATTTCCGTGTTTTTTCCCCCCACACAAAAAACATCATCAAGCAAATTCGGCATTTAGGGTATGCTTCATCTGAATTTGGTGATATTGAAAGAAAATTCACTAAGCTCAAGCAAATCAGGAAGAACCCCTTTTGAAGAGAAAAAAGGATAGACCTTTTTTCGTTGGAAGGCGAGGAGTCAAATCCATCAACAACGAAGTTGGACTTGTCATTAGGCCTCCCTAATCTACTTCACAGTGAGCCAAAGCACACCATGGCCCCCACGGCTTCAAAGCAACCGAGATGCGAGAGTTAGAACTCAAATGAGATCGATGAAACCCTAACCCAAAGTTTTTCTCAGTGGATGATGCTTGAGTGGTGGTAACAACAACGAAGAAGCAAGACCCTCGATCGATCGCATAAAGAGGGAAGACGATGAAAATTTCTGGGTTTCGACGGTGGTGCTTAGCATAAGAGATGCCACTGCGCTTTGAATCGCTCGAGCTATTGACGATCGTCTGAGGAGAGCGTGAGTGTTGACGATTGCTTGAGTATAGCGCATGAAGAGGGCTCCAGATGGGCTTAGGGGAGAGAAGATTGCGAGCTAGGGCATGAGGGAGAGAGATCGGGAGCTAGGGCGAGATGGGGCTAGGCGAGAGGGGAGAAAGAGAGGAGCAATAGTTTGGATTAGGACCAGCCTACTAAAGTAACTTGCTAGTGTTTTATTTTCCTCTATTATGATCTCAAAATTGTTGAAGCTGTCTTACGTTCGCACTTTCTCCCCCTCTTCCACATAGTCAAATTCCCTCTTACTTTTAAATTAACGTTTGTAAATAGAAAAAAGGATTATTTGGAAAAAGCATTGACGACAAAGTACGGTGCATATCTTTTTATAATGTTGCTAACCTATGGATCTGTCAATTACAGGCCACATGTAGCATTAGACAAATTTTTTTTGTCTCATGCACAAATGAACCCACTTTCTTCTTTTTAACCATTTCATATTAACTTCTCATGACTATCAAAAATGGCCCTGATAGAATTTTTTTCCCTCAAACTTAATGTTCTAACCATATATTTTAGCCAAATAAAAAAATTGTTCATTAGCAATAGTTAATAGTTGTGGAGTCAAAATTAACATTTACAGCTATTCACGAAAAAAATTTGTAATAACCATTTTTTACAACTATCCACGAAAAAAGTTGTAATAAACATTTTTTACAACTTTCAGAGAAAAATAGTTGTGGTGTCAAAATTAACATTTACAACTATTCACGAAAAAAGTTGTAATAACCATTTTTTATAACTATCCACGAAAAAAGTTGTAATAAACATTTTTACAACATTCAGAGAAAAAAGTTGTGGTGTTAAAATTAATATTTACAACTATTCACGAAAAAAGTTGTAATAACCATTTTTTACAACTATCAACGAAAAAAGTTGTAATAACCATTTTTACAACTTTCAGAGAGAAAACAGTTGTGGTAAACATTTATTACAACTACCAAAATAAAAACGTTGTCCTATAAAAGTTGTAAATGACTAGTTTTGTTGTAGTGTAGCTTCCATAAAATGTAGAAAATAGTACCGAGTTCAGAAAAATACGCAAAAATATTAGTTGAAACTGGAAGATCGCCATCTTCAACTGAAAAATAAGAGAAGGAAAAATTAGGCCAAAAATCAAATCATTTAATAAAAAGATCAATATCTTCCAGAAAATTTTGAAAATAGCCTCGAGGTTAGAATAATCCTCAAAGATGTTCGTTGGAACTAGGAGATCACCGTCTTCAGCTGAAAAATAAGAAAAAGACAAAATTTGGCCAAAAAATCATATCAGTTAATAAAAAGATTCATAACTTCACGAAAATGTACAAAAATAGCCCCGAGCTCAGAAAAATCCGCAAAAATGTCCGTTGGAACAGGGAGATCTCCATCTTCTACTGAAAAATAAGAGAAAACAAAATTATGCTGTAAAAATCATATCATTTAATATAAAGATCCATATCTTATAGATAATGTAGAAAATAGCCCGGAGTTCAAAAAAATCCGCACAAATGTAAATTGGAACCGGGAGATCGCTATCTTCAACTGAAAAAAGAGAAGGCAAAATTGGGCCCAAAAAACATATCATTTAATTAAAATTTCGATATCTTTAGAAAAGGTAGAAAAATAGTCCCAAGCTAAGAAAAATCTGCAAAAATGTCTGTTGAAACGGGTAGATCGCTATCTTCAACTGAAAAAAATAAGAGAAGACAAATGTAGGCTATCAAAATCATATCATTTAATAAAAAGATTCTTATCTTTCATAAAATATAGAAAATAGCACTGAGCTTAAAAATCTGCAAAAATGTCCGTTAGAAGCGGTAGATTGCCATCTTCAACTGAAATATAATAGAAGACAAAATTATGACAAACATAATATCATTTAATAAAAAGATACATATATTCTACAAAATTTAAAAAATAGCCTCGAGGTTAGAATAATATGCAAAAATATCTATTGGAACCGAGAGATCGTCATCTTCAACCGAGAAATAAGAGAAGATAAAATTAGACCATAAAAATCATATCATTTAATATAAAGATCCATATCTCCCATAATATGTATAAAATAGGCTGGAGCTCAGAAATATCTGTAAAAATGTCCGTTGGAACCAAGAGATCACCATCTTCAACTGAAAAAAATAAGAGAAAGCTAACGTAGGCTATACAATCATATTATTTAATAAAAAGTTTAATATCTTCCATAAAATGTAGAAAATAGCACTGAGCTCAAAAAATACGCAAAGCTGTCAGTTGCAACCGGGTGATCGTCATCTTCAACTTAAAAAAATAAGAGAAGACAAAATTAAGCTATAAAAATACAATCATTTAATAAAAAGATACATAATTTCCTGAAAATGTATAAAATAGCCCCGAGCTTAGAAAAATCCGCAAAAATGTTCGTTAGAATCAAGAGATTGCCACTTCAACTGAAAAAATTAAAGAAGAAAAAATTAGGTTAGAATATCATATCATTTATAAAAGATCCATAACTTCCCGAAAATATAGAAAAATAGCCATGAGCTAGGAAAAATAGGCAAAAATGCCCATTGGAACCGGGAGATCGCCATTTTCAACTGAATAATAAGAGAAGAAAAAATTAGGTTATAAAAATCATATCATTTAATATAAAGTTTCATATCAAACAGAAAATGTAGAAAATAGCTCGGAGCTCAGAAAAATCCAAAAAATGTCCATTGGAACCGGGAGATCTCCATCTTCAACAAAAAAAGAAGAAGACAAAATTAGGTCAAAAATCATATCATTTAATAAAAATATACATATCTGTCATAAATGTAGAAAATAGTACCGTGTCAGAAAAATTTGCACAAATGTCCCTTGGAACCGGGAGATCGCAAAAGTCAACTGAAAAAAGAGAAGACAAAATTAGGCCAAAAAATCAAATTATTTAATAAAAAGATTCATATCTTCCAGGAAATGTAGAAAAAGCCCAAAGCCAAGATAAATCCGCAAAAATGTCCATTGGAACATGTAGATCACCATCTTCAACTGAAAGATATGTGAAGACAAAATTAGGCTATAAAAATTTTATCATTTAATAAAGTCCATATCTTTAATTAAATGAAGAAAATAGCCCAAAGCTCGGAAAAATCTGCAAAAATGTCCGTTGACATGTAGATCTTCATCTTCAACTGAAAAATAAGAGAAGAAAAAATTTGGATATAAAAACCATATCATTTAATATAAAGTTTCTTTCCTTCAGAAAGTGAAGAAAATAACAATGAGCTTCGAAAAATCTGCAAAAAATGTTCGTTGGAACCGGGAGATAACCATCTTCAACTGAAAAAAATAAGAGAAGACAAAATTAGGCCAAAATATCATATTATTTAATAAAATGATATATATCTTCCAAAAAAGTGGAAAATAGCCCGGAGCTCAAATAAATCTGCAAAAATCTCCGTTGGAACCCGAAGATCGCCATCTTCAACTGAATATAAGAGAAGACAAAATTAGGCCAAAAAAATCATATCATTTAATAAAAAGACCGCCATCTTCAATTGGAAAATAAGAGTAGACAAATTTAGGCTATAAAAATCATTTCAATTAATAAAAAGATTCATATCTTTCATAAAATGTAGAAAATAGCACCAAGCTCAGAAAACGATATATAATAATCTTATTAGTTGAAGATGGCGATATCCCGGCTACAACGGACAATTTTATAGATGAACATGGCAATTTCCCGGTTTTGAATTTTGTCTTCTTTTAAATTTCAGTTGAAGATGGCAATTTCTCGGTTTCAACAGACATTTTTGGCATAATTTTGTCTTCTCTGATATCCTTTAATAAAACGATCCATATCTTACAGAAAATTTGAAAAATAGCCCGGAGTTCAGAAAAATCTGCAAAAATGCCAGTTGGAACCAAGAGATTGCCATCTTCAACCGAAATATAAGAGAGGACAAAATAAGACCAAAAATATATCATTTAATAAAAAGATCGCCATCATCAACAAGAAAATAAGAGAAGATAAAATTAGGCAACAAAAATCATACCAATTAATATAACGATCATTCTCTTCCAAAAATATAGAATATAGCCCCCCGAGCTCAGGAAAATACGCATAAATTTCTGTTGGAACCAGAAGATCGCCATATTCAACTTAAAAATAAGAGAAGACAAAAATAGGTGATAAAAATCATATCATTTAATATAAATATCCATATCTTACAGAAAATGTAGAAAATTGCCCGGAGCTCAGAAAAATATGCAAAAATGTCCGTTAGAACATGGAGATCACCATCTTTCACGAAAAAAATAAGAGAAGAAAAAATTAGTCCAAAAAATCATATCAATTATAAAAAGATACATATCTTCTAAAAAATATAAAAAAATAGACACGAGCTTAGAAAAATCCGCAAAAATATCCGTTGGAAGCAGGAGATCGCCATCTTTAACTAAAAATAATTGAAGACATAATTAGGCTTAAAATTATATCATTTAATAAAAATATTTGTATCTTCAATAAAATTAGAAAATAACCCTGACCTCAGTAAAATCCGCAAAAATGTCTGTTGGAATTGGGAGATCGCCATATTCAACTAAAAAAAATAAGAGAAGACAAACTTATGCTATAAAAATCATGTCATTTAATAAAAAAATACATATATTCCATAAAATTTACAAAATATCATCGAGATTAGAAAAATCCTCAAAAAATTCCGTTGGAAACAAGATATCACCATCTTCAATTGAAAATAAGAAAAGACAAACTTAGTCTATAAAAATCATATTATTTAATAAAATGAACCACATCTTCCATATATTGTAGAAAATATTCCCGAGCTCAGAAAAATCTGCATAAATGTCTATTAGAACCGAGAGTTCGCCATCTTCAAATAAAAAATAAGAGAAGAGAAAATTAGGCCAAAAATCATATCATATAATAAAAAGATCCAAAACTTCCTAAAAATGTAGAAAAATAATTCCGAGCTCAGAAAATGCTCAAAGATGTCCGTTGGAACCGGGAGATCGCCATGTTCAATTTAAAAATAAGCGAAGACAAAATTATGCTAAAAAAATTCATATCACTTAAAAAAGATCCATATCTTCAACAAAATGTAAATAATAGTCTTGAGCTCTGAAAAATCCGCAAAAATATCCGTCGGGAGATCGTCATCCTCAACTGAAAAATAAGAGAAGACTAAATTTGGCTATAAAAATTATATTATTTAATCTAAATATCCATATCTTACAGAAAATGTAGAAAATAGCCTGGAGCTAAGAATCTGCAAAAATGTTTGTTGAGACCGAATGATAGCCATTTTCATCTTAAAAGTAAGAGAAGACAAAATAAGGCCCAAAAATCATATCATTTAATAAAAAGATTCATACCTTTCAAAAATGTAGAAAATAGCCTTAAGGTCAGAAAAATCCGCAACAATGTCCGTCCGAACCGGGAGATTGTCATTTTCAACTGAAAAATAAAAGAAGACATACTTAGTCTATAAAAAATCAAATCATTTAATTAAATATCCATATCTTTAATAAATTATAGAAAATAGCTCCGAGCTGAGTAAAATCCACAAAAATGTCCGTTGGAACTGAGAGATCGCCATCTTCATCTGAAAAATAAGAGAAGACAATTTACACAATAAAAATCATATCATTTAAATTAAAGATTCATATCATTAACTGAAAAATACGCAAAAATGTCTGTTGGAACCGAGTGATCGCCATCTTCAACAGAAAAATAATAGAAGACAAAATCAGGCCAAAAATCATATCATTTAATAAACTGATACATATCTTCCAGAAAATGCATAATGAGCTCCGCGCTCAGAAAAATTCGCGAAATTGTCTGTTGGAACTGGGAGGTGGTCATTTTCAACTGAAAAATAAGAGAAAACAAAATTAGGCCATAAAAATCATATTGTTTAATAAAATGACCATATCTTCAATAAAATATATATAATAGCCATGCGCTCAGAAAAATCCGCAAAAATTTCCGTTGGAACAGGGAGATCGCCATATTCGACTTAAAAATAAGAGAAGACAAAATTAGGCTATAAAAATCATATCATTTTAATATAAAGATACATATCTTCAATAAAATGTAGAAAATAGCTCGGAACATAGAAAAGTCCGCAAAAAAGTCAATTGGAACATGGAGTCGCCATTTTCATATGAAAAATAAGAGAAGACACAATTAGACCAAAAAATCCGAAAAAATATTGGTTGAAATCCGGAGATCGCCATCTTCGACTGAAAAATTAGAGAAGCCAAAATTATGCCAAAAAATCTTCTCATTTAACAAAAAGATATGTCTATCAGAAAATGCTGAAAATAATCACGAGCTCAAAAAAATCCACAAAAATGTCCGTTGGAACCAGGACATCGCCATCTTCAAATTAAAAATAAGAGAATGCAAAATTAGGCTATAAAAATCATATCATTTAATATAAAGATTCATATCTTATGGAAAATTTAGAAAATGGCCCAAAGTTCAGGAAAATCATCAAAAATGTCTGGAACCGGGAGATTGCAATTTTCAGCAGAAAAATAAGAGAAGACAGAATTAGGCCAAAAATCATATCATTTAATCAAAAGATCCATATCCTCTAGAGAATGTAGAAAAATAGTCCCGAGCTAAGAAAAATCTGCAAAAAATGTCCGTTGGAACCGGGAGACCGCGATCTTCAACTAAAAAAATAAGAGAAGGTAAACTTATGCTATAAAAATAATATCATTTAATGAAAAGATCCATTTTTTAAATGAAATGTATAAAACATCTCCGAGCTCAAAAAAATCTGCAAACTGTTGGTGCCTGGAGATCGCTATCTTCAACTGAAAATAAGAGAAGAAAAAAATTATGACAAAAAATCATATCATTTAATAAATCGATCCATTTCTTCCAGAAAATTTAGAAAATAGTCTCGCGGTCAGAAAAATCCGCAAAAATGTCTGTTTGAACCGTGAGATCGCCATTTTCAACTGAAAAATAAGAGAAGACAAACATGGTCTATGAAAATCATTTCATTTAATAAAAAGATCCGTTAAAACGTCTGTTGGAACCGGGAGATCGCCATCTTCAACTGAAAAATAAGAGAAAACAAACTTAAGCTATAATAATCATACCATTTAATAAAAAGATCCATATCTCTAATAAAATGTAGACAATACCTCCGAGCTCAGAATAATTCCTAAAAAGTCTCTTGGAACCGGAAGATCGCCATATTCAACTAAAAAATAATAGAAGACAAAAGTAGGCTAAAAAATCATAAGATTTAATATGAAGATTCATATCATACAGAAAAGGTAGAAAATAGCGCGGAGCTCAGAAAAATCCTGCAAAAATGTCTGTTGAAACCTGGAGATTACCATCTTCAACAAAAAAAGTAAAAGAAGACTAAATTAGGCCAAAAATCATATCATTTAATAAAAAGATCGATATCTTTGAGAAAATGCAGAAAAATAGCCCCGAGCACAGAAAAATCCGCAGATAAGATTAGGCTATAAAAATAGGGGAAGAAAAATAGGGGAAGACAAAATTAGGCTATAAAAAATTCTATCGTTTAATATAAAGGTACATATCTTACCGAAAATATGAAAATAGCCCGCAGATAAGAAAAATTCGCAAAAATGTCCGTTGGAACCGAGTGATCGACGTTTTCTTCTGAAAAATAAGAGAAGAAAAAATTAGGCCAAAAATCATATTATTTAATAAAAGAATCATATTTTCTAGGAATGTAGAAAATAGCCACGAGGTTAGAAAAATCCGCAAAAATATCCTTTGGAACTGGGAGATCACAATCTTCAACTGAAAAATAAGGGAAGACAAACTTAGGCTATAAAAATCATATCATTAAACAAAAAGATTCATATCTTTTAGAAAATGTAGAAAATAGTCCGAAGCCCAGAAAAATCCGTAAAAATAGCTGTTAGAACTGGGAGATCGACATCTTCAACGAAAAATTAAATGAAGACAAAATTAGGCCAAAAATCAATCAGTTAATAAAAAGATTTATACCTTCCAGAAAATGAAGAAAAATCGCACCGACATCAGAAAAATCTCCAAATAAGTCCGTTAGAACCGACAGATCACCATAATTAACTGATAATAATAGAAGACAAAATGACGCTACAAAGATCATATCATTTAATAAATAGATCCATATCTGCAGTAAAATATGCAAAATAGATCTGAGCGAAAAAAATCCACTAAATGTCCGTTGGAACCGGGAGATCACTATATTTAATAAAAAATAAGAGTAGACAAAATTAGGCAAAAAATCATATCATTTAATAAAATGATCCATATCATTAAGAAAATGTAGAAAATAGTCCAGATCTCAGAAAAATCTGCAAGCATTTCTATTGGAACCGAAAGAACGCCATCTTCAACTAAAAAATAAGAGAAGACAAAATAAGGCCCAAATCATATCATTTAATAAAAAATCCAAATCTTTCAAAAATATAGAAAAATAGCCCCGAGCTCAAAAAATAATCAAAAATGTCTGTTGGAACGGGAGATCGACATCAACAACTGAAAAAAAATAAGAGAATACAAAATTAGGCCACAAATCATATCATTTAATAAAAAGATATGTATCTTCTCGAAAATTTAGAAAAATAGCATCGAGCTCAGGAATATATGCAAAAATGTCCGTTAGAACTGGGAGATCACCACATTCAATTAAAAATAAGAGAAGACAAAATTAGGCTATAAAATCATAACATTTAATATAAAGATTCATATCTTACAGAAAATATAGAAAATAACCCAGACCTCAGAAAAATGCACAAAAATGTCCGTTAGAACTAGGAGATCGGCATCAACAAAAAAATAAGAGAATACAAAATAACGCTATAAAAATTATCTCATTTAGTATAAAGATCCATGTCTTACAGAAAATGTAGAAAATTGCCCGGAGCTAAGAAAAATTGGCAAAAAGGTCTGTTGGAACCGTAAGATCGCCATATTCGATGAAAAAAAATAAGAGAAGACAAAATTAGGCCCAAAAATCATATTTTTAATAAAAAGATCCATATCTTCAAGAAAATATAGAAAATGGGCTCGATGTCAAAAAAATCCGCAAAAATGTCTGTTGGAACCGGGAGATCGCCATCTTCAACTAAAAAAATACGAGAAGACAAACTTAGGCTATAAAAATCTTATCATTTAATAAAAAGATCCATATCTTCCATAAAATACAGAAAATATTCCCCATCTCAGAAAAATCCGCAAAAATGTCTGTTGGAGCTGGGAGATCGACATGTTCAACTGAAAAATAAGAGAAGACAAACTTAGGCTATAAAAATTATATCATTTAATAAAAAGAACCATATGTTCCATAAAATGTAGAAATACCTCGAAGCTCAGAAAAATCCGTAAAAATGTCAGTTGGAATGAGGAGCTCGCCATCTACAACTTAAAAAAATAGAAGATAAAATTAGGCCTAAAAATCATATCCTTTAATTAAAAGTTCGTTTCTTTCAAAAAAATATAGAAAATAGTCCGGAGCTCTGAAAAAATCTGTAAATATGTCCGTTTAACCGGGAGATCGCCATCTTCAACTGAAAAAAGAACACAAAATTAGACCAAAAAATCATATCATTTAATAAAAAGTTTCATACTTTCATAAAATATAAAATATAGCCAGGAGCTCTGAAAAATCCGTAAAAGTTTCATCTTTTCGAAAATGTAGTCCTAAGCTTAGAAAAGTCTGCAAGAATGTCCGTTGGAACCGGTAGATCGCTATCTTCACCTGAAAAAATAAGAGAAGAAAAATGTAGGTTATAAAAATCAATCATTTAATAAAAAGATACATTTAGACCAAGCTAAGAAAATAACACAAAGCTAAGAAAAATCTGCAAAAATATCAACTGGAACCGGGAGATCGCCATCTTCAACTGAAAAATAAGAGAACGCAAATTTAGACCAAAAATCAAATCATTTAATAAAAATATCCATATCTTCTAGAAAATTTAGAAAATAGCCTCGAGGTCAGAATAATCCGCAAAAATGTTCGTTGGAATTGGAAGATCTCCATTGGCTAAAAAATCATATCATTTAATAAAAAGATCCATAACTTCCTTAAAACGTAGAAAAATAGCCCTGAGCTCAGAAAAATCTGCAAAAATGTTCGTTGGAACCGGGTGAGCGCCATCCTTCGGCTGAAAAATAAGAGAAGACACAATTATGCTATAAAAATCAAATCATTTAATATAAGATCCATATCTTATAGTTAAAGTAGAAAATAGATCGGCACGAATCGGGTAATCGTCATGTTCAACTGAAAAAAGAGAAGACAAATTTGGGCAAAAAAAATCATATCATTTAATTAAAATATCCATATCTTCCAGAAAAGGTAGAAAAATTGTCCCTAGCTAAGAAAGATTCGCAAAAATGTCTTGGAACGGGTAGATCCATATCTTCAACTGAAAAATTAAGAGAAGACAAATATAGGCTATAAAAATCATATCATTTTATAAAATAATCATTATCTTTCATAAAGTATGGATAACAGCACCGAACTCATTAAAATCCGTAAAAATGTCCGTTGGAACCGGGGAGATCGTCTTCTTTAACTACAAAATAAGAGAAGATAAAATTAGGCCAAAAAATCATATCATTAATACATACATATATTCTAAAAATTTAGAAAATAGCCCTGAGGTTAGAATAATACGCAAAAATGTCCGTTGGAACCGGGGGATCGCCATCTTCAATTGAAAAACAAGAGAAGACAAAATTAGACCATAAAAATCATATCATTTAAAAGAAAGATCTATATCTTCCAGAATATGTAGAAAATAGCCTGGAGCTTAATCCGCAAAAATTTCCGTTGGAATCGAGAGATCACCCTCTTCAACTGAAAAAAATCAAGAGAAGTCAAACGTAGGCTATAAAAATCATATCATTTAATAAAAAGTTCTATATCTTCCATAACATGTAGAAAACAGCACCGAGCTTAGAAAAATCCGTAAAAATTTTCGTTGGAATCGGGAGATCGCCATCTTCTACTAAAAAAATAAAAGAATACAAAATTAGGTTATAAAAACATATTATTTATTATAAAGATTCATATCTTACAGAAAATTTAAAATATATTCAGAAGTTCAGAAAAATCCGCAAAAATGTTCTTTGGAACCAGAAGATCGTCATCGTCATCTGCAAAATAGGGAAGACAAAATTAGGCCAAAATTCATTTCATTTCATTGAAAGATCCATATCTTTCAAAAAATGTAGAAAACTAGACTCAAGCTAAGAAAAATTCGCCAAAATATCTATTAGAACCGAAAGATCGCCATCTTCAACGCAAAAAATAAGAGAAGACAAACGTTGGCAATAAAAATCATATCGTTTATAAAAATGTAGAAAATAGCACTGAGCTTATAAAAATCCACAAAAATATCCATTGGAACATGGAGAACGCCATCTTCAACTGAAAAATAAGAGAAGACAAAATTATGCCAAAAATCATATTATTTAATAAAAAGATCAATATCTTCCAGAAAATTTAGAAAATAGTCTCGAGGTCAAAATAATATGGAAAATGTCCATTAGAAACGAGAGATCTTTATCTTCAACTTAAAAATAAAAGAAGACAAAATTAAGCCAAAAATCTTATCATTTAATAAAAAGATCCATAACTTCTCGAAAATATAGAAAAATAGGCACGAGCTCAGTAAAATCCCCAAAAATGTCCATTGGAACCAGAAGATCGCCATTTTCAACTAAAAAATAAAAGGTGAAAAAAATTATGTTATAGAAATCTTATCAGTTAATATGAAAATTCATATTATACAAAAATACCCGAAGCTTAAAAAATCCGCACTAATGTCCATTGGAACATGGAGATCGACATCTTCAAATTAATTACAGAGAAGACAAAATTAGGCGAAATAATCATACCATTTCCTAAAAGATGCATATCTTCCAGAAAATATTGAAAAATAGCCTCAAGCTAAGAAAAATCTGCTAAAATATCTGTTGCAACCGGGGAGACCGCCATCTTCAACTAAAAAAAATTAGAGAATACAAAACGCAGTCTATAAAAATCATAGTATTTAATAAAAAGGTCTATATCTTCCATAAATGTACCACCGATCTCAAAAAAATACGCAAAAATGTCCGTTGGAACCAGGAGATCGCCATCTTCAACTAAAAAAATAAGAGAAGACAAAATTAGGCAATAAAATCATATCATTTAATAAAAAGATTCATAACTTTCCGAAATTTAGAAATTATTCTGGAGCTCAAAAAATCCTCAAAAATGTTCGTTGAAACCGTGAGATCTCTTCTTCAACTGAAAAAAAGAGAAGAAAAAATTAGGTCAAAAATCATATCATTTAATTAAAAGATCCATAACATCCAGAAAATATAGCAAAATAGCCACGAGCTTAGAAAAATTGATAAAAATGTCCGTTGGAACTGGGAGATTGCCATCTTCAATTGAATAATAAGAGAAGACAAAATTAGGTTATAAAAATCATATCATTTAATATAAATATTCAAATCATTTAGAAAATGTAGAAAATAGCTCGAAGCTCAGAAAAACCCGAAAAAATGTCTGTTGGAATAGGGAGATCGCCATCTTCAACTGAAATATAAAAGCAGCCAAAATTGGGCCATAAATAATTTCATTTAATAAAAGATACATATCGACCCTAAAATGTAGAAAATAGCACCGAGCTCAGAAAAATCCGCACAAATGTCCGTTGGAGCTGGGATATCACATTATTCAACTAAAATAAATAAGTGAAGACAAAATTAGGCCAAAAATCATATCATTTAAAAAATGATCATATCTTCCAGAAAATGTAAAAAATAGTCCCAAGCAAATATAAGTCCACAAAACTGTCTGGTGGAATTGGTAATTTGCCATCTTCACCTGAAAAAATAAGAGAAGAAAAATGTACGCTATGAAAATCATCTCATTTAATAAAAAGATACATATTTTCCATGAAATGCAGAAAATAGCACTGAGCTCGAAAAAATCCTCAAAAATATCAGTTAGAACCGGGAGATCGTCATCTTCAACTAAAAACAAGAAAAGGCCAAATTAGGCCAAAAATGAAATCATTTAATAAAAAGATCCATATCTTCTAGAAAATTTAGAAAATTGCCCGGAGGTCATAATTATCTGCAAAAATGTCCGTTGGAACCGGGATATCGCATTCTTCTGCTGAAAAATAAGAGAAGACCAAATTTGGCCAACAAAATCATATCATTTAATAGAAGATCCTTAACTTTCTAAAAATGTAGAAAAATAGTTGCGAGCTCAGAAAAATCTGGAAAATGTCTGTTGGAATTGGAAGATTGCCATCTTCAACTGAAAAATAAGAGAAGACAAAATTATGCTATAAAAATCATATCATTTAATATAGAGATCTATATATTATTGATAATGTTGAAATTAGCATGGAGCTCAAAAAAAACCGCATAAATGTAAATTGGAACCGGGAGATCGCCATCTTCAACTGAAAAGAGAGAAGACAAGATAGGGCCAAAAAATCATATAAGTTAATTAAAATATCCATATCTTCCCGAAAAGGCAGAAAAATAGTCCCAAACTAAGAAAAATCCCTACAATGTCTGTTGGAACGGGTAGAAGCCATCTTAACCTAAAAAAAATAAGAGAAGACAAATAATGTTGGCTATAAAAATCTTATCATTCAATAAAAAGATCCATATCTTTCATAAAAATAGAAAAATACCACCGAGCTTATAAAAATCCAAAAATATCTGTTGGAATTGGGAGATCACCATCCTCAACTAAAAAAAATAAGAGAAGACAAAATTATGCCAACAATCATATCATTAAATAAAAAGATACATATATTCCAGAAAATTTAGAAAATAGCCCCGAGGTCAGAATAATACGCAAAAATGTCCGTTAGAACAGGGAGATCGCCAACTTCAAAAGAAAAAAAAATAAGAGAAGACAAAATTAGATCATAAAAATCGTATCATTTAATAAAAAGATCCATGTCTTCCAGAATATATTAAAATAGCATGGAGCTCAGAAAAATCCGCAAAAATTTTCATTGGAACCGAGAGATGCCATCTTTAACTGAAAAAAATAAGAGAAGACAAATGTAGGTTATAAAAATCATGTCATTTAATAAAAAGTTTAATATCTTCCATAAAATGTAAAAATAGCACCGAGCTCAAAAAATCCGCAAAAATGTTCGTTGGAACTGGGAGATTGCCATCTTCAAGTTAATAAGCGAAGGCTAAAAAAATAAGTGATGACTAAATTAGGCTATAAAAATCATATCATTTAAAAAAGATTCATATCTTACAAAAGATGTAGAAAATAGCCCGAAGCTCAGAAAAATCCGCAAAAAATGTTTGTTTGAACCAGGAGATCATCATCTTCATATGAAAAATATAAAAGACAAAATTTGGCCAAAAATCATTTCATTTCATTAAAAGATACATATTTTAAGAAAATGTATAAAAACAGACTCAAACTACTAAAAATCTGCAAAAATGTCTATTGGAATCGGGAGATCGCCATCTTAAACTGAAAAACAAAAAAAAATAAGCGAAGACAAACGTAGGCTTTATAAATCATTTATAAATCATATCATTTAAAAATATAGAAAATAGCACCAAAGCTTATAAAATCCGCAAAATTGTCCATTGGAACACGGAGATCGCCATCTTCAACGGAAAAATAAGAGAAGACAAAATTAGGCCAAAAATCATATCATTTAATAAAAAGATCCATAACTTCTAGAAAATTTAGAAAATAGTCACATGTCAGATTAATACGCAAAACCGTTGGAGATCGCTATTTTCAACTGAAAAATAAAAGCAGATAAAATTAGTCCAAAATCATATCATTTAATAAAAAAATCCATAACATCTCGAGAATTCAAAAAAATAGCCCCGAGCTCAGAAAAATAAGAGAAGACAAAATTAGATTATAAAAATCATATCATTTAATATAAAGACCATTTAATATAAAGTTCAAATTATACAAAAATATAGAAAATAGTTTAGAGCTCAAAAAAATCCGCACAAATCTCCATTGTAACCGAGAGATCACCATCTTCAAATTAAAAAAGAGGGGACAAAATTAGGCCAAAAAATCATATCATTTCATAAAAAGATACTTATCTTCCAGAAAATATAGAAAAATAGTCTCATGCGAATAAAAATCTGCGAAAATGTCCATTGAAACCGGAAGATCGCCATCTTCAACTGGAAAAATAAGAGAATACAAACGTAGGCTATAAAAATCATATTATTTAATAAAAAGAACTATATCTTTGAAAAATGTAGAAAATAGCACTGAGCTCATATAAATACGAAACAATGTTCGTTGGAAACGTGAGATCGCCATCTTCAAGTTAAAAAATAAGAGAAGACAGAATTGGGCTATAAAAATCTTATCATTTAATAAAAAGATCAATATCCTCCAGAATATGTAGAAAATTGTCCGGATCTCAGAAAAATCCGCAAAAATTTTCGTTAGAACCGAGAGATTGCCATCTTCGACTGAAAAAAAATAAGAGAAGACAAAAAATAGGCTATAAAATTAATTTCATTTAATAAAAAGTTTTGTATCTTATATAAAGTGTAGAAAATAGCACCTAGCTCAAAAAAATCCGCAAAATTGTTTGTTCGAACCGGGAGATTGCCATCTTTAACTACAAATATAAGAGAAGACAAAATTAGGCTATAAAAATCATATCATTTAATATAAAGATTTATATCTTACAAAAAATGTAGAAAAAAATATTCGTTGGAACTGGGACATTGTTATCTTCATCTTAAAATTAAAAAAGACAGTCTCATCTAAAAAAAATTTGGCCAAAAAATATATCATTTCATAATATCTTCCAGAAAACGTAGAAAAACAGTCTCATGTTAAGAAAAATCTGCAAAAAGGTCCATTGGTACCGGGAGATCGCCATCTTCAACTAAAAAAACAAGAGAAGACAAACGTAGTCTATAAAAATCATATAATTGATAATAATGTAGAAAATAGCACCGAGCTTATAAAAATCATCAAAAATGTCCGTTGAAACAGGGATAACGCCATCTTCAACTGAAAAATAAGAAAAGACAATATTAGGCCAAAAATCATATTACTTAATTAAAAGATCTATATCTTCCATAAAATTTCTAAAATAGCCCCGAGGTTAGAATTATACGTAAAATGTCCGTTAGAAATGGGAGATCGCTATCTTCAACTGAAAAAATCAAAAGAAGAAAAAATTAGGCTAAAAATCATATCATTTAATAAAAAGATCCACAACATCTCGAAAATGTAGAAAAATGGTCCCGAGCTCAAAACAATCCACTAAAACGTCCCTTGGAACCGAGAAATCGCCATCTTCAAGCGAAAAATAAGAAATGACAAAATTAGGTTATAACAATCATATCATTTAATATAAAGATCGTATTATACAGAAAAATATAAAAAATAGCTCATAGCTCAAAATAAATCCGCACAAATGTCCATCGGAACTAGGAGATTTGGCCAAAAAAGAGATCCCCATCTTCAAAGTAAAAAAAGAGAAGACAGAATTAGGCCAAAAATCATATCATTTTATAAAAAGATACATATCTTCCAGAAAATGCAGGAAAATATTCCCAAGCAAAAAAATCTGCAAAAAAATCTGTTGGAACGGGAGATCGCCATCTTCAACTGAAAACATAAGAGAAGACAAACGTTGGCTATAAAAATCATATTATTTAATAAAAAGTTCTATACTTTTCTTAAAATTACAAAATAGCATCGATCACAAAAAACACCCAAAAATGTCTGTTGGAATCGGGAGATCAGCATCTTCAACTTAAAAATAAGATAAGACAAAATTAGGCTATAAAAATCATATCATTTAATAAAAAGATAATTAACTTTTCGAAAATGTAGAAAATAGCTCTGAGCTTAGAAAAATCTACAAAAATGTTCGTTGGAACCAGGTGATCGCCATCTTCAAATGAAAAAATAAGAGAAGAAAAAATTAGGTCAAAAATTCTTATCATTTAAAAAAAGATCTATAACTTCCCGAAAATGTAGAAACATAGCCCCGAGCTCAGGAAAAATCGGCAAAAATGTCCGTTGGAACCGAGCGATCGCCATCTTCAACTAAATAATAAGAGAAGAAAAAATTAGCTTATAAAAATCATATCATTTAATATGAAGATTCATATCATACAGAAAATATAAAAAATAGGTCGGAGCTCAAAAAAATCCGAAAAAATATCTGTTGGAACTGGAAGATCGCCATCTTCAACTGAAAAAATAAAAGAAAACAAAATTGGGCCAAAAAAATCATATCATTAAATAAAAAGATACATATCTGCTATAAAATGTAGAAAATAGCACCGAGATCAGAAAAATCCGCACAACTGTCCGTTGGAACATGGAAATTGCAATATTCAACTAAAAAAGAGAAGACAAAATTGGGCCAACAAATCATATCATTTAATAAAAAGAGTCATATCTTCAAGAAAATGTAGAAAAAAGCCCAAAGCTAAGACAAATTCGGAAAAATGTCTGTTGGAACCTGGAGCTCGCCATCTTCAACTGAAAAATATAAGAAGACAAAATTTGGCTAAAAAATATTGTCATTTAATTAAGAGATCCATATCTTTAATCAAGTGTAGAAAATAGCCTGGAATTCAAAAAAATCCGCAAAAATGTCTGTTGGAACTGGAAGATCACTATCTTCAACTGAAAAATAAGAGAAGGCAAAATTATGCCAAAAGCATATCATTGTAGATCCATGTCTTTCAAAAAAATGTAGAAAATAGTCTCGCGGTTAGAAAAATCCATCAAAATGTCCGTTGGAACCAGACGATCGCCATTTTCATCTGAAAAATAAGAGACGACAAACTTAGTCTGCGAAAATCATATCGTTTAATAAAAAGAACCAAAAATGTCTATTGGAACCGGGAGATCGCTATCGTCAACTGAAAAATAAGAGAAGACGAACTTAGGATATAATAATAATATCATTTAATAAAAAGATACATGTCTCCAATAAAATGTAGAAAATAGCCCCAAGCTCAGAAAAATTCGAGAGATCGCCATTTTCAACTAAAAATATAAGAAGACAAAATTAGGCTATAAAATCATAATATTTAATATAAAGGTTCATATCTTTTAGAAAATGTATAAAATAGCCCAGATCCTAAAAAAATACGCAAAATGTCTATTTGAACCGGGAGATCGCCATCTTCAACAGAAAAAAATAAAAGAAGACAAAATAAGGCTATAAAAATTATCTCATTTAGTATAAAGCTCTATGTCTTACAAAAAATGTAGAAACTGCCCGGAGCTAAGAAATATTGGCAAAAAGGTCTGTTGGAACCGTGAGATCGCCATATTCAACAAAAAATAAGAGAAGACAAAATTAAGCCTAAAAATCATATTATTTAATAAACAGATCCATATCTTCTTGAAAATATAGAAAATAGGCTCGATGTCAGAAAAATCCGCAAAATTGTCCGTTGGAACCGGGAGATCGCCATCTTCAACTTAAAAATAAAAGAAGACAAACATAGGCTATAAAAATCATCATTTAATAAAAGATCAATATCCTCAATTATCTGTATAAAATAGCCTCGAGATAAAAAACGCAAAAATGTCCGTTGGAAACAGGAGATCGCTATCTTCAACTGAAAAAATAAGAGAAGACAAACTTAGGCTATAAAAATCATATCATTTAATAAAAAGATGCATATCTTCCATAAAATATAGAAAAAAACAGCTTAGAAAAATCCGCAAAAATGTCTGTTGGAACCGGGTGAGCGCCATCTTTAACAAAAAAATAAGAGAATACAAAATAAGGCCAAAAAATCATATCATTTAATGAATGATCCATATCTTTTAGAAAAAGTAGAAAATAGCATAGATATCAGAAAAATCTGCAAAAATTTTAGTTGGAACCGGAATATCGACATCTTCAACTGAAAAATAAGAGAAGACAAAATTAGGATATATAAATTATATCGTTTAATATAAAGATCCCATGTCTTATAGAAAATGTAGAAAATTGTCTGGAGGTAAGAAAAATTTGCAAATAGGTCCGTTGGAACCGAGAGATCGCCATATTCAACGAAAAATAAGAGAAGACAAAATTAGGCCCAAAAATCATATCATTTAATAAAAAGATCCAAATCTTCCAGAAATATAGAAAATTGGCTCGAGGTCAAAAAAATCTGCAAAAATATCTATTGGAACCGGGAGATCGCCATCTTCAACTAAAAAATAAGAGAAGATAAAATTAGGCTATAAAAATCATCATTTATTTAAAAGATTCATATCCTCAATTAACTATATAAAATAGTACCGAGCTCAGGAAAATCTGCAAAAATGTCCATTGGAAACAGGAGATTGCCATCTTTAACTGAAAAATAAGAGAAGACAAACTTAGGCTATAAAAATCATATCACTAAATAAAAAGATTCTTATTTTTGCTAAATATAATTCCTAAAGATGCATTAACCTATGGTAAGAAAACACCCCGAAACATCGGGCGCCGTCTGTGGGAACGAGTCAACACCCACGTTGTCAACCACACCGACGATGACGTGTTATAATAATCAAATTATATGATTCATTACCTGGAGCGATGCGGGCCGGGATTATCCTTTCATCGACTTTTCAGTGGCCCTGCTCTCTCCAGCATGATGCATCGCCTTCAACACCAAATTACAGGATGCATTGTTGGGGGAGATCCCCCTATTCCCTCACCGCGATAGCCAAATCCAGAAGCTCCCCTACCGAGTAGCTGGTTGTGAACCTAAAACACTCATTGAAGTCTCTCGAAATGGAAGCATTCTCATCGGAGTTCGGCGATCTGCTAGGGGTTGCAGCTATCAGTTCTGCTCTTTCGACCTCCATCGTGTGGTCGACCAGCTGGAGGCCCTGAACGTCGCCATTCATGCTATCGGTGACTAGGCCCTACCAGATCGACTCGGACTCTTACAGCCCCTCTGATCCCGCATCTTGGAACGGATCCATGCTTGATTTCAACATGATCCCTATCGAAATCCCCTTGCCTTGGATTCCCAGGGCACCCACCATTCTCTCATTCTCTCTAGAGCTAAAGAGAAAGTGAGAGAATAGGTCAATGAAGAGTTCCATCATGCTGGCTTCTGGTACCTTTGTTTCTTTAAGGTCCGTGCTCATGGTTGTGGGGGATCTTGATGGTGCTCCAACATCAGCAAACATAAAGAGGGATACATAAGGGAGAAGAGAGGTTCGTGTGGTAGGGGTGATCAAAGCTATGATACTGCCTCCGATGCATCTTCTTGGGACTCGAAAGATTATTCAGGGTTGAAGACCACATTTGTTCCATATACTCATCGATGGACCAAATCAGTATGCCTCAGATCTCCCCAGTGGCCGGCGACCAAATCTGTCTGTTGTGGTTTCTGTATCGGAGAGGTCGCTGGCTACTTCATCGACATGCTCAACAAGCACCACCGCTCTGTGACCCATTCCAGTATCGCATCCCCAGTAGCCTCTGCCTTCCATCGAGATCTAGGAATTGGACATCAGACCCTCCAACCGCAAGCTGTTGCCTCTCCCATCCTTCACCCCGCCTTCATCACCATCAGCTTACCTCGCATCTCCACCAAAGAAGCGGGATGCCAACGGCCACAGGGTACCTCCAGCTAAACCCGATAGAAAGGTGATAGCATCCAAGCTCGTCGAAAAAATACTTGGGGCAGGCGGCGACATCGATGATGGCCTTTGGGAGGTCTTGTTGGGCCCGTCCTCACACCCATCATCCAGATTCCCTCTGGGACTTTTGCCTTCAAGCCCTTTGATCATGACAGATCAGATGAAGCTGATGGGGACCCCAAGCCCCCAATGGTTCCCAGAACGCTCCAGGTGCTTGAAGGTGTCGTACGAAGCAGAAGACAGTTTCTTTTGACCGCGATCAATGTTTGTTTGTTTATAGGATTTCGACTACGGATCTTATGGCCATCGGGAAGACGAAGTCACCGCCATGAGAGTTCAGATCTGGTATGAATCTCATTCTCCCCGCTCATCCCATCTCGGAATTCTTGATGAATTCGGGGATGTCGGTCGGGGAGGGGAAGCTGATGGCAACCGTCCAAGTGAAGCTCGACAACCGACACTTGATCTACATCCTTCTTGACTCCGGGCGGCCTCCCGTGCAAACAGTCCTCCTAAAATTCAACCACCTCCATAGCTGCCCTTGTCAAAAAATACTCCAGCGTCATCTCGCTACCGTCAATCTCCTCCACGTCTCATCGACCTCAACCATCGCTAGTCGCCATGCTACCCTGCCTCAAGATCGTCGCCGGTGACGTATACCCTCCATCAGATCGACGATATTCATTGATCCGAGTAATTTGAGGGAGAAGACGAAGAACTAACGAGTAATATCGGAGGTCACTGGTGAGGACAACGCTATCATCCGAGACAATGTCATCTCTCTTCATCGGCATCTGTCTGTCGGTCACTGTGTTCCCCGTCCTCCCCCTTTCATCGCCAACATCAAGCTCCACAACACCCTGTCCGTGGGCGAATTCAATGATCGGAGTCTAAAGGAGAAGGGAACGAAGCCTAATTTCTCAGTACTACAGACAGATCTGCTGCGGCTGGAGAGCCAAAGTTGGTCCCCATATGGCGGTGGAATGCGATCGCAATTTAAAGATCAAGCCGGTTGAGATTATCCACCTCCACCATCTATACCATCACATGCCTGGAATGCAATTTCACCAAGCGGGTCGACGAGCGATCAACCCAGGGGCTTGCATGCGTCCTATCTTCAGAGCTGTCATCTCGAAGCTCGAGGTGCTGGACTTTGGGAGATGCCGAGCCCAAGGGCTTCATGCCAAGCTACCGATTCCACCAAGCTCTTTACAGTCCAAAGACAAGAAACGATGGGAGCCACCTTAGATTGGCCATCCCACACCACGCGGTATTAACATCGCCCTCGCCTCCACTTTCAAGAAGAAGAGCAGGCCAAGGCTGCACGCGTCAGAGACGTGCATCCAGACAAAATTCTGGTGATCTTGAGAAAGGCAATTTCCTCTGAGTATTCGCAAGGAGATCTGCCAATGAGTCTTCTACTATCAGGGACGCCGCCTGCAGAACATAATTCGACTATACCGGACCGACCCATCCAGGAGGAGGCTGACCGATCCAGGAGGAGGCCGACCATACCAGGCCGACCCATCTAGGAGAAGGCCATCCAGGAGGAGGCCGACTAGCCGAGGCTGACCGATCCAGGAGGAGGCTGACCATACCAGGCCGACCCATCCATGAGGAGGCTGACCAGTGAGGCCGACCCACCCAACCATGAGGAGGCCGACCAACCCAGGAGGAGGCCGACCATCCAGGAGGAGGCCGACCCATCCAGGAGGAGGCCATCCAGGAGGAGGCCGACCAGCTGAGGCTGATCGATCCAGGAGGAGGCCGACCATACTAGGCCGACCCATCCAGGAGGAGGCCGACCAGACGAGTCCGACTGACCCAGGAGGAGGCCGACGGACGAGGCCGACCCATCCAGGAGGAGGTCGACCATGACGAGCTGCCAATGGCATAGCATGCCCCTGTCCAAACCAACTGAGCTAGCAGACCTACCCCAGTCTGAGCCTGCTGACAATCCCGAAGGTCACTTGACTTGCACCAACACGATTAAATTTCTGACGACTCGAGTTTCCCACCTTTCAGGGCAAACCCGGGAGGACCAGTACTACCTCTGCCTTCCAAGCTTCCCAAACGATACAGAAACTTAGGCAGTGGCACAGAACCTCTACTGAATAGACTGGAGCTTGAGCTAAAATTGGAATCCAGACATGAGCTGGGGTTAATTATGAGGCTGGGGCAACTCCCCCAACAGGCCGACCCGTACGGTTCGTCGTAAGGCTGGGGGAAACTCCCCCAACAGGCCGACCCGTACGGTTCGTCATAAGGCTGGGGGAAACTCCCCCAACAGGTCGACCCATCAATTTGTCGTAAGGCTGGGGGCAACTCCTCCAGCAGGTCGACCAAACCTGGATCGGTTGTAAGGCTGGGGGTAACTCCCCCAGTAGGTCGATCAGTCGATCGACTGTAATACTGGGGGGTAGCTCCCCCAGCAGGACAATCGACCCGTCGATCGTAAGGCTGGAGGCAACTCCTCCAGCAGACTGACCACATCGACTGTAAGACTGGGGGCAACTCTCCCAGCAGACCGATCACTCGACCGACTGTAAGACTGGGGGTAGCTCCCCCATCAGGCCAGTCGACACGTTGATCGTAAGGTTAGGGGCAAATCCCCCAGCATACTAACCACATCGATGGTAAGGCTATGGCAACTCTCCCAGCAGGCCAATCACTCGATCGACTGTAAGACTGGGGTAGCTCCCCTAGCATGCCGATCGACCCATTGATCATAAGGTTGGGGTCAACTCCCCAAGCAGACCGACCACATCGACCGTAAGGCTAAGGGCAACTCTTCCAGCAGGCCGATCACTCGATCGACTGTAAGAATAGGGGCAGCTCTCCCAGCAGGCCAAACTACTTATCGATCGTAAGGCTGGGGCAACTCCCCCAGCAGACCGATAACATCGACCGTAAGGCTGGGGGCAACTCCCCCAACAGGCAGATCACTCGATCGATCGTTAGGCTGGGGCAACTTCCCCAGCAGACCAACCATGTCGACTGTAAAGCTGGGGCAACTCTCCGAGCAGGTCGACCACCCATCGATCGTAAGGCTGGGGCAACTCCCCCAGCAGGCCGACCAACCTGTCGACCAAAAGGCTGGGGCCAATCCCCACAGCCGGCCGACCAGTTCGGTTTGCCATAAGGCTGGGGGCCACTCCCCAGCAGGCCAACATCTCCTCGTCAGTTGTAAGTTGTGGGGGAACTCCTCCAGCTGGCCGATACACTCATTCGTCGGCCACAAGTCGAGGGGATTCTCCCTTGCAACCGAATGAATCTCAGACCGACAATTATTACCGCCAACCAACTTCACAAGTCGAACCAATCTTACAAAAAGAGCCACTCCTCTCTCTTATATTACATCTCCTGACCTCAACCTCAACAACGGTAGAGCTCGGAAGATGTGGACAATTGATACAACCATTTTGACCGGGCCCAGAGGAGGCGAGTCAACCACGACTTGTCAACTAACCTGCTACGGCCTTGAGCTCTAGCCCAAGGACCTCACGGACGGGTCGCGCTTCTCCACCCGAGACGAAGGCCCAAAAGACCGCCCACTTTCCGTAGTGGAGGAAATCGCTCCCCCAAACCGAGGGAGCACTCACCAATTATGGCAGCCACTCAACGCCATCACTCATGTGATCATGGCCCACTTTCATGGCATTTATCCCCTCATTAAACGGGCGTAATTATGGGGGTCAATTAGCACGTCCCCATCAATGACGGCAATAAGGTCTCATCATGGCCCATTAAACCGAGAGGGATGACACACCTATATGAAGGCAAGAGATGCATCATCTCAAGGGGGTCTCCGAGATCTACAACAAAGGTATCACAAACCAATTCTCACACCTTCTTCCACCAAAAACATTCTCTCCTCCATATCTCGGCTCGAGGAGTTGCGCTTGGTCTCTCTGTGACCAAGTTCGATCCCACCGAGTATCCATCAGACTAAATCTGACTTTGGCATCGAAGGGGACCCGGTCGGAACCAAGGTTTGACCCCCCCCCCCTGACGAGCTTCTTCATTTTGCAGATCGAAGGAGACGTCACTACCACAGAAGCTTTCCTTCGGTGTCCCGTCGCTCGGATCCGAACGCCCTCTTGTCAGAGCCTGTTCGTCCGATCGATCCCGAAGGTCATCGTCCTGTCGAAGCTACCCTTCGATGCATCGAAGCACGGATCCGCATCTTCCAACTCAAGTGAACATGCGACCGACCAACTCCAAAGGCCGTCCCCGCCTCACGTGACAGCGACGACCTCCAGACCTCCAGACTATCAACCTGTGGTGAGAAAACACCCCGAAACAGTTTTTATAAATATCAAAGCAGAATAAACTATTTAATAGCTGAAAATATCAAAATAGAAAGTGATTCTATATTACCAAAAGTATGCATATTAATGCCATCGTGAAATAAGTGTTAGGTGCAACTAAGAAAGCCAATAGGCCCACAATAAATTTGACAAACTCATTAGATTTAACATCAAACCCATGATCTAAACTTGAGCTTTCACAAAGTTGATCAAATGTATAACTTATATTCATATTGTCAAAAATAGAACAAAGTACAAATCTCACAACATGTAATTCACACAACCAAAATAATGACAAAATATGTTTTTATCTATTGATCCATTTCGCCGCTACTTTAATAGAATAAACAAGCACAAGCTTATAAACATTAACAACTAACAATGCAAACTTTCGCAGCCATAAGCACTAGATATTAACAAATTTTTTTAAAAAACAACTAAAGGTCAAATCAGAGCAAACAAATAGAGTCAATACCTTAGAGGCGCTGGTGAGTCGATCTCTGCTCTCTCCGATCGATATGTTGAGCACCAGCTTCTGCACTTGATCTCCCTCATCGGATTAGCGATCTTCTTCTCCGAAGCCTTTTTAAAAATAAAACAATTCAAATGAGACTGACGAATCCAAAGATCACGGAGAGAAATCTAAAGATTGAAACATGAGACAAAAGAAAAACAAGAACAATCACCATTTGCGCTCAGCTTGCGGTGAGAGCAGTGGGAGAAGAACGAGAAGAATAAAAGAGAATGCTCTGAGATTAATAAACCCTAACCATCACGAGGAGCATATTATACGAGGGATGCTCACAGGTCTATTGAGGAGAAAACTTTACAGGTATGTGATTGCATCCGTCCGATGTAGCTCGTACGGTCTGAAGGGGCATGAAACTTTAACGTGTCTATTTTCTTACATGGGCCACGATTGGGCCAATATCGGGTCAAATGCTTTATAAATTAGGATCCCAACTAAACTAATGATTTGGGCAAATTTTGTAGAAATTGGTTATCAAAAAAGTTGTAAATATTCGGTCAAGATTAATATTTACAATTATTCACGAAAAAAGTTGTAACAACCATTTTTACAACTATCCACAAAAAAGTTGTAATAAATAATTTTTACAACTTTCAGAGAGAGAAAAGTTGTGGTGTCATTTACAAATATTCACGAAAAATTTGAAATTACCATTTTTTACCATTATCCACGAAAAATGGAAATAAACATTTTTTACAACTTTCAGAGAAAAAAGTTGTGGTGTCAAAATTAACATTTACAACTATTCATGAAAAAGTAGTAATAACCATTTTTACAACTATCCACGAAAAAAGTTGTAATAAACATTTTTTACATCTTTCAGAGAGAAAAAAGTTGTCATATCAAAATTAACATTTACAACTATTCACGAAAAAAGTTGTAATAACCATTTTTTACAGCTATCCAAGAATAATAAACATTTTTTACAACTTTCAGAAGAAAAAAGTTGTCGTAAACATTTATTACAACTACCAAAATAGAAACGTTGCCCCATGAAAGTTTTAAATGCCTAGTTTTGTTTTAGTGAAAATTAGGTTATAAAAATCATATAATTTAATATAAAGATTCATATCATACAGAAAATGTAGAAATGGCTCGGAGCTTAGACAATCCGAAAAAATGTCTGTTGGAACCGGGAGATGACCATCTTCAATTGAAAAATAAAAGAAGACAAAGTTGGGCCGAAAAATCATATCATTTAATAAAAATATACATATTTTCCATAAAATGTAGAAAATTACATTGGGCTCAGAAAAATCCACACAAATGTCCATTGGAACCGGGAGATCGCAACATTCAACTGAAAAAAGAGAAGACAAAATTAGTCCAAAAAATCATATCATTTAATAAAAAGATTCATATCTTCCAAAAATGTAGAAAAAAGCCCAAAGCTAAGAAAATCTGCAAAAAATGTCCGTTGGAACATGGAGATCGTCATCTTCAACTGAAAAAAATGAGAAGACAAAATTAGTCTTAAAAATCTTGTCATTTAATAAAGAGATCCATATATTTCATAAAATGTAGAAAATAGCACCAAGCCCAGAAAATTATATATAAAAAGTCTTATCAATTGAAGATGGTGATATCCCGGTTACTACGAACATTTTTATAGATGAAGATGGTGATTTGCAGGTTACAAATTTTGTCTTCTATTATATTTCAGTTGAAGATGGCGATTTCCCGGTTTCAACGGACATTTTTGGCCTAATTTTGTCTTCTCTGCCATTATTTACTAAAATAATCCACATCTTCAAGAAAATACGAAAAATAGCCCGGATTTCAGAAAAATCTGCAAAAATATTCGTTGGAACCGGGAGATCGCCATCTTCTTTTGAAATATAGGAGAAGACAAAATAAGGCAAAAAATTATATCATTTGATAAAATGATCGCCATCATCAACTGGAAAATAAGAGAAGACAAAATTAGGCAACAAAAAGCATATAAATTAATATAAAGATCGTTATCTTCCAAAAAAGAAAATAGCCCCGAGCTCAGAAAAATACACAAAAAATTTTGTTAGAACCGAGAGATCGCCATCTTCAATTGAAAAATAAGCGAAAACAAAAATAGACTATAAAATTCATATCATTTAATATAAAGATCTATATCTAACAGAAAATGTAGAAAATTGCCCAGGCTCAGAAAAATCAGCAAAAATGTCCGTTAGAATCGAAAGATCTCCATCTTTAACGAAAAAAATAAGAGAAGACAAAATTAGTCAAAAAAATCATATCATTTAATAAAAAGATACATATCTTCCAGAAAATAGCACCAAGCTAAAAAATCCAAAAAAATGTCTGTTGGAACCAGGAGATCGCCGTCTTTAACTAATGAAAATAAGAGAAGACAAAATTAGGCTAGAAAAATCATATCATTTAATAAAAAGATTTATATCTACAATAAAATGTAGAAAATAGCCCCGACCTCAGAAAAATCCGCAAAAATGTCTGTTGGAACCGGGAGATCGCCGTATTCAACTGAAAAAATAAAAGAAGACAAACTTAGGCTATAAAAATCATATCATTTAATAAAAAGATAAATATTTTCCATAAAATTTAGAAAATAGCACCGAGATCAAAAAAACCCGCAAAAAAATTCCGTTGGAAACATGATACTACCATCTATAACTAAAAAATAAGAGAAGACAAGCTTTGTCTATAAAAATCATATCATTTAATAAAATGAACCACTTCTTCAATAAACTGAAATATTCACGAGCTCAGAAAAATATGCAAAAATGTCTGTTACAACCGGGAGTTCGCCATCTTCAAATAAAAAAATAAGAGAAGACAAAATTAGGCCAAAAATTATATCATTTAATAAAAAGATCCATAACTACCCGAAAATGTAGAATAATAGTTCCGAGCTAAGAAAAATCCGCAAAAATGTCCGTTGGAACCGGGAGATCGCCATATACAACTGAAAAATAAGAGACGACAAAATTAGGCTACAAAAATCATATCATTTAATAAAAAGATTCATATCTTCATTAAAAATGTAAAATATTGCCCAGAGCTAAGAAAAATCCGCAAAAATGTCAGTCGGGAGATCGTCATCTTGAACTGAAAAATAAGAGCATACAAAATTGGGCCATAAAAACATATCTTTTGATATAATATCCATATCTTCAATAAAATATAGAAAATTGCTCGGAACAAAAAAAATCAGCAAAAATGTCCGTTGGAACCGGGAGATCACCATTTTCAACTTAAAAATAAGTGAAGACAAAATTTGACCTTAAAATCATCTCATTTAAAATAAAGATCCATATTTAACAGAAAATGTCGAAAATAGCCCGTAGCTAGAAAAATAATGCAAAAATTTCCGTTGGAACTGAGAGATGGCCATCTGTAATATGAAAATAAAAGAAGACAAAATAAGGCCAAAAAATCATTTCATTTAATAAAACGATCCATATCTTCCAGAAAAAGTGGAAATTAGACTGGAGCTGAGAAAAAGACACAAAAATGTATGTTGAAATCGGGAGATCGCCAACTTCAACTGAAAAATTAGAGAAGATAAAACTGGCCCAAAAAATCATATCATTTAATAAAATGATCTATCTTTCAGAAAATGCAGAAAATAACCACGAGCTCAGAAAAATCCACAAAAAATGTCAATGGAACCGAGAGATCGCCATCTTCAACTTAAAAATAAGAGACGATAAAATTAGGCTATAAAAATCATATCATTTAATATAAAGATTCATATCTTACAGAAAATTTAGAAAATGGCCCGTTGTTCAGGAAATCATCAAAAGTGTCCGTTGGAACCGAGAGATCGCAGTCTTCAACTGAAAAATAAAAGAAGACAAAATTAGGCCAAAAATCATATCATTTAATCAAAAGACCCATATCTTTCAGAAAAAGTTGAAAAAATCCGAAAAATGTCGGTTATAACCAGGAGATCGCGATCTTCAAATGATAAAAATAAGAGAAACCAAACTGATGTTATAAAAATCATATCATTTAATGAAAAGATCCATTTCTTAAATAAAATGTAGAAAATAGCTCCGAGCTCAAAAAATCCACAAAAATGTCCGTTGGAACCGAGAGATTTCTATGTTCAACTGAAAAAAATAAGTGAAGACAAAATTTTGCCAAAAATCATATCATTTAATAAAAAGATCAATGTATTTTAGAAAATGTAGAAAATAATCTCACATTTAGAAAATCACAAAAAAATTCCTAAAAATGTCTGTTGGAACCGGGAGATTGACATCTTCAACAAGAAAATAAAAGAAGACAAAATTAGGTTATAAAAAGCATAAGATTTAATAAAACGATTCATATCTTACAGAAAATGTAGAAATTATCGCATAGCTTAGAAAAATCCTGCAAAAATATTTGCTGAAATCGATTGATCGACATCTTCAACAAAACAATAAGAGAAGACCAAATGAGGCCAAAAATATATCTTTTAATAAAAAGATCCATATCTTCGAGAAAATGTAGAAAAATAGCCCCGAGCTCAGAACAATCCGTAAAAATGTCCGTTCGAATCGAACGATCGTCATCTTCAACTAAAATAGCCCAGAGCTTAGAAAAATCCGTGAAAATGTCTATTAGAACCGGGAGATCCCCATCTTCAACGAAAAACAAATGAAGACAAAATTAGGTAAAAATATCATATCATTTAATAAAAATCTTTATCTTACAGAAAATGTAGAAAAATATCCACAAGTTCAAAAAAATCCGCAAAAATGTCTGTTGGAACCGGTAGATCACCGTACTTAACTGAAAAATAAGAGAAGACAAAATTACGTTACAAAAATCATATCATTTGATAAAAAGATCCATATCTTCAGTAAAATATAGAAAATAGATCCGAGCGAAAAAAAATCCTTAAAAATATCCATTGGAACCAGAAGATCGCCATCGTTAACTGAAAAATAAGAAACGAGAAAATTAGGACAAAAAATCATAACATTTAATAAAAAGATCCATATCATTTAGAAAATGTAGAAAATAGCCCGGATCTAAGAGAAATCTGCAAAAATTTCTATGAGATCCAGAAGATCGCCATCTTTAACTAACAAATATTAGAAGACAAAATTAGGCTATTAAAATTATATCATTTAATATAGGGATCCATAATTTATAGAAAATGTAGAAACTTGCCTGTAGCTTAGAAAAATTCGCAAATAAGGTCCTTTGGGACCAGGGGATCGCCATATTAAACGAAAAAATAAGAGAAGAAAATTTAGGCAATAAAAATCATATCATTTAATAAAAAGATAAATATCTTCAATAAATTGTAGAAAATAGCCCCGAGCTCAGAAAAATAATAAAAAATGTTATAATTTAATAATTTAATAAAAAGATTTGTATCTTCCTGAAAATATAGGAAAATAGCACCAAGCTCAGAAAAATATGCAAAAATGTCTGTTGGAACCGGGAGATCGCCATCTTCAACTGAAAAATAGTAGAAGACAAAATTTGGCTATAAAAATCATATTATTTAATATAAAGATTCATATCATATAAAAAATATAGAAAATAGGCCGTAGCTCAGAAAAATCTGCAAAAATGTCTGTTGGAACCCGGAGTTTGCCATCTCAACAAAAAAATAAGAGAAGACAAAATTAGGACATAAAAATCATATCATTTAATATAAAGATTCATATGTTATAGAAAATGTAGAAAAATAGAACGGAGTATAAAAAATCCGCAAAAATTTCTGTTGGAACTGGGAGATCGACATTTTGAACTAAAAAATAAAAGAAGACAAAATTTGGTGATAAAAATTATATCATTTATAAAAGATACATATCTTCAATAAACTGTAAAAATTCCCGAGCTAAGAAAAATTCGTAAAAATGTCTGTTGGAACCAGGAGATCGCCATCTTTAACAAAAAAAAATAAGAGAAGACAAAATAAGGCCAAAAAATCATATGATTTAATTAAATGATCCATATCTTTTAGAAAATGTAGAAAATAGCGCAGATCTCAGAAAAATCCGCAAAAATTTCTGTTGGAAACGAAAGATCGTCATCTTCAATTGAAAAATAAGAGAAGACAAAATTAGGCTATAAAAATTATATCATTTATAATATAAAGATCAATGTCTTACAGAAAATGTAGAAATTTGCCGGGAGCTAAGAAAAATTTGCAAAAAGGTCCGTTGGAACCGGAAGATCGCCATATACAATGGAAAAAAATTAAGAGAATTCAAAATTAGGCCCAAAAATAATAATATTTAATAAAAAGATCCTCATCTTCTAGAAAATATAGAAAATAGGCTCGATGTTAGAAAAATCCACAAAATGTCCATTGGAACCGGGAGATCGCCATCTTCAACTAAAAAAAATAAGAGAATACAAACTTAGGCTATAAAAATCATCATTTGATAAAAAGATCCATATCCTCAATTAACTATATAAAACAGCCCAGAGCTCAAAAAAATCTGCAAAAATGTCTCAGTTAGAAACAGGAGATAGCCATCTTCAACTCAAAAGTAAGAGAAGACAAACTTAGGCTATAAAAATCATATCAATTATTAAAAAGATCCATATCTTACATAAAATATAGAGAATAGCCACAAGCTCAGAAAAATCCGCAAAAATGTCCGTTGGATCCGGGAGATCGCCATCTTCAACTAAAAAAAGACAAGACAAACTTAGTCAATAAAAATCATATCATTCAATAAAAAGAGCCATATGTTTCATAAATGTAGAAAATAGTTTGAAGCGCAGAAAAATCTGCAAAAATGTCCATTGGAACCGGAAGATTGCCATCTTCAACTAAAAAATAAGAGAAAACAAAATTAGGCCAAAAATCATATCCTTTAATTAAAAGATTCATATCTTTCATAAAATATAGAAGATATCACGGAGCTGTGAAAAATCCGTAAAAATGTCCGATGGAACCGGGAGATCGACATCTTCAACTGAAAAAAGAGAAGACAACATTAGGCCAAAAAATAATATCATTTAATAAAAAATACATATCTTACATAAAATGTAGAAAAATAGTCCCAAGCAAAAGAAAAGTCTGCAAAATTGTCCGTTGGAACCGATAGATCACCATCTTCACCTGAAAAAATAAGAGAAGAAAAATGTAGGCAATAAAAATCATCTCATTTAATAAAAGATATATATCTTCCATAAAATGTAAAAGATATCACCTAGCTCAAAAACAATCCGCAAAAATATATATTGGATCCGGGAGATCGCTATCTTTAACTTAAAATAAGAGAAGGCAAAATTAGGCCAAAAATCAAATTATTTAGTACAAAGATCCATATCTTCCAAAAAATATAAGAAAATAGCCCAGATGTCAGAATAATCCGAAAAATGTCCGTTGAAATCGGAAGATCGCCATCTTCAGCTAAAAATAAGAGAAGACAGAATTTGGCCAAAAATCATATCATTTAATAAAAAGATCCATACCTTTCCGAAAATTTGGAAAAATAGCATCAAGCTCAGAAAAATCTGCAAAAATGGCTGTTGGAACTGTGAGATTGCCATCTTTAGCTAAAATAAGAGAAGAAAAAATTATTCTATGAAAACCATATCATTTAATATAAATATCCATATCTTATAGAAAATGTAGAAAATAGCACTGAGCACAAAAAATTCCGTACAAATGTAAATTGGAATGGGGAGATCGCCATTTTGAACTGAAAAAAGAGAAGACAAAATTGGGCCAAAAAAATCATATCATTTAATTGAAATATCTATATCTTCCAGAAAAGGTAGAAGAATAGTCCCAAGCTAAGAAAAATCCGCAAAAATGTCTGCTGGAACTAGTAGATCGACATCTTCAACTGTAAAAAAATAAGAGAAGACAAATGTCCGCTATAAAAATCATATCATTTACTAAAAAGATCCTTATCTTTCATAAAATATAGAAAATTGCACCGAGCTCATAAAAATCTGCAAAAATGTCTGTTGGAACAAAGAGATCGCCATCTTTAATTGAAAAATAAGAGAAGAAAAAATTAGGCCAAAATCATATCGTTTAATAAAAAGATACATATATTCAAGAAAATTTATGAAATAGCCCCGAGGTCAGATAATACGCAAAAATGTCCGTTGGAACCGGGAGATCACCATCATCAACTGAAAAATAAGAGAAGACAAAATTAGACCATAATAATCATATCATTTAATATAAAGATCCATATCTTTCAGAACATGTACAAAATAGCCTAGAGCACTGCAAAATCCGCAAAACAATCCGTTGGAACCAAGGATCAACATCTTCAACTAAAAAAAATAAGAGAAGCAAGTGTAGGCTATAAAAATCATATCGTTTAACAAAAAGTTTAATATCTTCCATAAAATGTAGAAAATAGCACCGAGCCAAAAATTTCCGCAAAAATGTTCATTGGGACCAGGAGATAGCCATCTTCAACTAAAAAAATAAGAGAAGACTAAATTAGGCTATAAAATCATATCATTTAATATAAATATTCATATCTTACAGAAAATGTAGAAAATATCCGGGATCTCAAAAAAGTCCGCAAAAATATTCGTTGGAACCAGGAGATCGTCATCTTCATCTAAAAATAGAGAAGACAAAATTAGGCCAAAGATCACATTATCTCATAAAAAGATCCATATCTTTCAGAAAATGTAGAAATGCAGACTCAAATTAAGAAAAATTCGCAAAAATGTCCAAAGGAACAGGGAGATCGCCATCTTCAACTGAAAAAATAAGAGAAGACAAACATAGGCTATTAAAATGTAGAAAATAACATTGGGCTTATAAAAACTGCAAAGATATCCATTAGAACAGGAAGATCATCATCTTCAACTAAAAAAGAAGAGAAGAAAAAATTAGGCCAAAAATCATATCATTTAATAAAAGATCAATATCTTCCTGAAAATTTAGAAAATAGTCACGAGGTCAGAATAATACACAAAATGTCGTTAGAAACGGGAGATCGATATCTTCAACTGAAAAATAAAAGAAGACAAAATAGGCCAAAAATCATATCATTTAATAAAAAGATCCATAAATTCTCAAAAAATGTACAAAAATAGACTCGAACTCGAAAAAATCTGCAAAAAATGTCCCTTGGAACCGAGAGATCGCTATCTTCAACTAAAAAATAAGAGATCAAAAAATTAGGTTATAAAAATTATATCATTTAATATAAAGATTCATATTATTCAAAAAATATAGAAAATAGATCGGAGCTCAAAAAAATCCGCACAAATGTCCATTGGAACAGGGAGATCGCCATCTTAAAATTAAAAAATAGAAGACAAAACTAGGCCCAAAAGTCATATCATTTCATTAAAAGATATATATCTTCCAGAAAATGTAGAAAAATAGTCTCTAACTAAGAAAAATTTGCGAAAATGTCCATTGAAACCGGGAGATCAAACTTAAAAAATAAGAGAATATAAACTTAGGCTATTTTAACGCCCCGCTTCCCAAGATACCCGTGAATTATGAATCCGTCCCAAGTATTCTAGAGCAGCGAGTGTTAAAAAGAAAGAGAAGGAAGAGAGTCTACCAGAAGAATAATGCAGGTCATTGCGCACATGCTGGAAAGTACAAGTAATGCTCCAACACAGAAAATAAGAGACAATCATTTACAAGTCCAACATTCTTTATTATTAAAACAAATGTACCTCTTTATTTACATCATCTCATCCTCAAATACAAAAGTGAAAAACAAAAGAAATCCCAGAAAAATCCCCAAAAGACATAAAGGTCCACACAAATACAACTCTCGCCCTAGACTACTCTTAGAACTAACTGAAGAGGCTGCCCTTTAAGGATTCCATCTCTACCACGAACTGAAAGCTAACTCCTGAGTCAGGCCTAATCTGGCTGTACTGCTCTGAAACCTGGAAAAAGTAAATGGAAAACGTCAACGCGTGACCCAGTAGAAAATCCTAACATCGCTAGGTAAGGTCTAGTTTTAGAACTGTTCTTCCTAACTAGGGTCTGGTCACTTAACTGTAAACATGTCTACTATTTACGCATAAGGAACAAGTACTGTAAATAAGGTCTACTGAATTAATATGAAAAAAAACATCACATGGAGATATTGAAAAGTAAGAGCTACAGAATGAAATAAGCGTGAAGTAAAGGCAGACAATCATAGATATGCACATGATGCATATGAATGGTTACGAATTGTAACGGTACGTTTTCGTTGTACTTTGTTCGTGCACGTGCTTTTGGCCGTGCACGTGTTTATTTTAGACTTTATTTGATTGTGAACACTTTTGTGTGATATGCCGTTGTGAACGTCTCTGAGAGTATTAAATAGTGGCACTATCTTGGAACGACACTTCTCGAGTCGTTTTCCCACAATTTAAACTTACTCGATGAGACGTGACGATTTTCGCTTTTGACGGGAGACGTTTCTATTTTTAGTTTCGTCGTCCGACGTCGAAATTGAGATCCGTCTTCTTAGTTAGTTCACTTTAGTTGCCACGATCACCCTGATATTTAGTTTATAATTTTTGGAGTTTATTTGACCACTTTTATATTTTTAACAAGTTTTATATTATTTTTAATAATTTATTTTTAAATTAATTTCGGCCAAATAAAATTTATTTGAGTTTTAAACGTTTTAAAGAATTTTTGAGCAATTTCCAGCTCATTTGGACCAGGTCAAATCCTAGGATGGGTTGGAGAAGTTTAAATTCAAATTTTAAATCTTTTTGAACTTCTAATCCTATTAGATTTAGCCCTAGACCAAGTCAACCCATCTATACTATATAAGCAACCCCTAGCAAGACCTATTTTCCAAAGAAATTAGCCCTAGCCTCTTCCAAAGTTGAAATTGGACGTTGCGACGAATCGTCGCAACGTTGCGACGTTCAGCCCCCCGCACGACCGAAGGAAACCCCGCCCGTTCCCCGCTCAGACCGGAGGCCAACCCCGCATCCATCGTCGCCCGCTTTGCACAGCTCCGCACCGCCCCGTTCCCTCGGTCTGACCGAGGGATTGGCCCGCATCTAACCGCTCCGCATCGCAGCACAGCGCCCGCACCGTCGCCCGCTTGTCGCCCCGCTCCGCAGCCCGCACGACCGACCCGCTGCTCCGCACCGATCGACGTTGCAAGTGTTGCAATGTTGCAACATCGCCCCGCCCGCATCCATCGACCTGACCGACGCTCCCCATCGATCTGACCGAAGGGAAATCCCGCACCACAGCCACCCCGCAGCCGCTGCACGCCCCAAATCGTCGCAGCCCGCATTCTCAGCGCACGACCGAGGGTTTCTCCCGCATTGGAGGGGTACGACCGAGGGTCACTTGTCGCAACCCCGCACCCGTCGCACCGATTGCCACCGTGGGCCCCCCAAGTTCTCCAGAGTTATTGTGGGTCCCCCAAAAGGCCCCTAGGAGTACTGTGGGCCCCACCTAGGTGCTTGCTCTTCGAGGATTCGTCGTGTACGACGTCGTCGCACGTCGTAGCCCGTCGCCGCACGTGCTAGCTCTGGAATCTGGAATCGTCGCCCGGGTTGATTGCTCTGAAATTTCCAGCGAGGAAACTAGTTGGAATCTGGACTTGGAGCGCGATCTTTTATTCCAACCCCCGGCGTCGCTACCCGACGCCGGTGTAGCTTTCGCGTCGTGTTGAGGTAACGTTTTGCACCCCTAGGACCCCAAACCCAATTGCATGCTAATCAAGACTAAAATCAGTATTTTTAAAGTATTTTAAATGTTTTAGCAATCACTAATCAAGATTAATAAAACGGATGTAGGCCGGTGGACTTGTGCACGTAGGAATCGTGACTTTGGACTCGTTGGACGGTGTTTTCTTGACGTGATAATTGCAGGCAAGTGAAACTTGCCAAATCTTGCTTAGGGCCATGTTTTTAGGCCACTTACTTGTTTTTAGCGTAAAAGAGACTAGTCAGTGAAATGATAGCTGGCTAGACGCCTACTTGATCTAGTTTGACAACAAAACTAGATCAGTCACCTAATTGATCTAGCTTGACAACGAAGCTAGATCCAACCCTTAAACTTGTGTTCATGCATACTAAACTGTCACGTTTACTTTCTTTACTTGTACACCTTACCACTTGTCATGTCATGTCATCCATGCATTGAATGTCGCATTGGTAGCACACGCTAAAATACTTGTACTTGTACTCCCTTGACTGGCTAGGTGCACCCCTAGACCAGCAAGATAAAACACTTCCTGGCTCGTGATCCAGAAGCGAGCATTACCGTTCGGGGGTAAGGCCCTGGCTCGATACACGTGGAGGGGTAGGGTTGAGCGACCACTCAGCGTAAAAGTGTGCCCGTACAGCCTCTTTAGCTGTAAGGCGTGAACTCTGTGCACGAGGTGCTTACTTTTCTTGTCTTGTACTTGTCTTGTGAATGTCATGCCATGCTCGTACTTTACTTTACTTTACCTTACTTGTTGCACTCATACTTAAACTGCCATGTCATTTCATCATGCTAGAACTTTTAGGTTGCTTTTACTTGTACTTTCAGTTTCACTTGCACAAGTCTTTTTTAGACTTGCTGACATGTGCCCCTTGCTCTTTTGGGTGTCACATGTTAGACCCTGAGCCAGAGACAGGTGTTGAGGACGAGGTGTTTGCTGACGCTGAGCCTGAGCCTACGTTCGTCGAGGAGTACGAGGACACCGGAGACCAGTCTTAGTGACTGTGGAGTTACTTTTACTTTATCTTGCTGTAGTTATCGGTGCTTGCACCATTACTTTGCTTTCGTACTTTGTACTTTTGTTGGCCATGCTGGGGCCTATTTTAGACTCTTTTGTTTTAGCCTGGTGGCTTTTCTGCGATGTTGAGATTTATTATTATGGATATTCTGAGATGTTTCTTTTGTCTCTTTCGTTATTATTATCTTTGTTTCGTTTCGCGTTGCAAGGACCTGCAGTTTTAAAGTGATTGACGCTTATCGGACTTGCAGCTTCGTAGCTTCAAGTCTGAGCGGACCTTCTCACGCTTCGCCTCCACGTTTTTGGGAAGCGGGGCGTGACAGGTTTTTTTTGGTGGCCCATGCAGGTCCTCTCTTGCGATTGCGAACTAACGGAACAACGATAATAAACAGAATATCCATTAAATAAATTGCAACATCCAAGTCATTAAGCTATTTGAGTCTAATTTGTTTGTTCGTTTTATATGTCATTAGATGGCTGGACGACGACAGACCCGATCTGGCAGTGGGCCCAATCGTGCTGAGGAGCCGGATAGAGAGCCCACCAATGCTGAGATCATGAGGATGATGCATCAGATGATGCAGGTGCAGCAGGGCATGCTCCAGACCACTCAGAGTGCTCCACGCCACGAGCCAGGAGCGAAGCAGTTTCGGGAGCTGGGCCCGACATACTTTGATGGATCTGAAGGACCGATGGCAGCAGAGGAGTGGATCAGGAACACCGAGGATAATCTGAAGATGTCGAAGGTCAACCCGGCTGGATGGGTTGATCTGGCGAAGAGGCAGCTTAAGGATAATGCCCGAAATTGGTGGGATGCAGAGGAGGAGCTGTTGGTGAGCCCTATACCTTGGGCTACTTTCAAGTCTAGATTCGATGAGGAGTACTTTTCGAAGGCTGCCAGGAGGGAGATGTTGCAGCGCTTCATTGAGCTGAAGCAGGGAAGTCTGACGGTGGATCAGTACCACCAGGAGTTTACTAGATTGAGTCGCTTCGCGCCGAAGATGGTAGAGGATGCTGAAGAGAAGGCCCAGAAGTTTCTGCAGGGTCTATCTCTAGACTTACAGAGTCTGGTGTCTACGTCGGACATGGAGTCATATCAGAAGTTGCTGGTAGCTGCTCGGAGACAGGAGAAGATTGCGAAGCTGAAGAGAGGACAGATTTCTGGAGCTGGGAAGAGGCCTATGGAGCAGTCTAGGCCTGGGGTCAAGCCTACCCAGCCAGTGCAGTTCAAGAGGCCAGGAGGGCCTATTGTGAAGACTTGCCATTTCTGCGGCAAGACTGGTCACATCAAGGAGCAGTGCAGGAAATTTCTGGGGCAGTGCCTGATTTGTGGAGATGCTACTCATGTAGCGAGGGATTGTCGGCATGCGAACCAGTTGAGGAGAGGACCTGAGGGAGCACAGCTACAGAGGGGACCAGTTGCAGCCCAGCCCTTGCAGCAGAGAGCACCTGTACCTGCTGGACGTGGAGCGCCTCTTCCACCACAGAAGCAGGCGTTTCAGCAGGCTGTTCAGCCGAGGAGGCAGGCTTACTTGATGACTGCAGTGGAGACCGAGGCTGTGGACGAGGTTATCGCAGGTAACCCTCTGTCTAGTTGTTCTTCCTTAGTTAGTTTTGATTGATAGATTGTTTGTTGCTTGCATATGAATGTTTGTTAGAATAGGTTTGATTGTTAGTCTGTTTGTTAGGTGTGATTTTGGTTTGCACGTTTCCTGCACGAGTCCTCTTTGACTCTGGTGCATCGATGTGCATTATTTCCCGGAGCTTCGTGGAGAAGCATTCCTTGACGACTTCCCCTCTTCCCAAGAGTTGGAACATAGTTACAGGAAATGGCGTAATCTCGGTGCATCGTGGGTGTAGTTCATGCCCTTTGGTGGTTTGTGGACACGAGCTATACGTTGATTTTATTGTCCACGACATCATCAACTACGATGCAGTGCTTGGAATGGATTGGCTAGCGAGTTTCTATGCTACGATCGATTGTCGGAGGAAGAAGGTGGTGTTCGAGATCCCCGGACATCCGGTGTTTGAGTTCAGTCGAGGTAGCAGTTCGCTTGGCCCTGTCAGGTTTCGGGCCAAGCCGGTGGAGATCGTTGCTATGCAGATGGAGCAGGATAGACCAGCTGTGGTACGTGAGTTCGACGACGTCTTCCCTGAGGAGATGTCTGGACTGCCACCCGATCGAGCTCTCGAGTTTTCGATCGACCTTGTTCCGGGAGCGCAGCCTATTTCGAAGGCGCCGTATCGGATGGCACCAGCAGAGTTGGAGGAGTTGCGTAGGCAGCTGGACGAGCTTTTGCAGAAGGGATACATCAATCCTAGCGTGTCTCCGTGGGGAGCACCGGTGTTGCTGGTAAAGAAGAAAGATGGTTCGCGTCGCATGTGTGTGGACTACCGGGAGCTGAATGCCGTGACTATTAAAAATAAGTATCCCTTGCCTCGGATAGATGACATCTTTGATCAGCTCGGAGGTTCGAGGGTGTTCTCTAAATTGGATTTGAGGAGTGGCTACCATCAGCTTAAGGTGAAGAAGGACGACATCCCGAAGACAGCGTTCAGGACAAAGTATGGTCACTACGAGTTCGTGGTTATGCCCTTCGGCGTAACCAATGCGCCCGCAGTTTTTATGAACCTGATGAATCTGGTCTTCTACGACTTTCTAGACAAGTTCGTCGTCATCTTCATTGACGATATTCTAATCTATTCGAAGTCGGAGGAAGAGCATGCATCGCACTTGAGGACAGTATTGGAGATCTTGAGGAAGCATCGCTTGTATGCAAAGTATTCCAAGTGCGAGTTTTGGCTGGATAGAGTTGCCTTTCTCGGGCATGTGGTGTCTGGTGATGGAATTTCTGTGGACCCCGAGAAGATTGTGGCTATCAGAGAGTGGCCTGTTCCGCAGTCAGCGTCAGAGATTCGGAGTTTTCTTGGACTTGCAGGCTATTACCGACGTTTCATTAAGGACTTTTCTCAGATTGCTGAGCCGATGACCAGACTTACGCGGAAGGATGTACCTTATGTTTGGTCTGATGATTGCGAGAAGGCTTTTGGTATTCTGAAGGAGAGTTTGACGACTGCCCCTGTACTTGCTGTGCCTGATCGGAGTGGAGGATTCGAGATCTTTTGCGATGCTTCTGGAAAGGGTCTTGGATGTGTGTTGCATCAGCATGGGCATGTGGTTGCGTATGCTTCTCGTCAGCTTAAGGCTCATGAGAAGAATTACCCGACACATGATTTGGAGTTGGCTGCTGTCGTGTTTGCGCTGAAGATTTGGAGGCACTTTCTGCTGAGTGAGAAGGTGAAGATCTTCACCGATCACAAAAGCTTGAAGTATATCTTTACGCAGAAGGAGCTCAACATGCGACAGCGTCGATGGTTGGAGCTCATGGCAGACTATGAGATTGATTTGCAGTACCACCCTGGCAAGGTGAATGTAGTCCCGGATGCGCTGAGCAGACTTCCAGCGGTGATGATGTTGACCTCGCAGTGGAGATTGCAGCAGGATTTTTGCGAGTCTGGTATCGAGATTATTCTTCCTGGAGAGACTTCCTCGTTGATGAGCATGCAGATACAGTCGACGATCGTGGATAGGATCAAGGCCGGACAGGCTGGAGATGCTAAGTTGGTGAAGATTCAGGAGCAGGTGGAAGCCGGTCTGCGGACTGACTTCTTGATTCACGAGGATGGTTTGTTGAGATTTGGAGCCAGGTTGTGTGTGCCAGCTGGAGATATCAGAGAGGAATTATTGGTGGAGGCACACAGTTCGCCGTATTCTGTGCATCCTGGTGGGACCAAGATGTACAAGGATCTTCGTCTGAACTTTTGGTGGCATGGTATGAAGAGGAGTGTGGCTCGGAGTGTAGCCAAGTGTTTGGTTTGCCAACAAGTAAAGGCGGAGCATCAGCGTACGGCAGGGTTGCTACAACCGCTTCCGATTCCGGAGTGGAAGTGGCAGCACATCACTATGGATTTCGTGACTGGACTACCTCGGAGTCCGAAGCAGAACGACGCGATTTGGGTGATCGTAGACCGATTGACCAAATCTGCGCACTTTATTCCCTTCCGAGTGGGACAGTCTACTGAGACGCTAGCGAGGAGGTACATGGAGGTAAATTCGTTTACTCTCCGTTTCTATTCCCTCTTACTAGTTTAGATAGTGATGTAACGTGAATCGTGCAGGAGATCGTACGACTTCACAGAGTCCCCGTGAGTATCGTGTCGGACAGAGATACGAGATTCACTTCTCAGTTTTGGCAGAGTCTGCAGAAGAGCTTGGGTACGAGTCTGAGTTTCAGCACGGCGTACCACCCGCAGACGGATGGCCAGTCCGAGAGGACGATTCAGATATTGGAGGATATGTTGCGAGCTTGCATGTTGGACTTTAAGGGATCTTGGGAGGATCATCTCCATCACGTTGATTTTGCCTACAATAACAGCTACCAGGCGAGTATTGGAATGGCGCCTTTCGCCGCGCTATATGGAAAGAAATGTCGATCGCCACTGAGCTGGGATGACGTTGGAGATCGGGAGCTGTTAGGACCAGAGATGATCGTGGAGGCCGTGGATGTTGTGAGGAATATTCGGGAGAAGCTGAGGATTGCGCAGGACCGTTTCAAGCATTGGGCTGATGCTAAGAGGAGACCCTTGGAGTTTCAGCCTGGCGATCATGTCTTTCTGAAGATTTCTCCGAACCGCGGAGTTATTCTATTTGGGAAGAGAGGCAAGCTGAGTCCGAGGTTCATTGGACCGTTCGATGTTCTGGAGAGAGTTGGAGCTGTGGCTTATCGCTTGGCGTTGCCACCGTCGCTCGTGGGAGTTCACGACGTATTTCACGTATCTCAGTTACGTCGATACGTTAGTGATCACTCTCACGCTGTGGATTTCTCGGAGATTACGGTTCGTCCGGATTTATCTTATGATCAGTAACCCGTTGAGATTCTGGATCGTCGACAGAAGCAGCTGAGGAATAAGACCGTCGACTTGGTTCGAGTGCAGTGGCATCACGGTTCCCCTGGTGAGTCCACCTGGGAGCGTGAAGATGAGATGAGAGAGCGTTTCCCACACCTTTTCCCGAGCGGTGCTTGATGTTGATTCCGAGGGTGGAATCATTTCTAAGGTGGGGATGATGTAACGGTACGTTTTCGTTGTACTTTGTTCGTGCACGTGCTTTTGGCCGTGCACGTGTTTATTTTAGACTTTATTTGATTGTGAACACTTTTGTGTGATATGCCGTTGTGAACGTCTCTGAGAGTATTAAATAGTGGCACTATCTTGGAACGACACTTCTCGAGTCGTTTTCCCACAATTTAAACTTACTCGATGAGACGTGACGATTTTCGTTTTTGACGGGAGACGTTTCTATTTTTAGTTTCGTCGCCCGACGTCGAAATTGAGATCCGTCTTCTTAGTTAGTTCACTTTAGTCGCCACGATCACCCCGATATTTATTTTATAATTTTTGGAGTTTATTTGACCACTTTTATATTTTTAACAAGTTTTATATTATTTTTAATAATTTATTTTTAAATTAATTTCGGCCAAATAAAATTTATTTGAGTTTTAAACGTTTTAAAGAATTTTTGAGCAATTTCCAGCTCATTTGGACCAGGTCAAATCCTAGGATGGGTTGGAGAAGTTTAAATTCAAATTTTAAATCTTTTTGAACTTCTAATCCTATTAGATTTAGCCCTAGACCAAGTCAACCCATCTATACTATATAAGAAACCCCTAGCAAGACCTATTTTCCAAAGAAATTAGCCCTAGCCTCTTCCAAAGTTGAAATTGGACGTTGCGACGAATCGTCGCAACGTTGCGACGTTCAGCCCCCCGCACGACCGAAGGAAACCCCGCCCGTTCCCCGCTCAGACCGGAGGCCAACCCCGCATCCATCGCCGCCCGCTCCGCACAGCTCCGTACCGCCCCGTTCCCTCGGTCTGACCGAGGGATTGGCCCGCATCCAACCGCTCCGCATCGCAGCATAGCGCCCGCACCGTCGCCCGCTTGTCGCCCCGCTCCGCAGCCCGCACGACCGACCCGCTGCTCCGCACCGATCGACGTTGCAAGTGTTGCAACGTTGCAACATCGCCCCGCCCGCATCCATCGACCTGACCGACGCTCCCCATCGATCTGACCGAAGGGAAATCCCGCACCACAGCCACCCCGCAGCCGCTGCACGCCCCAAATCGTCGCAGCCCGCATTCTCAGTGCACGACCGAGGGTTTCTCCCGCATTGGAGGGGTACGACCGAGGGTCACTTGTCGCAACCCCGCACCCGTCGCACCGCTTGCCACCGTGGGCCCCCCAAGTTCTCCAGAGTTATTGTGGGTCCCCCAAAAGGCCCCTAGGAGTACTGTGGGCCCCACCTAGGTGCTTGCTCTTCGAGGATTCGTCGCGTACGACGTCGTCGCACGTCGTAGCCCGTCGCCGCACGTGCTAGCTCTGGAATCTGGAATCGTCGCCCGGGTTGATTGCTCTGAAATTTCCAGCGAGGAAACTAGTTGGAATCTGGACTTGGAGCGCGATCTTTTATTCCAACCCCCGGCGTCGCTACCCGACGCCGGTGTAGCTTTCGCGTCGTGTTGAGGTAACGTTTTGCACCCCTAGGACCCCAAACCCAATTGCATGCTAATCAAGACTAAAATCAGTATTTTTAAAGTATTTTAAATGTTTTAGCAATCACTAATCAAGATTAATAAAACGGATGTAGGCCGGTGGACTTGTGCACGTAGGAATCGTGACTTTGGACTCGTTGGACGGTGTTTTCTTGACGTGATAATTGCAGGCAAGTGAAACTTGCCAAATCTTGCTTAGGGCCATGTTTTTAGGCCACTTACTTGTTTTTAGCGTAAAAGAGACTAGTCAGTGAAATGATAGCTGGCTAGACGCCTACTTGATCTAGTTTGACAACAAAACTAGATCAGTCACCTAATTGATCTAGCTTGACAACGAAGCTAGATCCAACCCTTAAACTTGTGTTCATGCATACTAAACTGTCACGTTTACTTTCTTTACTTGTACGCCTTACCACTTGTCATGTCATGTCATCCATGCATTGAATGTCGCATTGGTAGCACACGCTAAAATACTTGTACTTGTACTCCCTTGACTGGCTAGGTGCACCCCTAGACCAGCAAGATAAAACACTTCCTGGCTCGTGATCCAGAAGCGAGCATTACCGTTCGGGGGTAAGGCCCTGGCTCGATACACGTGGAGGGGTAGGGTTGAGCGACCACTCAGCGTAAAAGTGTGCCCGTACAGCCTCTTTAGCTGTAAGGCGTGAACTCTGTGCACGAGGTGCTTACTTTTCTTGTCTTGTACTTGTCTTGTGAATGTCATGCCATGCTCGTACTTTACTTTACTTTACCTTACTTGTTGCACTCATACTTAAACTGCCATGTCATTGCATCATGCTAGAACTTTTAGGTTGCTTTTACTTGTACTTTCAGTTTCACTTGCACAAGTCTTTTTTAGACTTGCTGACATGTGCCCCTTGCTCTTTTGGGTGTCACATGTTAGACCCAGAGCCAGAGACAGGTGTTGAGGACGAGGTGTTTGCTGACGCTGAGCCTGAGCCTACGTTCGTCGAGGAGTACGAGGACACCGGAGACCAGTCTTAGTGACTGTGGAGTTACTTTTACTTTAGCTTGCTGTTAGTTGTCGGTGCTTGCACCATTACTTTGCTTTCGTACTTTGTACTTTTGTTGGCCATGCTGGGGCCTATTTTAGACTCTTTTGTTTTAGCCTGGTGGCTTTTCTGCGATGTTGAGATTTATTATTATGGATATTCTGAGATGTTTCTTTTGTCTCTTTCGTTATTATTATCTTTGTTTCGTTTCGCGTTGCAAGGACCTGCAGTTTTAAAGTGATTGACGCTTATCGGACTTGCAGCTTCGTAGCTTCAAGTCTGAGCGGACCTTCTCACGCTTCGCCTCCACGTTTTTGGGAAGCGGGGCGTGACACGAATCAAATGCAACACCTAAGGGATCCCATCTATGCCAGCGTGCCTACAATGTGACTCATTGATTTTATAGGTGGCTCCCATGAATTCAGGAGGTGGCCCCTGACATTTCTGTAACACGCTGGTCTATGTAGCCCGTACGTCCATGTTGTCTATCATACCACACATAGATTCAAGAGGTGGCCCAATGGATTCATGTCACGCCCCGCTTCCTATTATACTTGGGAGCGAGGACACGAGCGGGTCTGCATGTGCTTAAAACAAGAAGGAGATACTTTTACTTTCCTTCCTCCTTGGTTTAAGCACATTAAGCGTCTGTGTGATAACATCCTTGCAGATTCCTGCATGCAAACTCAACAACACAGATAAATATTTTATTACAATATCAAGTCTCAAAATGATTACAATAATGGAAACATGGGAAAAGAGTGGGTCATAAAGCCCATAAAAATTTTGAAAGAAACAACAAGTACAAAGATGATGCGAAGGCACAATGCTCCTCATCGAGGAAACTTAGAGGCAAGGCACTCTTGGTCAACCTGCTCAGTCTCTAGGCTTGCTCCTCTGCAAACTATGTCTAATACCTGGCGTATATTTCACAAGACAAGGAAATATACGTCAGCGAGGGTCGCTCGGCAAGGTTTAGAGTATTAAGTATAAAAGACCCTCGGCAAGGTTTTCAAAATCATTTTATGATTTCAATAACATAACAGCGTAAGAAAGTAATGAGCATGACAAGAGTGGTATACAAGTAATGAACATGATAAGTGTAGTGTGCAAAGTAACAAACATGGCATGTGTAGTATGCAAAGCAGTGGCATGGCAAGAGTAGTGTGTAAAGTGACAAACATGGCATATGTAGTGTGCAGAGCAGTTGCCAGACTAATTAAAGAAAAGATGTAGCAGTTTTATATGTTAACTTGTCCATATATCCTTTTGATCTTATTCAATGGTGTGTACAAGTTCGTGACTACGGTCCCCATCGTTAGAAGGCTAGTAAGTGAATCCACCTTCAAGTGCCCCCGAAGGCGACCCGTTTACTACCGGCTAGTGCCCGGGAACCCAACCCCACCCACTGTACTTCCTGGTCCACGAGCCAAGATGCTAAACAGTCATATACTGGAACACGAGCCAGACTAGTCACATGTGACCCTACTGGAACACGAGCCAGACTAGTCACATGTGACCGACGTAAATAGCCAACTATGAGCCAATGGCATACATGTTCATGAGCCAACGACATGTATTTCAATGAGTTGCCAAACCTGCCATCACGTTCAATAATTTTCCTTCTTACCATGCATTCATCAATTACTATGAACACGTCCATACGCATACACACACAGATATTTATCCCACATATCACAGAGATAACCACAAGGAGTTCATTGTTACAACTAGATGGAACAATACTTTATCATATGTAAAAGGTGCACACTAGCAAATCCAATTAAATGCAACGGTCGTAAAAACGTGCACTTGTATATCAGGATATCTAAAAAAAACAATCAAAAGCAGCGGTAAAAATGTGCACTTGCAAATAGGGACATCAAATGTATCGGTTATAAAACATGAAAAAGTACACTTGCTTGTAGTGACGTGATATGGGTATCCGAGCGGACATAAAGAAGCGTGATATATCTGTGCCAACGGATACATGATATCAAGCTTTAAAGAATAAAACACAAATTCTAACTTGCTATCTACACATTATCATTGTTACTGATTAAATAGCATATCCTATTTTAACTAACAAGTAGTTACTAACACGCTTACCTATAAATGTGGCCTTAACTATACATATATAATACCAAGGTTGTCACTAACTTACTGAAAAATATTTACTATTAACTTAGCTTATGAAATCACATATTGTTATGTTAACACCCCTAAATGAAAGACAAGTAGTACTAGCTTAAGGTAAAACAGACTCTTAGACTAAAACTATAAGATTATAAATAAGACTTTATAATATTAAAATAATTAATCAGCTAAATTTATAGGAAAATACCTTTAAAAGCTTCTGACCAACTATCACCCGTCGCTTCATTTCGTTTCCCATTTCATTTGCAGGGAGCTCATAGAGGGGCATTCAACAGGGTGCCAAAGGGGCAGCGGCGAATTGATCTCTTCGACGGCGACTGATCGGATCTCTCCTCCGGAGGCGGTGGATCTGATCTCTCCTCCAGGCGACGGGTCTGATCTATCCTCCAGACGGCGACGACATGCGGAGCTTGTCGTGTTTGATAGGGGAAGAAAGGCAGCGGCTGGGTGGTTCGCTGGTCGACGGAAGGGGAACCGGTGGGGGTTGGAGATGTGAGGGAAGGCGACGATTGAGGTCACGGATGGGGAGGATACGGGCACTGGCGGTGAGTTCGTGAGGCGGGGCGACTGGGATTTGGGTGGCTGGAGAAAGGTCGGAGGGGTGCCCCTGTCCGAAACAGAGTGTAAGGGGGTTGAGGCGCCTGGGCTTTGGGAGATGAACGGCGAAGGGCAGAAGTTGACGACGGCTTGGCTGGAGGCGTGTCGGAGCTGCTGGACGAGGTTAAGGGCAGAGAAGTGGTCGGAGCTGGCGGCTGTAGGAGGGAGGAGGTGGAAGTGGCATCGGTCGGGGCTCTGCCCTCGTCGGAGATGGGAGGTGGTTTGTGGAGGCTGCGTGGAGGAGGAATTGAGGGTGAGGGTGCGACGTTGCTCAGGGTGTTTGTCGGGAGTGTCGCGTGGTCAGGATGATGATTGCTGGATGCGAAGGGTGGCGCGAAGGTCTGGGCATCGGTGATTAGCTCTGCTGGTGGAGGGGCTGGTCGAAAAGGAGAAAGAGACGCCGATGAGATGTTGCCGGAGGGAGGGATGGTTGCTATCGTTTATGGTGTAGGGTTCGGTGATGTTTGGTTGGAGGAAGGGAGAGTGCGACGGTGAGAGGCATTTTGAGGTGGCGAGTCGAGAGGGTGTTGTTAGGGAGCTGGAAGAGGACGGCACAGTGGTTGGAGAGCTGAGGCTTGGGGTTGTCGTGGACGGTGGGAGGAGGCTGATGATCGCATGGTGTAGTGGCAGAGCAGGTGGTCGGGGACCGCCGGAGTGTTGGGCTCGGGTGTTTTGCGATGTTCTTTGGAGAAGAGGGAAAGAGATGTCGGGGGTGCGGGTTCGCATTGTGGTGGTAGATGGGGGTGAGCTGGGTATGGGTTTTAATACGCTGGGCGCAAGAAAAAGAAATGGCCTAGGTTTCTCTGTTTCCCTTTTCTTTTGATGCGTAAAAGTTTTAGGAAGAGATAGGGCCCTGTAGTTCTTGTAAGGAGATAGAGAGGTGTCATGGGAGAGGGTGAGTTCACGTGGAAGAGGGGGGTCTAGTTTAAGAAAGTGTTTTAATAGGAATGATTTGTATTAATAGAATTGATTATTCTTTATTAGAGAAATTGATTTTAGGAATGTTTGAAATATGAATATTAATAGGGAGAGATTAACGGATTTAGACAGATTAGGAAGGCTTAGAAAATTAAAAGATTTGCTTTAAAATAATATTCATTAGGGAATTAATAGTTAGATCAATTTGGAAAGATTGAAATGTATTAATAATTTAGGGAAATAAAGCTTAAGTCATTTTGGAAGGTTGGAAACATATTAATAATTAGGATAATTAAGAGCAAGGAATAAAAGGAAAGTTTTTTGAAATTTAAAAGAATTTGTTTTAAATACTAGTGATAAAAGCAAAAGATGAATAGGAAAGTTTGAATTTTGAAAAGATTTGTTTTTAATAAATATTGATTTAGAAAATTAAGAGCAAGAGGAAAAGGAAAGTTTGAATCATATTATTAATTAGGAAAATAATAGGTTTGAATGAGTAAAATAATTCCAAATTAGTTATAATTTAATTAGGATATAAAAATGGGAAAGTTTTTAAAATAAAGATTTGGTTTAAAAATACTTATTAGTGTATTAAGGCCAAGTAAATAAGGAAGTTGAATAAACATAATAATTGTGAGGATTATTACCAAAATAATTATGGTTTTACTTAGGATTAAAAAGAGAGAGTTTTTAAACGAATTTGAATTTGATTTTTCGAAAACATTTGAATTTTGAAAACTTAAAACATTAATAACAAAATCAACCTAATGCAAGTATACTAATGAGATCAACACATCAAGGATAATATGAGATTATTATAAATGAAATTAAGGGTTGGATAAAAGATTTGATTTGGATATTGATTTAGTAAGATTTTATTAGTATAAGAGATATGATTTGGATGATCCGTTAACGAAGATAAGGCAATTTATTCGGTTAGGATATCTGATATATTAGGATTAGATACGATCATCCATACGGTTAAGATATTGATTAAGATTGAGTTAGCAGGAAAACAATTTGGTTAAGATTTGATCAAGTTAAGATTAGGGTAATCGGATTATTACGATCTCGCCCCTGCAAACAACGTCAACCAAAGTTAAAGAAGATATAAACGTGATCGTTAAGTCACGTCCTCGAGATATGAAAATAATACTAGAACAAATCATATATACTAATACCCTAATAAATCACTATACTAATAAAATACATACGAAATATGTATATATACAGAAACATGCCGTTACATCCTACCCACCTTATAAAAATTCCGTCCTCGGAATTTAATATAGTTAACGGGAGATGCAGTGACCGACAGAATCAAATCAGTTAAAAGATTGTGGAGGATTGAAATGACTAACATGAAGTAGAAAGGTAATGACGTGGATGTCACGATGGGAATCAAGTGAATAGGATATGATATTGTAAACCATGGAAAAGCATTGTGGGTCTACTACGAGGGTATCCTATAGTTGTCGACATAGAATATAATGTTGAAAACGGCTACACAATCAAGGGTGAGCTTCGGAATCCTAAGACGTACTAGGATTTTCTAAAGAACAAAGCTTGGATAGAGTTCAAAGAAGGGTGTTCTTGAGGATCAAGATTGTAATCTTATCTATGTTGTTTTAGAGTGTTTTGCACACGTGACCTGCATGGGCCACCACTAAAACCTGTTACGCCCTGCTTCCCATTATACTTGGGAGCGAGGACACGAGCGGGTCCGCATGTGCTTAAAACAAGAAGGAGATACTTTTACTTTCCTTCCTCCTTGGTTTAAGCACATTAAGCGTCTGTGTGATAACATCCTTGCAGATTCCTGCATGAAAACTCAACAACACAGATAAATATTTTATTACAATCTCAAGTCTCAAAAGGATTACAATAATGGAAACATGGGAAAAGAGTGGGTCATTAAGCACATACAAATTTTGAAAGAAATAACAAGTACAAAGATGCTGCGAAGGCACAATGCTCCTCAGCGAGGAAACTTAGAGGCAAGGCACTCCTGGTCAACCTGCTCAGTCTCTAGGCCTACTCCTCTGCAAATATGTCTAATACCTGGCATATATTTCACAAGACAAGGAAATATACGTCAGTGAGGGTCGCTCGGCAAGTTTTAAAGCATTAAGTATAAAAGACCCTCGGCAAGGTTTTCAAAATCATTTCATGATTTCAATAACATAACAGCGTAAGAAAGCAATGAGCATGACAAGAGTGGTATAGAAGTAATGAACATGATAAGTGTAGTGTGCAAAGTAACAAACATGGCATGTGTAGTGTGCAAAGCAGTGGCAAGGCAAGACTAGTGTGTAAAGTGACAAACATGACATATGTAGTGTGCAGAGCAGTTGTCAGACTAATTAAAGAAAAGCTGTAGCAGCTTTATATGTTAACATGTCCATATATCCTTTCGATCTTATTCAATGGTGTGTGCAAGTTTGTGACTAAGGTCCCCATCGTTAGACTGCTAGTAAGTGAATCCACATTCAAGTGCCCCCGAAGGCGACCCGTTTACTATCGGCTAGTGCCCAGGAACCCAACCCCACCCAAGTGTAATTCATGTACCACGAGCCAGGATGCTAAACCGTCATTTACTGGAACACGAGCCAGACTAGTCACATGTGACCCTACTGGAATACGAGCCAGACTAGTCACATGTGACCAACGTGAATAGCCAACTATGAGCCAACGACATGCATGTTCACGAGCCAACGACATGTATTTCTATGAGTTGCCAAACCGGCCATCACGTTCAATAATTTGCCTTCTGTCATAGTACCATGCGTTCATCAATTACTATGAACACGTCCATACGCACACACACAAATATTTATCCCATATATCGCAGAGATAATCACAAGGAGTTCGTTGTTATGACTAGATGGAACAATACTTTATCATATGTAAAAGGTGCACACTAGCAAATCCAATTAAATGCAATGGTCGTAAAAACGTGCACTTGCATATCAGGATATCTCAAAAAAAACAATCAAAAGCAGCGGTAAAAATGTGCACTTTCAAAAAGGGACATCAAATGTATCGGTTATAAAACATGAAAAAGTATACTTGCCTGTAGTGACATGATTTGGGTATCCGAGCGAACGTAAAGGAGCATGATATATCTGTGCCAACGGATACGCGATATCAAGCTTTAAAGAATAAAACACAAATTCTAACTTGCTACCTACACCATATCATTGTTACTGATTAAATAACATATCCTATTTTTAACTAACAAGTAGTTACTAATACACTTACCTATAAATGTGGCATTAACTATACATATATAATACCAAGGTTGTCACTAACTTATTGAAAATATTTACTATTAACTTAGCTTATGAAATCACATATTGTTATGTTAACACCCCTAAATGAAAGATAAGTAGTACTAGCTTAAGGTAAAATAGACTCTTAGACTAAAACTATAAGAATATAAATAAGACTTTATAATATTTAAATAATTAATCAGCTAAATTTATAGGAAAATAACTTTAAAAGCTTCTGACCAACTATCACATGTCCCTTCATTTCGTTTCTCATTTCATTTGCAGGGAGCTCAAAGAGGGGCGTTTGACAGGGTGCCAAAGGGGCAGCGACGATCTGATCTCTCCGGCGGCAGCTGATCGGATCTCTCCTCCGGAGGTGGCGGATCTGATCTCTCCTCCAGACGGCGACGACATGAGGAGCTTGTCGTGTTTGACAGGGGAAGAAAGGCAGTGGCTCGGTGGTTCGCTGGTCGACGGAAGGGGAACCGGTGGGGGTTGGAGATGTGAGGGAAGGGGACGATTGAGGTTGCGGATGAGGAGGATACAGGCGCTGGCGGTGAGTTCGTGAGGCGGGGTGACTGGGATTTGGGTGGCCGGAGAAAGGCCGGAGGGGGTCCCTATCCGAAACAAAGTGGAAGGGGGTTGAGGTGCCTGGGCTTTGGGAGATGAACGGCGAAGGGCAGAAGTTGACGAAGATTGGGCTGGAGGCACGACGGAGCTGCTGGACGAGGTTAGTGGCGGAGAAGTGGTCAGAGCTGGCAGCTGTAAGAGGGAGGAGGTGGAAGTGGCATCGGTCGGGGCTCTGGTCTCGTTGGAGATGGGAGGTTGTTTGTGGAGGCTGCGGTGAGGAGGAATTGAGGGTGAGGGTGCGGCGTTGCTCGGGGTGTTTGTCGGGAGTGTCGCGTGGTCGGGATGATGATTGTCGGAGGCGGAGGGTGGCGCAGAGAGCTGGGCATCGGTGATTAGCTCTGCAGGTGGATGGGCTGGTCGAAATGGAGAAAGAGACACCGGGGAGATGTTAGCGGAGGGAGGGATGGTTGCTGTCGTTTAGGGTGCGGGGTTCGGTGCTGTTTGGTCGAAGGAAGGGTGGGTGCGATGGCGAGAGGCATTTTGAGGTGGCGAGTCGAGAGGGTGTTGTGGGGGAGCTGGAAGAGGACTGCGCTATGGTTGGAGAGCGTAGGCTTGGGGTTATCGTGGACGGTGGGAGAAGGCGGATGATCACATGGTGTAGTGGTGGAGCAGGTGGTCGGGGACCGCCGGAGAGTTGGGCTCGGGTGTTTTGCGGCATTCTTTGGAGAAGAGGGAGAGAGGTGTCGGGGGTGCGGGGTTCGCATGGTAGTGGCAGATGGGGGTGAGCTGGGAATGGGTTTTAATACGCTGGGCGCAAGAAAAAGAAATGGCATGGGTTTCTCCGTTTCCCTTTTCTTTTGATGCGTGAAAGTTTTAGTAAGAGATAGGGCCATGTAGTTCTTATAAGGAGATAGAGAGGTGTCATGGGAGAGGGTGAGTTCACGTAGAAGAGAGCGGTCTAGTTTAAAAAAGTGTTTTAATAGGAATGATTTGTATTAATAGAATTGATTATTCTATATTAGAGAAATTGATTTAAGGAATGTTTGAAATATGAATATTAATAGAGAGAGATTAACGGATTTAGACAGATTAGGAAGGCTTAGAAAATTAAAAGATTTGCTTTAAAATAATATTCATTAGGGAATTAATAGTTAGATCAATTTGGAAAGGTTGAAATGTATTAATAATTTAGGGAAATAAAGCTTAAGTAATTTTGGAAGGTTGGAAACATATTAATAATTAGGATAATTAAGAGCAAGGAATAAACGGAAAGTTTTTTGAAATTTAAAAGGATTTGTTTTTAATACTATTGATAAAAGCAAAAGATGAATATGAAAGTTTGAATTTTGAAAAGATTTATTTTTAATAAATATTGATTTAGAAAATTAAGAGCAAGATGAAAAGGGAAGTTTGAATCATATTATTAATTAGGGGAATAATAGGGTTGAATGAGTAAAATAATTCCAAATTAGTTATAATTTAATTAGGATATAAAAATGGGAAAGTTTTTGAAATAAAGATTTGGTTTAAAAAATACTTATTAGTGTATTAAGGCCAAGTAAATAAGGAAGTTTGAATAAACATAATAATTGTGAGGGATTATTACCAAAATAATTATGGTTTTAATTAGGATTAAAAAGATATTTTTAAACGAATTTGAATTTGATTTTTCGAAAATATTTGAATTTTGAAAACTTAAAACATTAATAACAAAGTTAACATAATGCAAGTATACTAATGAGATCAACACATCAAGGATAATATGAGATTATTATAAATAAAATTAAGGGTTGGATAAAAGATTTGATTTGGATATTGATTTAGTATTAGTATAAGAGATATGATTTGGATGATCCGTTAACTAGGATAAGGCAATTTATTCGGTTAGGATATCTAATATATTAGGATTAGATACGATCATCCATTCGGTTAAGATATTGGTTAAGATTGAGTTAGCAGGAAATCAATTTGGTTAAGATTTGATCAAGATAAGATTTTATGGATAATCTGATTGGGGTAATCGGATTATTACGATCTCGCCCCTGCAAACAACATCAACCAAAGTTAAAGAAGATATAAACATGATCGTTAAGTCACGTCCTCGAGATATGAAAATAATACTAAAAAAATCATATATACTAATACCCTAAGAAATCACTATATTAATAAAATACATACGAAATATGTATATACAGAAACATGCCGTTACAATTCAGGAGGTGGCGTCCGGCATTTCCGTGGCATTCTGGTCCATGTGGCACTTTGGTCTATGTGGTGTTAATTTCTGTTAAGCTACCATTCTTTCCATGACAAATTTCAATTACATTAAAAAAATCTTATGTTTCCAATTAACATATAACTCCATCATTCTTAATATGAAACACATCATGGTATGGAAGCATCTTGCCATAAAGTATGCTAATATAAGAATAAGGAGCATAACATGATATTTGTATGACATAGTACAAGCATAACATTACATCCATAAACCTGAACTATTCTCATATCATAATTTACTACATGGATACCAACACTACATCTATAAGCATGCATATCACCTTTCTTAGCACCATAATTTTCACAAACTTTAGCCTGATATTTATATGACAACTACAAAATTTTGTTTTAAATCTGGACTCTTATATATCACTCTAAAACAGCTATCTAAGGCCGTAATCTGGTTTAGTATTGAACATAAAAGTTGTAGATGCTTAAGTTCTGTTTCCAAATTATCTAAAATTGTGTCATTTCTGGGTCTGTAGAGAGAGTTTTGAAATGTTTTCCACAATGTGGCAGAATCTGTTTAAAACTGACGCCCTGGTAAATTCGTCTATTTACACCTTCTACATTCAAAACTAGGCTCTACTTTCTTCTAAAAAGTTGTAGTTAACATCGTGATCTTTTCAAAACATCTTGAACAATCGCATTTTAAGGTGTACACTAGCAGATATGAATTTTTGAATCTACATGACAGAACTGAAGATTTTACAGCATATCATTAACATAGCTATTATAGCATATTGACTGACCAACATGAAGCTACTAGTCATACTACCATTGCCATCCTAATAATTTGACATGATAATGATTTTAAAGCTAACAAAGGAAGCATAATGGCAACATGGTCTACACTAACATGGGATGTTACATGGTATATTTTGGCAAACTATGCATACTTCCATTAAATAAAACATTACATTATAAACAAGCATTCTAAACTTAACATAACATGGCACTTTACTAGCAAGTGACTTAAACTACAATTCTACATCAAATTCCAACTAAAATTAAATAGGTGATGAAACTCTATAACTACAATCCTAAAACTACATCCTAACTAGGATGTTAGAATTCCTAACTCAAATATCTCCTTCTTAATTCCTTTGGCCCTTCTTCTTCTTAAAGACCCCATCAATCCTCAAGCTTTCTTCTTCCATACCTTAATCTCCAATGGTGGATGCCAATAGAGGGATTGAATTAAGGAGATGGTGGTGGAGTGGGAGGTGCAAAGGGAGGAGATGGGAGTTAGAAGAGGGGATGAGAACTTGAATTTTTTTCATCTTCTTTTTTGTTTTATTTTTCCCAATTTCTTCTCTTTTATTCATCCCCTCATCCTTGTCATCCCTTAATTCCCTCTTATCTTGCCAAATGGAGAGAGTTAGGTGAAAATAAAATAGGTGATGACACCTCTTTGGCTAGGTGTCTCCTTTAGGAAATTTAAGGATTTCTATTTTCTACTAAATAGAAATACTCTACTAAAATACCCTTACTCACCAAATACGAAGTATACCATCTAAATACTCATCCATTTTATCCAAATGATGTTTAAAAATTTTTTAAAAATAATTTGGTTATTAGAAAATTATGGAAAATTTATAAAACTACCCAAAAAATTCATACTTTCAAATACGTCTAGAAATACGTACATTATACATATGTATACGAAAACAGGGTATTACATTCTAGCCACCTTAAAAACAAAGCCCATCCTCGGACTTTCTAAATTTAAGGGTCTAACCGAAGGCTAAATGGCTCTAAGAGTCGTCCCACCCATGAAATAAAAACAACACTACGTATACTCCAACCACACGTAGCTATATGTATCGTATATACATATATACACTGCACATACACAACACTCAAGCAGATATATATATACCATAGTATTTATACACCACATTTTCATACAAGTACTCCACATAGTTATACAAACACATATATACATGACATATACATGCAATACAGCAACACATAAAAAACAAGCAATATTACTTATAAGTCCATATACACCACGATGAAGGAACCACAACACATACATATATACATATGCCTACATTCATATCACTTCATACATTCAATTATACCACACTCATACAATAGACGTACATGCACCTACTACATTCATATCATAGACATATGTATACATATGTACAAGCACAAACAACAAGTCACATAAGTAACATACAAACATAGATACATACATACAAGTATACATTCATACAGCTAGATATATGTATCACTCATATGTTTTTTCATATATCATCATAACAAATGCATATACAACAATAGCCACACATAACGAACACACACATGGATACATCCATACATACCAATATCTCTATCTATGTATACATACAAACATTCTTACATATGCTTATATATTAAAATAACACATACGTCCATAAAGAAATATCTATAGCATATACCTTACATATGCAACATATAGAACACATATAGAACGAATTATACCAACCCATGAATACATACCAACTGCACCTATGTACACATCAGTGTATGCCGTAGAACGTCACACATAAGTGACAATCTATCCACCTGGAACTAGGTTCTTGCTTAGCCTTCACTAGGTAGGGCTCTTTATTAATAATGTCTCAGTCTAGACTCTAAGGCCACTACCTACCCTAAGGCACGACTTTTCTCTATGGAGCATTACCCACACTACGTTACGCACGATGTACTGTGGTAACCTGCATGGGCTGCCAAATGTAACGCCCCGCTCCCTAGGATACCCGGGAAGTACGAATCCATCCCAATTATTTCTAAAGCAGCAAGTTTTAAAAAGAAAGAGAAGGAAGAGAGTCTACAAGAAAAATTATGCAGGTCACTGTACACATGCTTAGAAGTACAAGTAATGCTTCATCACATAAATTATGAGACAATCATATACAAGTCCAATATTCTTTATTATTGAAACAAAGGTACATCTTTATTTGCATCATCTATTCCTCGAATACAAAAGTGAAAAACAGATGAAATCCCAGAAAAATCTCCAAAAGACATAAAGATCCACACCAGTTTAACTCACTCCCTAGACTACCCTAAGAACCAACTGAAGAGGCTGCCCTCTAAGGATTCCATCTCTACCACGAACTGAAAGCTAACTCCTGAGTCAGATCAGATCTGGGTGTACTACTTTGAAATCTGGAAAAATAGGACACACAACCCGTGACCCAGTAGGAAATCCTAACATTGCTAGTTTTAGAATTGTTCTTCCTAACTAGGGCCTGGTTACTTAACTGTAAACAGGTCTACTATTTACGCATAATGAACACGTGCTGTAAATAAGGCGTATTGAAATAACATGCATGGAAAGAAAACAACATCACATGCAGATATTGAAAAGTAAGAGCTATAGAATTAAATAAGCGTGAAGTAAAGGCAAACAATCACAGATATGAACATGACGCATATGAATGGTTATGAATACAAATGCAATACCTAAGGGATCACATCTATGCCAGTGTGCCTATAATGTGACTCATGAATTCTTGAGGTGGCTCTAATGGATTCAGAAGGTGGCCCCTGCATTTTCGTGGCATGCTGGTCTATTTAGCACGTAGGTCTATGTCGTCTATCATAGCACATATAGATTAATGAGGTGGTCCCCATGAATTCAGGAGGTGGCATCTGGCATTTCCGTGGCATGCTGGTCCATGTGGCACTTTGGTCTATGTGGTGTTAATTTCTGTTAAGCTACCATTCTTTTCATGACAAATTTCACATACACTATAACATTTTATGTTCCCAATTAATATATTACTCCATCATTCCTAATATGAAACACATCATGCTATGGAAGCATCTTGTCATACAGTATGCTAATATGAGAATAAGGAGCATAATATGGCATTTGTGTGACATAGTACAAGCATAACATTACATCCATAAGCATGAAATATTCTCATAATTTAATTTACTACATGGATAACAATATTACATCCATAAGCATGCATATCACCATTCTTAGCACCATAATTTTCACAAACTTTAGCATGATATTTATATGACAACTACAGAAGTCTGTTTTAAATCTGGACTCTTAGATATCAGTCTAAAACAGTTATCTACGGCCATAATCTGGTTTAGTGATGAACATAAAAGTTGTAGATGCTTAAGTTAAGTTTCCAAATTATCTAAGATTGTGTCATTGGAGGGGTCTGTAGAGAGAGTTATGAATTTTTTCCACAATGTAGCAGAATCTGTCTAAAACTGACACCATGGTAAAGTCGTCTATTTACACCTTCCTACATTCAAAACTAGGCTCTGCTTTCTTCTAGAGAGTTGTAGTTAACTTCATGAACTTTCCAAAACATCTTGAATCATCCAACTTAGAGATCTACACTAGCAGATATGAATTTTTGAACTGAAAATTTTACAGTATATCATTAACATAGCTATTATAGCATATTGACTGACTAACATGATGCTACTAGTCTTACTACCATTGGCATCCTAATAATTTGACATGATAATGATTTTAAAGCTAAAAAGGAAGCATAATGGCAACATGGTCTACACTAGCATGAGATGTTACATGCTATATTTTGGCAAACTATATTTCCACTACATAAAACATTACATTATAAGCATGCATACTAAACTTAACATACCATGGCACTTTACTAGCATGGGGCTTAAACTACAATTGTACATCAAATTCCAACTTAAAATTAATTAGCTGATGAAACTCTATAACCACAATCCTAAAACTACATCCTAACTAGGACGTTAGAACTCCTAACTCAAATATCTCCTTATTAATTTCTTTGGCCCTTCTTCTCCTTGAAGACCCCATTAACCTCAAGCTTTCTTCTTCCATAACTTAAGCGCCAATGGTGGATGTCAATAGGGGGATTGAATTAAGGAGATGGAGATGGAGGTGGGGATGGAGTGGGAGGTGCAAAGGGAAGAGAGGGGAGAGAGAAGAAGGGATGAGAACTTGAATTTCTTCTTCTTCTTCTTCTTTTAATTTTTCCCAATTTCCTCTCTTTTATTCATCCACTCATCCTCGTCATCCCTTAATTCCCTCTTAGCTTGCCAAATGGAGAGAGTTAGGTGAAAATCAAAGAGGTGATGACACCTCTTTGGCTAGGTGTCTCCATTAGGAAATCTAGGGATTTCTATTTTCTAATAAATAGAAATACTCCACTAAAATACCCTTACTCATCAAATACCAAGTATACCATCTAAATACTAATCCATTTAATCCAAATGATGTTTAAAATAATTATTGAAAAATAATTTGGTCATTAGAAAATTATGTAAAATTTATAAAACTAACCGAAAATTGCATACATACAATTACATCTAGAAATACGTACATTATACCCGCATATACGAAAACAATGTATTGCATTCTACCCATCTTAAAAACAAAGTCCGTCCTCGGACTTTCTAAAGTTAAGGGTCTAAACAAAGGCTAAATGAATCTAAGGGTCGTCCCACCCATGAAATACAAACAACACTACATATACTCAAACCACACATAGCTATATGTATTGCATATATGTACATACACTGCACAAACACAACGCTCAAGAAGATATATATACACCCTAGGGTTCATACACCACATTTTCATACAAGTACTCCACATAGTTATACAAACATATGTATACATGACATATACACGCAATAAACCAACACACCGAACACAAGCAATATTACTTACAAGTCCATAAACATCACGATGAAGGAACCACAACACATACATACATACACATGCCTACATTTATATCACTTTATACAATCAATTATACCACACTCATACAATAGCCATAAATGCACATACTATATTCATAGCATAAACATATGTACACATATGTACAAGCACAAACACCATGCCACATAAGTAACATATATACATAGATACATACATACAAGTAGACATTCATACAGCTAGATATATGTATCACTCATATGTATTTATATATATCTTCATAACAAATGCACATACAACAAGAGACATGCATAACGAACACACATATAGATAGATCCACACATACCAATATACTCTATCTATGTATACATACAAACATCGTTACATATGCTTATATATTAAAACTGCACATACTTCCATAAAGAAATATCTATAGCATATACCTTTCATATGCAATATATAGCACACATATAGAACCAATTATACCAACCCATGAATACATACCAAATGCACCTATGTACACAACTGTGTATGCCGTAGAACGTCACCATAGGTAACAATCTATCCACCTGGAACCAGGTTCTTTCTTAGCCTTCTATAGGTAAGGCTCTATACTAATAATTTCTAAGTATAGTCTCTAAAGCCACTACCCACCTTAAGACATGACTATTCTCTATGGAGCATAACCCGCACTATCTTATGCACGCCTTAGTGCTGTAACCTGCATGGGCCACCAAATGTAACGTCCCACTTCCCATGATACCCGGAAAGTATGAATCCGTCCCAAATATTCCTAGAGTAGAGAGTGTTAAAAAGAAAGGGAAGAAAGAGAGTCTACAAGAAGAATAATGCAGGTCACTGCCCACATGCTGGGAAGTACAAGTAATGCTTTAACACAGAAAATAAGAGACAATCCTATTCAAGTCCAACATTCTTTATTATTAAAACATAGGTACCTCTTTATTTACATCATCTCATCCTCAAATACAAAAGTGAAAAACAGAAGAAATCCCAGAAAAATCCCCAAAAGACAAAAAGGTCCACACCAGTACAACTCACTCCCTGGACTAGCCTGAGAACCAACTGAAGAGGCCGCCCTCTGAGGATTCCATCTCTACCACGAACTGAAAGCTAACTCCTGAGTCAGGCCTGATCTGGCTTTACTGCTCTGAAACGTGGAAAAAGTAAATTAGAAACATCAACATGTGACCCATTAGGAAATCCTAACATCGCTAGGTATGGTCTAGTTTTAGAACTGTTCTTTCTAACTAGCATCTAGTCACTTTATTGTAAACAAGTCTACTATTTATGGATAAGGAACAAGTACTGTAAATAAGGTCACTGAATTAACATACAGTGAAAGTAAACAACATCACATGCAGATATTGAAAAGTAAGAGCTACAAAATTAAATAAGCATGAAGTAAAGGCAGACAATCATAGATATGCACATGATGCATACGAATGGTTATAAATACAAATGCAATACCAAAGGGATCCCATCTATGCCAGCGTGCCTACAATGTGACTCATGGATTCTAGAGGTGGCTCCCATGAATTCAGGAGGTGTCCCCCGACATTTCTGTGGCACGCTGGTCTATGTAGCACATACGTCCATGTCATCTATCATACCACACATAGATTCAAGAGGTGGCCCAATGGATTCAGGAGGTGGCGGCCGGCATTTCCATGGGACGCTGGTCCACGGGGCACTTTGGTCTATATGGTGTTAATTTCTGTTAAGCTACCATTCTTTCATGATAAATTTCACGTACACTATAACATCTTATGTTTCCAATTAACATATAACTTCATCATTCCTAATATGAAACACATCATGGTTTGGAAGCATCTTGTCATAAAGTATGCTAATATGAGAATAAGGAGCATAACATGGCATTTGTGTGACATTGTACTTGGATAACAACATTACATCCATAAGCATGAATATCACCATTCTTAGCACCATAATTTTCACAAACTTTAGCAAGATATTTATGTGACAACTACAGAATTCTGTTTGGAATCTAGACTCTGATATATCAGTCTAAAACAGCTATCTAATGTCATAATCTGGTTTAGTACTGAACATAAAAGTTGTAGATGCTTAAGTTCTGGTTCCAAATTATCTAAGATTGTGTCATTTGGGGGTTTGTAGAGAGAGTTATTAAATTTTTCTCAAAATGTAGCAGAATCTGTCTAAAACTGACACCATGGTTTTAGTCGTTTGTTTACACATTCTATAGTCAAAACTAGGTTCTTCTTCCTTCTATAGAGTTATAGTTAACTTCATGAACTTTTCAAAACAATTTGAATCATCCCATTTGGAGGTCTACATTAGTAGATATGAATTTTTGAATCTACAGGACAGAACTCAAATTTTTACAGCATATCATTAACATAGCTATTATAGTATATTGACAGATCAACATGAAGCTACTAGTAATACTACCATTGCCATCCTAATAATTTGACATGATAATGATTTTAAAGCTAAGAACGGAACCAAAATGGCAACATGGTCTACACTAATATGGGATGTTACATGGTATATTTTGGCAAACTATGCATACTTCCACTAAATAATACATTACATCATATGCATGCATATTAAACTTAACATAACATGGCACTTTATTAGCATGTGGCTTAAACTACAATTATACATCAAATTCCAACTTAAAATAAACTAGGTGATGAAACATTTTAAAAAATATTTTGGTAATTAGAAAATTATGGAAAATTTATAAAGTACCCAAAAATTTCATACGTACAAATATGTCTAGAGATACGTACATTGTAATCGTATATACGAAAACAAGGTATTACACTATAAAAACCATATTATTTTGTAAAAAGTTATATATCTTCTATAAAATGTAGAAAATAGCATCGAGCTCAAAAAATACGCAAATATGTTTGTTGGAACCGGAAGATCGCCATCTTCAACTGAAAAATTAGAGTAGACAACATTAGGCTATAAAAATCATATCATTTAATAAAAAGATCCATAACTTTCCAAAAATGTAGAAAATAGCTCGTAGCTCAGAAAATCCGCAAAAATGTTCGTTCAAACAGGGAGATCACCTTCTTTAACTAAAAAAATAAGAGAAGAAAAAATTTGGTCAAAAAATCATATCATTTAATAAAAAGATCCATAACTTCTCGAAACTGTAGAAAATAGCACCGAGCTCAGAAAACGCGATAAAAATGTCTGTTTGAACCGATAGATCGCCATCTTCAACAGAATAATAAGAATAGAAAAAATTAGGTTATAAAAACATATCATTTAATATAAAGATTTATATCATACATAAAATTTAGAAAATAGCTCGGAGCTCAGAAAAATCTGAATAAATATCCGTTGGAACCGAGAAATCGCCATCTTCAACTGAAAAATAAAAGAAGACAAAATTAGGCCAAATATCATATCATTTAATAAAACGATACATAACGGCAATAAAATGTAGAAAATAGCACTGAGCTCAGCAAAATCTGCATAAATGTCTGTTGGAACTTGGTGATCGCAATATTCAAATGAAAAAAAGAGAAGACAAAATTAGGCCAAAAAAGTATATCATTTAATAAAAGATTCATATCTTCCACAAAATGTAGAAAAAAGCCCAAAGCTAAGAAAAATACGCAAAAATGTCCGTTGGAACCTGGAGATCCCCATATTCAACTAAAAAATATGAGAAGAAAAAATTAGGCTACAAAAATCTTGTGATTTAATAAAGAGATCCATATCTTTAATAAAATGTAGAAAATAACATGGAGCTTAGAAAAATCCGCGAAAATGTTCGTTGAAACTGGGAGCTCGTCATCTTCTACTGAAAATAAGAGAAGAAAAAAATTAGGATTTAAAAATCATATCATTTAATATAAAGATATTTATCTTCCAGAAAGTGTACAAAATGGCCCCGAGCTTAGAAAAATCTGCAAAAATATCAGTTGGAACCGGGAGATCGCCATCTTCAACTGAAAAATAAGAGAAGACAAAATTAGGCCAAAATATCATATCAATTAATAAAATACTACATATCTTCCAAAAAGTGGAAAATAACCCAAAGCTCAGAAAAATAAGCAAAAATATCCATTGGAACCGGGAGATCAACATCTTCAACTGAAATATAAAGGAAGACAAAATTAGGCTAAAAATCATATTATATAATAAAAGGATCGCCATTTTCAACTGAAAAATAAGAGAAGAAAATTTTAGGCTATAAAAATCATATCAATTAATAAAAAGATCCATATCTGTCATAAAATGTAGTAAATAGCACCAAGCTGATAAACTGATATATAAAAAATCTTATCAGTTAAAGATGGCGATATCCCGGTTACAACAGACATTTTTATCAAGGTTCTAAATGGCGTGAGGCGTGGCGTGGCGGCGAGGTCAAGCCTCAAGCCTTAGGAGCCTTGGCGGAGCCACGACGTTTTTCAAGACGTGGCTTAAGACGGCAAATGTGTGTGTGTGTATATATATATAGACAGTAGACTATGCTTCACTTAGATGGATTAGTTTCCAAATCCTACCAAATCCATAGCCTTCCATCTACATTGAGATGTGTGCTTACAATTAACTAAAGTGTTACTTTACTAAAAAGCAATTGTTTACAAAACTAAAAAGCATGTGACCTCAATACGTCATTAATATCAAAGCGCTCGATTAACACAGTCGTTAAAGCTATATGGATAATTGAATCTGAACGAAATTTGCTGATACTTGAAGGAACATTGATTTTTGGCATTTTCTAGTTCAACATCTTGAATAAACTTTGTTCACTAGTGCTGTCTAAAGCCAGAAAAGGAATAATATTGATACAGCATATGGACACATTTCAGCCAAGCCAGTAAACAACCACCATATTATGCATAATGCATATAATCATTAAATGAAGCTGATTTGTGGTGTATAATGCAGTTTGAGCTCACCTTCCCAAAGGGCCAAATCTAAACATGAACAGCTCAAAAGGTGACATTTTTAAGCAATACACCTTCCCAAGATTGAAAATTTTCAAGTTTATCTTTGAGATCATCGATCGATGACGAAGAAGACACGGAAATCTCCGGGCAGAATCACTAGAAGCGATGGAGGGAGTTGATGTCGTCGAGGTCAGTACGGGCAGTGCTGATGTGGCCACAGTAGGAGACCCGTCGATCGTCGGGCTGATGGTAGAGACGAGGCCGGCCAGTGACATGGATACCGCTCAGAGGGAGGTCCGGAGGAATCGATCGTCAAAGATGAATCGAATCGATATAATGCCCTAATAATGCGGGTGGTTGCGGTCAGGCTGAAAAGCCTTAAGTAATAGAGAACGGGTCGGGTTCTCTTAGCCCTATAATGCAGACCAGGTATCATTTTTTTGTTTTTTTCGTTTTTTGTGGTGCGCCTTATGTTTTTGTGGTGTGCCTTGTGTCGCCATGGCGCGCCATGGCAGCGTGCTGCCTCAAACAGCCTACATGGGTATTAACGGGGCGTGGGGGTCGAGCCTTGCCGTCATGGCATGCCATGGTGTCGCCTTGGCGAGTTTTTTAGAACCTTGATTTTTAAAGATGAAGATGTCGACTTCTCAGTTTCGAATTTTGTCTTCTATTATATTTCAGTTGAAGATGGCAATTTCTCAGTTTCAACAGACATTTTTGGCCTAATTTTGCCTTCTATGATAGCATTTAATAAAATGACTCATATCTTCTACAAAATGTGAAAAATAGCCTGGAGTTCAGAAAAATCCGCAAAAATTTCTGTTGGAACCGAGAGAATGCCATCTTTAACCGAAATATAAGAGAATACAAAATAATGCCAAAAAATCATATCATTTAATACAAAAGACGCCATCATCAACTAGAAAAAAAAGAGAAAGCAAAATTAGGCTAAAAAATCATATCATTAATAAAAAGTTTCATATCTTCAATAAACTGTAGAAAATAGTTCCAAGTTTAGAAAAATCCGTAAAAATGGTCGTTGGAACCGGGAGATCGACATCATCAACTGAAAAATCAGATAAGACAAAATTAGGTTCTAAAAATCAAATCATTTAGTATAAAGATTCACATCTTCTACCTAATTTAAGAAATAGCCCGGAGCTTAGAAAAATCCACAAAAATGTCTGTTGGAACTGGGCGATCGCCATCTTCAATGAAAAAAAATAAGAAAAGACAAAATTAGGCCTAAAAATCATATCATTTAATAAAAAGAACTATAACTTTCCGAAAATGTAGAAAAATAGCACCGATCTCAGAAAAGCCGGAAAAAAATTCGTTGGAACCGAAAAATTGCCATCTTCAACTGAAAAATAAGGGACGACAAAATTAGGCTATAAAAATCATATCATTTAATATAAAAATCCATATCTTCCAAAAAATTTATAAAATAGCTTGGAGCTCAGAAAAATCTGCAAAAATATCTGTTGGAATCGGGAGATCGCATCTTCAACTAGAATATAAGAGTAGACAAAATTAGGCCAAAAAATCATATCAATTAATAAAAAGATTGCCATCTTCAACGCGAAATAAGAAAAGACAAATTTAGGCTATAAAATCATATCAATTAATAAAAAGATTCATGTCTTTTATAAAATATAGAAAATAGTACGATGCTAAGAAAATGATATATAAAGATCTTATCAGTTGAAGATGGCGATATCTTGGTTACCACGGACATTTTTAAAATTGAACATGGCGATTTCCCTGTTCCGAATGTTGTCTTCTCTTATTTCAGTTGAATCGCCATCTTCAACTGAAAAATAAAAGAAGACAAAATTAGGCTATAAAAATCATAAGATTTAATATAAAGATTCATATATTACAAAAAATGTATTAAAAATCACGGAGCTCGAAAAAATCCCGCAAAAATGTCCATTGAAACCGGGAGATCACCATCTTCAACGAAAAAAATAAGAGAAGACAAAATTAGGACAAAAATCATAGCATTTAATAAAAAGATCCATTTCTTTGGTATAATATAGAAAAATAGCACTGTGCTCAAAAAATACGCAAAAATATCTGTTAGAATCGAATGATCGTCATCTTCAACTGAAAAATAAGAGAAGACAAAATTAGACTACAAAAAGTATATAATTTGATAAAAATATCCGTATATTCAATAAAATAAAGAAAATAACATTGAGCTCAGAAAACCCAGCAAACAATGTCCATTGTAACCAGGAGATCTCCATCTTCAACTGAAAAATAAAGGAAGACAAAATAAAGTTATAAAAATCCGCAAAAATGTATACATATCTTACAGAAAATATAGAAAATAGCCTGTAGATCAGAAAAATCCGCAAAAATGTCCTTTGGAACCCGAAGATCGCCATCTTCATCTAAAAAATAAGAGAGGACAAAATTAGGCCAAAAATCATATCATTTAATAAAAAGAACCATATCTTCAAGAAAATGTAGAAAATAGCCCCGAGATGAGAGAAATCAGTAAAAATATCCTTTGAAGCCTGGAGATCACCATCTTCAACTGAAAAATAAGGAAAGACAAACTTATGCTATAAAAATCATATGATTTAATAAAAAGATTCTTATCATACAAAAACGTAGAAAACAGCCCGGAGCTTATAAAAATCTATAAAAATGTTTGTTAGAACAAGGAGATCACCATCTTCAATGAAAAAGTAAATAAAGACAAAATCAGGCCAAAAAATCATATCATCTTTACGGAAAATGTAGAAAAATCGCCCTGAGTTCAAAAAATCCCGAAAAATGATCGTTGGAATTGGTAGATCAGCACACTTAACCGAATAACAAGAGAAGACAAAATTATGCTACAAAATTATAGTATTTAATAAAAAGATCCATATCTTCAGTAAATTGTAGAAAATAGATCCAAGCTTATACGCAAAAATGTCCGTTGAAACTGGTAGATCGCCATATTTAACAAATAAATAAGAGAAGGCAAAATTAGGCAAAAAATCATATCATTCAATAAAATGATCCATATTTTTTTAGAAAATACCGAACATAGCTCCGATCTCAGAAAAATACGTAAAAATGTCTGTTGGAACTGGGAGATCACCATATTCAATTGAAAAATAAGAGAAGATAAAATTAGGCTATAAAAATCATATCATTTAATATAAATATTCATATCTTATAGAATTTGAAGAAAATATCCCGTAGCTAATAAAAATCTAAAATGTCGGTTGGAACCGGGAGTTTGCCATCTTCAACGAAAAAAATAGGAGAAGACAAAAGTAAGCCATAAAAATCATATCATTTAATATAAAGAGTCATATCTTACAGAAATTGTAGAAAATAGCCTGGAGTTCAGCAAAATCTGTTAAAATTTCTGTTGGTACATGGAATTGACATTTTCAACTAAAAAATCAGAGAAGACAAAATTAGGCGATAAAAATCATATCATTGAATTAAAAATTCATATCTTCAATAAAATGTAGAAAATAGTCCCGAGATCAGAAAAATCCGCAAAAATGTCCGTTAGAACCGGGAGATCGCCATCTTTAATGGAAAAAAAAATAAGAGAAGAATAAAAAGGCCAAAATCATATAATTTAATAAAATGATTCATATCTTTTAGAAAATGTAGAAAATAGCCTAGAACTCAGAAAAATCCTTAAAAATTTCTGTTGGAACCGGAAGATCGCCATCTTTAACTAAAAAAATAAGAGAAGGTAAAATTAGGCTATAAAAATTATATCATTTAATATAAAGATCCATGTCTTACAGAAAATGTAGAAATTTGCCTGGAGCTAAGAGAAGTTTGCAAATGGTTCGTTGGAATCGGGAGATCGCCCTATTCAACGAAAAAAAATAAGAAAAGACAAAATTAGGACTCAAAATAATATTATTTAATAAAAAGATACATATCTTCTAGAAAATATAGAAAATATGGTCGAGGTCAGAGAAATCCGCAATAGTGTCCGTTGGAAACAAGAGATCGCCATCTTCAACTAAAAAATAAGAGAAAACAAACTGAGGCTATAAAAATCCCATCATTTAATAAAAGGATTCATATCTTCCATAAAATATAGAAAATAGCCCCCAGCTCAGAAATCTGTAAAAATGTCTGTTTGATTTGGGAGATTGCCATCTTCAACTGAAAAATAAGACAAGACAAACTTAGGCCATAAAAATCATTTCATTTAATAAAAAGAGCCATATGTTCCATAAAATGTAAAAAAATAGCTCAAAACTCAGAAAAATATGCAAAATGTCTGTAACGACCCACTCTCGGGGCCCGTTGTTTGGAATATGCGCAATTTCTGATAGGCACCAATAAAGTCAATATATGCTCTGTTGCAGAAATACGCCAAAATACTCATAATGAAATTGGTTTACAACCTTATTACAATCAGCAGCTTACAGAAAAGAAAATACAACTGAATAGAAATACACAAGCCACTCTGATACATCAAATACTAAAACTCTCTCACACTCACACTTAATAACCAGCGTCCTCCTAGTCAAACTTTACAACAAACTCAGCGTCTGCAGTCTGTGGTGCAACTTCTTCGACCTGTGAAATATCTGGCGGGTCCACCACAAAGAGAAGGGTCGCCAGGATCAGACGTAACTCAAAGTATCTCTAATCATGGAGATTAATACAAATTACAAGCATGGCAGTCTAAAGAGAAAAGAAGTAAAGTGCGAACAATGATGATAAGGAAATAGAGCAGAAATGTAACTTGCAATTTACAATTATTAGCAATTCCAGTAATTAAACGTACTTTATTAAAAGAGTCCATGTTACGAGAGTCTAACTGAGTCGTACCTAGAATGTGACTTATAATGCAGGGTACAGTAAGCAACCAAGAGTCCACCTCTTTCCATGGGTGATACCCGGATGAATCATTCACTAAGAAATATGCAATAATCTGTGATCTGCGATGGTTGTCACCGGCTACTGTGATGGGTTGCTAGAACCCGCACAGTGACAACAAGGCCTGGACTAGTCGCTCCCGCACCCTCGCTATTATAAGTTACCCCAAACCCATTGTCTGTGGTGTTACCGTAATTACAAGTTAGGAATCATTTATCTAGAGTTACACATTTTTACATAACTGTTCAAAAAAATCAGTGCAGATTGTCAAGACTAGTTAACTGTTCAATCGATCAATTGCTAGTGAAAGGAAACTAATTTTAGCATGCATTTGTTTTTGAATTAAAGCCCATTGCAAGATTACGAAGAGTTACCAATTTGCCTTGTAGTGAAAGGCGTGTTTTGGTCAACGGTAGGGGTACCTGGTTCACATATGTTAATGGCAAGTTAGCCATACAACTAATAATAAAACTTTATTATTACATGGCAAGTTCAACACCGCTATTCTGAGCAACCGTGATGTTATCACAATCGAAATTTCATGGAAAATTATGGAAAATATATCCCCTTCATATAGATCGTGTTATTAAATGATATGATATTTTGGCCAAATTTTGTCTTCTCTTATTTTTCCAGTTGAAGATGTCGATCTCCCGGTTCCAACAGACATTTTTGCGGATATTTCTGAGCTCGGGGCTATTTTCCACACTTTCTGGAAGATAAGAATCTTTATATTATATGACATGATTTTTATATCCTAAATTTATCTTCTGTTATTTTCAGTTGAAGATGGCGATCTCCTGGTTCCAACGAAATTTTTTTCGGATATTTCTGAGCTTCGAGCTATGTTCCACAGTTTCTGGATGATATGTAATGTTTTATTAAATGATATCAGAGAAGATAAAATTAGGCCAAAAAATGTCTGTTAGAACCAGGAAATCGCCATTTTCAATTGAAATATAAGAGAAGACAAAATTCGGAAACGGGAAATCGTCATCTTCATTAATAAAAATGTCCATTGTAACTGGGATATCGCCATTTTCAACTGAAAAGATTTTTATATATCATTTTCTGAGCTTCGTGCTACTTTCCACATTTTATGAAAGATACGGATCATTTTATTAATTGATATGATTTTTCTAGTCTAAATTTGTCTTTTTATTTTCCAGTTGAAGATCGCGATCTTTTGATCAAATGATATGATATTTTGGCCTTATTTTGTCTTCTCTTATATTCCAGTTGATGATGGCAATCTCCTGGTTCCAACGAACATTTTTGCAGATTTTTCTGAGCTCGGGGCTGTTTACTACATTTTCTAGAAGATATGGATCTTTTTATAACATTATTTGATTTTTGTTGTCTAATTTTGTTTTCTCTTATTTTTCAGTTGAATATGGAGATATCCAGGTTCCAACGGACATTTTTACTGATATTTCTGAGCTCGCGACTATTTTCTACCTTTTTATTAAATGATGAGTCGAATTCAATTAAATGATATGGTTTTCTAAAGCCTACATTTGTCTTCTCTTGTTTTTTTAGTTGAAGATGGCGACGATGTACCAGTTCCAACGGACATTTTGTGGATTTTTGTTAGCTTAGAGCTATTTTTCTACCGTTTCTAGATGATATGGATATTTTTATTAGATCATATGATTTTTTGGCCCAATTTTGTATTCGCTTTTTTCAGTGGAAGATGGCAATCTCCCGGTTCCAATTTACATTTGTTCGGATTATTCTGACCTCGAGGCTATTTTCTAAATTTTCTATAAGATATTCATCTTTATATTAAATGATTTGATTTGTCCTAACTTTGCCTTCTCTTGTTTTTTCAGTTGAAGATGGCAATCTCTCTGTTCCAACTGATATTTTTGCGGATTTTTCTGAGTTCAGTGCTATTTTCTACATTTTATGAAAGATATGCATATTTTTATAAAAGAGACGATTTTTATAGCCTTACATTTTTCTTCTCTTATTTTTTCAATTGATGATGGCGATCTACCGGGTCAAACGGACATTTTTGCAGACTTTTCTTAGCTTGGGACTATTTTTCAACATTTTCTGTAAGATATGTATCTTTTTATTACAGGATATGATTTTTTGCCTAATTTTGTCTTCACTTTTTCCAATTAAAGATGGCTGGTTCCCGCGGATATTTTTATGGATTTTTTTTGAGCTCATGGCTATTTTCTACATTTAATGAAAGATATGTATCTTTTTATTAAGGAATATGGTTTTGGCCTAATTTTATATTCTCTTCTTTTTCAATTGAAGATGGCGATCTCTCGGTTCCAACGGACATTTTTGCGGATTTTTCTGAGCTTCGAGCTATTTTCTACATTTTAAGGAATTTATGGCTCTTTTTAATAAATAATATAATTTTTATAGCCTAAGTTTATCTTCTCTTATTTTTCAATTAAAGATGGCTATCATCCGGTTCCAACAGAAAGTTTTGCGGATTTTTCTGAGCTCAGGGCTATTTTCTATATTTTAGGAAAGATATGTATCTTTTAATGAAAATATACGTTTTAGTGCCTAAATTTGTCTTCTCTTATTTTTCTGTTGAAGATTGTGATATCCCGGTTCCGACGGATATTTTTGCGGATTTTTCTGACTTTGAGCCCTTTTTCTACATTTTCTGGAGATATGAATTTTTAATTAAATAGTATGATTTTTGGCCTAATTTTCAAGGCTATTTTCTATATTTTCTTAAAGATATGGATCTTTTTGTTAAATGATATGATTTTTGTAGCATAATTTTGTCTTCTCTTATTTTTCAGTTGAAGATCGCGATCTCCCTATTCCGACAGACATTTATGCGGATTTGTTTGAGCACAGAGCTATTTTCCACATTTTCTTGAAAGTTTAAATCGTTTTATTGAATGATATGATTTTTTGGCCTAATTTTGTCTTCTCTTTTTTTTCGTTGAAGATGTCAATCTCCTGGTTCCAACGGACATTTCTGCGGATTTTTCTGAGCTCCGGGCTATTTTCCACATTTCCTGGAAGATATGGATCATTTTATTAAATGATATGATTTTTGGGGCCTAATTTTGTTCTCTCTTATTTTCAAGGCAATCTCTCGGTTCACATAGACATTTTTCTGAATTTTTCAGAGCTTAGTGCTAATTTATACATTTTTGAAAGATATAGATCTTTTTATTAAATGATATGAGTTTTTGGCCTGATTTTGTCTTCTCTAATTTTTCGGTTGAAGATGGCGATCTCCCAGTTTCAACGGACATTTTTCCGGATTTTACTGAGCTCCGGTCTATTTTCCACATTTTCTGGAAGATATGGATCAGTTTATTAAAAGATAAGATTTTTGGCCTACTATTGTTTTCTCTTATTTTTCTCTTGAAGATGAAATCTCCCGGTTCCAATGGACATTTTTGCGTATTTTTATTAGCTTGGTGCTATTTTCTACATTTTCTGTAAGATATGTATGTTTATATTTAATGATATGATTTTTATAGCCCAATTTTGTCTTCTCTTATTTTTAGTTGAAGATGGCGATCTCCCAGTTTCAACGGACATTTTGGAGGAATTTTCTGAGCTCAGTGCTATTTTCTGCATTTCTGTGTAAGATATGTATATTAAATGAAATCTTTATATTAAATGATATGATTTTTTTTGGTCTAATTTTGTATTCTCTTATTTTTCAGATAAATATATTGATCTCCTGGTTCAAACAGACATTTTTGCTGATTTTCTTGAGATGTGTGCTATTTTCCTCATTTTCTAGAGGACATGGATTGTTTTATTAAATGATATGATTTCTTGACCTAATTTTACCTTCTCTTATTTTTCCAGTTGAATATGGAAAACTCCCAGTTCCAACATACATTATTGCAGATTTTTCTGAGCTCGGGGCTATTTTCTATATTTTTTGGAAGATATGTTTCTTTTTATTAAATGATATGATTTTATGGCCTAATTTTGTCTTCACTTATTTTTTTCGTTAAAGATGACGATCTCCCAGTTCCAACGGACATTTTGCGGATTTATCAGTGGCGATCTCTGGAACAACCATTTGTTGTCGGTCGTAAGTCGAAGGGTCAACCCCTCGCAACCAAACAACACCCTTGTCGTCAGCCGTAAGCCGAGGGGCCAACCCATCACCACTGAACAACATTCGTTGTCAGTCGTAAGTCAAACGGCCAACCACTGGCCACTGAACGACTCTTGTCGTCAGCCGTAATTCGAGGGGCCATCCCCTTGCCATGAAACGATACCTATCGTCGTCGGCCGTAAATCGAAGGGGCCACCCCTCGCAACCAAACGAACTACCTTTGTCCTCGGTCATAAGTCGAAGGAACCATGTCTCTTGCAACCGAACGACTATTTTCGTTGGCTATAAGTCGAAGGGGCCATCCACTCGCAACCAAATGACCCACCTTTGTCGTTGGCTGTAAGTCGAAGGGACTAAGTCCCTCGCAACTGAATGACTATCGTCATCGGTCGTAAGTCGACGAGGCCACCCGCTCACAAGCCAATCAGTTGATGTAACTCGACATCAATTGTAAGCTGAGGGGCTACATCCCTCGCCTGCCAACTGAAAGTCGAGAGGTAACTTGTCTTGCAAGCCAACCTGACTGTTTGACCAAGGTTACTTCTTAATCATGATTATCACATCGCCCAACCTCAATAGTTACAGCTGTTGAGCTCAAACGATGAGGGGCCTGTTGAGCTCTGAAAGATATGTATCTTTTTATTAAATGATAATAGTTTTCGGCCTAATTTTGTCCTCTTAATTTTTTCGTTGAAGATGTGTTCTCCCGGTTCCAATGGACATTTTAATGGATTTTTCTGAGCTCGGGGCTATTTTCTAAATTTTCTGAAAGATATAAATCTTTATATTAAATGATATGATTTTTATGGATCTTGAAATATCTTATTGTTCAATTACAGATGGCGATCTCCTGGTTCCAACGGACATTTTTGCGGATTTTTCTGAGCTCGGGACTATTTTCTACATTTTGTGAAAGATATGTATCTTTTTATTAAATGATATGATTTTTCTAGCCAAATTTTGTATTATCTTATTTTTTCAGTTGAAAATGGCTATCTCCTGGTTCCAACGGACATTTTTGTGGATTTTACTGAACTCGGTGATATTTTTCTACATTTTGTAGAAGATCTGAATCTTTTTGTTGAATGATATGTTTTATTTCTCTTATTTTCAGTTCCAACGGATATTTTTTGCGGATTTTTCTTAGCTCCGAGCTATTTTCTACATTCTGTGGAAGATATGTATCTTTTTATTAAATGATATGATTTTTATAGCCTAAGTTTGTCTTCTCTTATTTTTCTGTTGAAGATGACGACCTCCCAGTTTCAATGGACATTTTTGCATATTTTTCTTAACTTGTTGCTATTTTCTACATTTTTGTAAGATATGTATGTTTATATTTAATGATATGATTTTTATAGCCCAATTTTGTCTTCTCTTATTTTTCAGTTGAAGATGTCGATCTCCCAGTTCCAACGGACATTTTGGATGATTTTTTTGAGCTCCTGGCTATTTTCTATATTTTCTGTAAGATATTTATATTAAATGATATCTTTACATTAAATGATTTGATTTTTGGCCTAATTTTGTCTTCTCTTATTTTTCAGATAAATATGTCGATCTCCTGGTTCAAACGGACATTTTTGCTGATTTTCCTAAGTCATGGCTATTTTCCTCATTTTCTGGAAGATATGAATCGTTTTATTAAATGATATGATTTCTTGGCCCAATTTTGCCTTCTCTTATTTTCCAGTTGAATATGGTAAACTCCTGGTTCCAACAGACATTTTTGCGGATTTTCTGAGCTTGGGGCTATTTTCTATATTTTCTGGAAGATATGTTTCTTTTTATTAAATGATATGATTTTTATGGCCTAATTTTGTCTTCCCTTATTTTTTCGTTAAAGACAGCGTTCTCCCGGTTCCAACGTATATATTTGCGGATTTTTCAGAGAACATGGCTATTTTCTATATTTTATGGAAGAAATGGGTTTTTATTACATGATATGATATTTATTTCCTACGTTTGTCTTCTCTTATTTTTCAGTTGAATATGGTGATCTCCCGGTTCCAACGAACATTTTTTCTGATTTTTTTTGAGATCGAGGCTATTTTCTACATTTACTTAGAACATCTTTTTATTAAATGATAGGAATTTTGGCCTAAGTTTATCTTCTCTTATTTTTTCAGTTGAAGATGGCAATCTCTCGGTTCCAATGAACATTTTGGCAAATTTTTCTCTGCTCCGATCTATTTTCTACGTTTTCTATACGATATGTGTTGACGAATATGGCCTGTTGGGCCACGGCCTACGGCCCATTACTCTTGGGTTGAATAAGTCAAATCTCCACGTCCCTCATTATGAGCATAAATGAAGGGCGGTTACAACCTCTTCATAGACCACTTCAATACTCTTAAATTAGACAATTAGTGGCTAGATTAAGGGTTACGGTTTCGCTCCATGAAAACCACATCAGGGGCCACTAATTAAGCAATTTTGGCCACATTTATGAGGAGAATTTACAAATCGAAGAGGGGAGGGATAAATACCCCATAGACCAATGGAAAAGTGGGAGGCGAGATCTCAAATAGAGGCTAAGTATCATCATACCACAATACTTCTTTATCTTCCTCTTTTAGTTTCCCCTTTTAGGTTTCCTCCACGAGAAACTAACTTGAGCATCGGAGGGGTATCGGTCGGGCCCCAGCCCCGACCCTCTAAAAATCTTCTTATGATGCAAGATAATGGAAATAATGCGGAGCTAGGTCAATATTCATCCATGGAGCTCAATCCTGGCTCACTTTGAACCGAAAATTCCTCTCTGCAGGTCCCACGTCTCAACCGGTAAGGGTCCACTTCAACGAAGGCGTCTTCATCGGCCCATATCTATAGTTTGACGGAACCCATCCATCAACAATTGGCATCGTCTATGGGAAACAGAAGTCAACATCCCCATCTTTGCTAAATATAAGACTATGTCGATTCAACATCCCAATCAGAGGCCTGAAAGGCAAACTCTCGAGGAGACGTCGAATGAGACTCTCTTCCTCTCGCCTCTAATTTTATTGAATTCATGCTCCATTTGATTTATTATTTCAATTATAATTTGATAATTTTCTACCTAAACACCCCGCAACAACTTATCGTGTTTATGTTGGAGATTTGGAGAAAATAATTAACGTTTAAACTCTCTTCCTCGCTGTGCAAACTGTAGAGAGACTCACCTGCCATGTCTGACCCTGGCATGCTTGTTCGTCGAGTTCAATTTTCGCTAGAACTCGATTTGACTGTTCGAACTCGATCCAAGTTTCCGTGTTTTGTTCGAGCTTCTTCCAAGCTTTGATCTGAGCGACAACTTAGCTCTGAGTTCATCGCAGAGTTCCAGAAACTCTACCGTTACATTTCTCTCCAAAAACAAAAACTCTACCAATAAATTTTCTGCTTAAGATGGCTCTGTTGTGGACATCCTTTGTAAAGCATGTCGTTTGGTATTCAAATCTTAGATGGTATTCAGCCCTTATCAGCTTGACTTTTCAATGGTTTAACTTAGCAGCATAGTAACGGGAGTTTAGGGACATACTGAGATCGAAGATGAATTTTCATTAGTGATAATCAACCCCCAAGGCATTCGCGTCGAAGCCCTCCATGGCCTCAATGGCTTCTCCTCTCAGTCTCTTCTCCCAAAAACTGGCGATTCCTGAGAGGTTCATCAATTTGGGCAGCGGATCTCATCATCGATTCTGTTCGGTTCGTAGCAGCACCGAAGTCTTCTCCCAACTCTTCTCCTCTCAGTCTCTTCTCCCAAAAACTGGCGATTCCTGAGAGGTTCATCAATTTGGGCAGCGGATCTCATCATCGATTCTGTTCGGTTCGTAGCAGCACCGAAGTCTTCTCCCAACTCTGCCCCTATTGGGTGGACCTCCGACAATGATTTCCCTTGACCTATCGGATGTAATCGACCTCCAAGATGCTTCCCTACGACCAAGATCGGAGTCGAATCCAACAGCGCTCGACCCAACGAGGCTCGTCGACTTGTCGACCCAGCAACGATGGTCGATGCTCGAGCCTCTAACCCATCTCCTTTGTCCTGAGAGGGAGATCCATTTTCTACCCTAGCAGCTGGGAATCGTCGAGGCTTGATCTGAGCCTCCGACCCATCTCCTTCATCCTGAGAGGGAGGTTCGTGTTCGACCCTAGCAGCTGGGCATCATCGAGGCTCGATCCAAGCCTCTGGCCCATCTCCTTTGTCCTAAGATAGATATCGATGTTCGACCCAAACCTTTGGGCTTTTTCGGGGCTTGATCCAAGGCTCCGACACAAATTCGACGTCCTGAACTGCAGATCGGCCTTTGACCCTAGCCTTTGGGCTTCATCGGGGCTCGATCCGAGGCTCCAACCCAACGTTGTCATCATGAGTGCTAATATCAAGATGCTGATGCCAAAGCTCCGACATTGTGATGATTACAATGAGCCCCAAATCCAGGAGCTAGCTGATAATGAGAAGGCAGTGTTTAGCTTTTGACGCCGTGTGAAGGATTTCGACATGGGGAGATAAGTCATACATCTCAATCCATGTCTCTTGCTTGCATGATCATACATCATCACAGCTATTTCATTTTATTTTAAACTTCTATGGCATTCAATTCATCATTGCCTACTTCATTTCATTCAAACGGTTGCTACTTTCAATTCGATTCAATGGGTTGAGATGCAAGGAAATTGAATTCGACCGATTGAATATGAGCTCCACGAGGATGGGCTATGGGTGAAATCGATTCGCTCGATCATCTGAGTTTTGATCTACTTCGAGTTCCTTCGAGCTCCATTAAGCGAAAGTCCGACCTCCTCCGGGCACGACCATCCAAGCTCTGATCTCCTCCGACCTGACGGGATCACCTGAGCTCCTTTAATAATCACCTCTCCAAGCTCGATCTTACAAACCATAAGCTCATGAAATTTCTTAATTTCTTTTTTGATGTACTTCATTCCTGATGAAGATCTTATGATTTTCTCATCATTGCAGCTCAATTTCTCAAGGCAATCGGAGTCAAGCTCCCCCAATCTCGTCAAAATCAGACGAAGATGCCATGCCTCGTCGATGCAGATCTGAGCCGCCATACCACGACCAAGGTGTAAATGCATATGATCAAACTTTGTCCCTCCAAGAGCTCGATCCAAGTGTCCGCTCACTCATTAGAACCAAGAGATATCCCAGATGGATGTCGTTCAAAAATATTTCTGATCAACCTAAGGGTCCAAGAGTCTACACGATCAACCCCAAGCTCTGAGTTTGGTCAATAGACATATGTCAGACCACCTACGACCCAAGACGACATCACTCATTGGGTCAACCGACCTATGGCAAATGACCTATGTCAAATCTGAGTCACGAGCTACCCTCGACGGATCGAGTCGATCGCCCTAAGATGTCTTCACTCAGTTGCATGAGGATGATCAATCATCCCTCGATGTTGCATCACTCAGTGGCAATCAAAGATCCGTCAAATACCGGAAGGATTGAAGCTCCAAGCACTGCCCCCGCTCGATCTCTCCTCGTCGAGAGAAGCTCAAGCAAGCTCAACTTCGTCTTCTGAGGTAATATTTTTCGAGCAAAAAGTAACTTAACAAACCAAATCTTGTGTGCTCACATCATGTTTCAAGAAATTCATCATCCAAAATCTGGACATGTTGGCACCCCCACTTCATGGCACGAGCCATCTACGGTGTGATGCTATGCAAAAGCTCCACCGAACTTGGCCCAATCTCCATTTGAGTCCGAGTAGCCCCAAAGTGCGGCGCTCCAAATTCAACACCATGGCTTGCAAAGCTCCGCGTGAAGCTCGGGAAGTTTCTTTTATTTTTGTCTCATTAATTAATTATTTTTGCAACTTGACGAAGTCTTTGCCAAGCTTCAAAAGCTCCATTCCTAACTTTTTAAAAAATCAAATTTTTTGATTGGCAAGGTCCTTACCAAGCTTTAAAGGAAAACCTACTTCAATTTGTCGTATGGATGAGGAGCTCATCCCACCCTCGCCAAGCTTCCATTTTTTTTCGAGCTTGGACAAAGCATAGTTCGACGGAAGATCGAAGGACCAACCCAGCTTTCGTCAGCTTTTGAACTCGGGTAGGCACTGTTTGAGCCAAATCGAGGATTCGGAAGTCTAATTCCTTGCTTTCGAAATGTCGAGATGCCTTGCTAACCACAGCAAACTATGACGTCGCTTAGGCACCACTATATAGAGCTGCTTCACAAGCTCCAAGTGTAATGCCCTGATAGCTACTGCACAAGTACTAGAGGGGGGGTGAATAGTACTTTAAAATAATCAAGAGTATAATTCCTAATTATCGTGCAAACTCAACCAACAATGCGGAAATGAAAATAGACAACAATAAAAGACAAGCGCAAACAAGCGATGTAATGGGTTCGGATCCACCCAAGTCTCCCCGACTTGTTCCCGATGATCCTACGTCCCAAACACCCGGATCCCCTCCGGCTAATTGAGTTAGAATCCTCTAACTCAAATTTGCACTATGAAATTCTTGTAGAAAACCTCTACAAGATCAAATCATACACAAATAAAAATGTGACTCCCACAAAACGGGATCACAAACTTCTCTCACAACCGAGAGATAAACTTGCAATATCAAAGTAAATGCAATATAAACACTTACCAACAAAATCATATGCCTTAAGTAAACTTACAATTTTAGGGCAATGATGATTTTGAAGAAGAAGCAAGCACCAAACCCTAGCTCCACCAAGATGACCAGCAATAGGTGGCTAGGGAGAAGTTGGTGACTTGGATTCAAGCTCCTAGCTTGAGTAGCTCACAATCAATGAGAATCTCTCTTGAGGAATAAGAGTGAGGGAGAGATTCTTGTGAAGAGAGGGAGCTTGGAAATAAGAATTAAATGCTCTCTCTTTGATTCTCAAAGTCTCAATAAATATCAGCCTTGAATGCTAGGAAGAAGCATCACAAGTATATATAGGGTAGAGAGAAGATACGAGAAAAATTCATGCATTAAATGCTCCAACGGATCTATTTCTGAAGCAGTCTAATCGGTCTAAGAAGGATCACTGACCGATTAGTTTTGCAACGAGTCGGTCGGTGATTCTTCTTGGACCGACTAAGAGGTTGACAGCCAAGAAAGATAGTTCAGGAGATATAGAACTAGTCGGTCTAAGAAGACTTTCCAACCGACTAGTTTGACAACTAGTCGGTCGGTGAGTGTTCTTTGACCGACTAAGAAGTTGAAAAACAATAAGCTGAACACAAGAGAACTAGTCGGTCTAAGAACAAATTCCAACCGACTAGTTTCACAACTAGTCGGTCGACGGTTGTTCTTGGACCGACTAACGAGTAAACAGTAGCTAGGCTGTGAAAATAAAGATATAACTAGTCGGTCTAAGAAGGATTCCAAACCGACTAGTTTGACAACTAGTCGGTAGGTGAACCTTCTTGGACCGACTAATTGGTCAACAGTGAAGATGCTGAATTGAGCAAGGAAATCTAGTCGGTTCAAGAAGGATTCTTAACCGACTAGATGACAATCTAGTCGGTTGGTCCTTCTTCTTGAACCAACTAAGATGCACTAGAAGCCGCGAAATGAAGCGTGAAGCTTCGGGAAAGTTTCTATGGGCTTCTAAGATAATCCTAGCTCTAAGATATGAGCGTTATGAAGATTATAATGTAAGACCTACTCAAGGCTTAACAATCTACGAAAAGAAGCTAGAAGACTATAAATTAAACTTGACGAACCGTCTTCAAGCTTCAATCCGAATCTCTTGACTTCAATAATGCTCCTAGAGCTTCAACGAAGCTTCAGGCACATGATCACGTGCTTTGAGAAGTCTTTGACGTGCGTTTATATTCTCTATATTCACGCACGTCTTCCTTGTGATTTTCCGTTGTTTTCCATCGTTTCATATCAGTTCTTTCGTGTTTTTTGTATTTTTTTCACTTTCTCCGTGTTTTGTGCAAATGCAGGAGTTTCCAGTGTTGGGGACATTCAAAGCAGATATCATGAGTCCCTGGAGCAACGGGAGGAGTCACGCATGATCCAGAGGGTCAAACGACCAAGATTGCCACTTTTCAGCCCCCACCCGATCGGTTGGACACAGCCAACCGATCGGGTGATGCACGCGTGTCCGACCCGAACTGAAGCTGGAGCGAAGTGAAAGGTCAACCGACCAGGTCGTCGATCGGTTGAATCCAACAGAACTCTTGGCCATTTGGAGCTGATTTCCAACCGATCGGGTGACTTATCACCCGATCAGTTCATCTGTAGCCGCATCGCCCCAAATATCGAACCGACGGCTCCACCTGCTCTCCTCAGTGCCCGGTTGAAGCTCTCGAAGCCCGATGGCCAAAGCAACAAGCAGCTCACCCGATCGGTTGACATTTCAATCGATCGGGTGGCCTTTTCTTCCCCTTTCGTGCACCGCTGCTCATTCATTGAAGATATGTTATCATTCCAGAGGGAATTTGAGTGATCTCTTATTTTTCTAGCGTCGGCATCGTCGTTAGCTTTCCAACGATAGGTCGCATGCCCAAATCTGATTTTTCTACATTTTTCTGGAATTTTCTGAGTGCAGCTGTGTGCTGAAATTGGGTGCTGTCTGGAATTGAACTTCACCCGATCGGGTGAGCTATCCACCCGACCGGGTGAGCTCATTTTCTGCGGGTTTGAACCTCTGTTTCATTCCACCCGATCGGGTGAACTTCCACCTGATCGGGTGGGCCTGTTTTGACAGTTTTAATGGGTTTTCTGGACCCAAACCGATTGGGTTTTGTGAGGGTTATTTATTTGGTTTGGGGCACGACTTGGGGATGGGCTTCCACCATTTTTTCAGCAGCTTCACTCCAATTTCTTGGGAGTTTTAGGTTAGATTAGATTAGGTTTTATCTTCTAATAAATTTTGTAATGGATTGAAGATTCAAACGCGAGATAAGTATTTCTTTCTCTTGTTTTCCATTGTTTTGTATTGTATTTATTTTGCTTGATGGTGAACGTTTGTATGTCTTTTTTGTGGCTTGTTTTTATGTTCTTCACCATTGAGTAGTGTCGATGAACCCTAATATGGGTTAGGGTAGGATTGATGCTTGGGTTGTTTCATTTGACTTGATTGCATGGTACATGTTCGATGAAATGTGTCAATGGGGATTTCTAGCAATCTGAGTCCAATTCGTATGGCAACACACTAGTTGTGTTGGGGATTGGGGTCCGGTGTCTTGTCCAGTCAAGATCCGCTTCGATGTATTGCTAGAAATCACATTCGACCTATTTGGCCATTAGGGTTACGCGGGGGTGTTTCATTGTCATTGGCGGGAGAAAGACCGTCTCTGACCGTCGGGCCAAGGGGGAATAAACTTGGCGGTTGACTCCCTAGCCATAGCTCATGCCCCTAGCGTAGACATCGAGTCCTCGTGTGTGGGAACGGCTTGGACAAAATGTTGGGAGTTATCATTGTGGCCTTAATGCTCCCGGTTGCAGAATGTGTTAATGGACATGGGAATGCCCACCGTCTTAAACCGGGTAGACCTAGCGTACTAGGCACCGACCGGAATATCGGGCCATGGACGCTAGGTACCACCTTTTGGGGCAATGTCTCACCCTGGGTCAAGTCAAATGCCAAGTTTCATGAATGCTCTAGCCCGTGTTAGCGGGGATTCATTTCGTGTCTTTTTATTTCTTTCTTTTATTTCTACACTTCCACCCACATTGTCCGCGTAGCTAGCACACAACCTAGGCGAGGCTAGTAGCCATTCAAGCCATCCACCTCCCTGAGTTCGATAAACCCGCACCCTACACTAACCGTGCATTTGCGATAAAACGACACCGTGCCCAAACCGTAAACGGGGTGCCGGTCAAGTTTGTGGCGCCGTTACCGGGGAGGCGTTCGGTTTGATATTAGCTTAGCTTGGGTTCGTTTGACTACGCATAAAAACACAAAAAAAAAATTTTAAAAAAGAAAATTTTTCCCCCACCATTATATTATCTTTTTGTTATTCTCTTGTGCTATTGACGCTCCTCTCTAGTTTTCTTATTTTTGTTCTCCAGGTATCTTTGATATTACGATGTGGAGATCAAATTTCGATGCTCAGATGGGAGGATACGATCCTTATTCAGTTGTGGTTTGTGAGACTTGTGGGATGGTTGGGCACATGTATTATGATTGCCCATTTACGCTTGAGAGCCTCCCCCTACACCAAGGCCATACATTTTCCCACAACCATTGCCCAAACACCTCCCATCCATTTCCTCAACCTTATATCCCTCCACCAACACAAGAAGAATTAAGCCTCATGTCTCTCCTTGAAAGTGCCATGTTTAACCAAGAACAATTATTACAAAACTTCATGGTACCAATCACCGAGCCTACACCGAGGAGAGGGGATGAAGGAGAGGATATACCCACTTCTATGCCACCATCTCATCGGCCCCCATAGACAAATCTTATGCCGATACCCCATTTTTCAACACTACCACTTGGATGACGAAGAATTTTTTGATGGTGCTAGTGAGAATGGGGAGATGTCTCTAGGATTTGTGGGAGAGACTTCTCATCTTGATTTGGATACCCCACATGAGTCCTACGAGGGCACCAAGGAGACCACAGAGCTTATGCATACTGGCGAGGAGGATGTGTGTGAGCACACGAACACACGAAAACATACGAGTGGTCCGCTCCACATCCACCTCCACTGTCATCTCTGTTGCTGCTTCTTCCTTGGTCTGTGGTCAACTACGAGGATGTCATTCAGGACATCGGGTAGATGGTGGAGCAAGAGCATATCGTCGAGGAGGATGTGCATGAGGGCTTGGATACGATGGTCCACTCCATGGAGCCCGAGTCACATCTACCTTTATCGTCGCTCTCCACTTCTTCTGCGGCTGAGCATCTACTTGAGCATATTGCCCCTATTCAGGGAGATTTTTATACTCACTCTCACTCCACTTTTGAGTCTCGCTTTTCACTTCCTATTTCTTTAGACTCATATATATTTGACACACCATATCTCTCACAGGACACATGATCTATTTCCCTTGAGGTATGCTGTGGTGTGTCACCACCTGGAGAGCCACTTCTCATGGAGAGCGAGGATTTGGTCGTCGCTAGTACAGAGGATAGCAACCCATTCTCGGGGAGTATTCGTCACCCTTTTATTATTTTTCCATCTCATATTGACGATTATCCCTGGGATACATTTATTTTGGGAAATAATTTCTTGCCATGGACTAATGCACCTCGTCCTTTGCAGGTCACAGGTGGATACCTACTAAGGATGCTTGGAGATGCATTGCTTAGGTCCATTGGCACACGTGGCACAGCACTTCTGGTGGAGCCACAAAAGGAGCAGTTAGAGCAGCTACCTGCCCCACTTCAGATCTTGGATCCGCCTATGCTCAGGTGTATCCTAACCCAGTAGTGTAAAAATTTACCGCTTTCTAGTCTAGATTTGAATAATCTCGTATCCTCTCATTAGCAAGGGGAGCGTATCTAGGATTTGCTTTTGCATCATAATAACCCATCATGTCATGCCCTTCTATCACTTCTACCGCCCACACCCCACATCCTCTTCCGAGGAGAATGAGCACACCGTCTCTCCTGCATTTTGATTTCTTTCTTTTCTTTTCCGATCTTTCCCTTGCATATTTCTGCATCACATTGATCATATCATTTCACTAGCATTGTCATGTTCAGCTTGGGGGGAATCGATGTGCATGTTTTTGCGTGTCGTTGTTGTGTGTCTGTGTCTACGTGTTCTTTCGTCGTGTTTTATATCTTTTATTTGAGTGTTTCTTTTCTTTATTTTTTAGTTTCGTTCATGTGTTTTTCATGTTTTTCACTTTTTGTGTCGGTGCGAACCCCCCCATTTTCTTTGCCCTCACGTATAAACTATTATTGCATTGAGGGCAATGCAAGTTTCAGCTTGGGGAGTCGCACTTCGTGCGTCATTTGTGTCGTTTTTCTTCGTTTTTGAGTCGTTTTCCATCATGTTTTTCTTTTTTCTTCTCATCTTTTGTTCTCTCTCTCCTAGAGATGACCCCATATGATGAATTGCCACTGAAACACACACACACACACACACACATAGCATAGCTACGATGATCACATTCACTAACTCTATGAAGCCGAGTCCTATTGCATTTCATGCTTCGTGCGTTCACTTTGCTTTTATGTGAGTCATGGGTCGTGACTAGCTAGGTGGTGTGCTTCTACTTTGTGATGTTGATTTATATACCTATCCTTGGTTGATCCCTAAATTATCATGCTTCGATTTGAATATGCGGTATTTGCTTCTAGTGCCTACTTCTATATGCATGTATTATACATATCGTATGTTTCAATTCGCATGTGTCGGGATTCCACAATTAAGGACTAGGATAACCCATTTAGCCCAAGCTCTAATTTGCGAGAAATATTTCCTTTGCCCAAATGTTTAGATTCCGATTTCTTTTTTTTGTTTTACTTGGTGCAAATCCCCTCATCATGTACCGTTCTCCCACTTGGGAGAGTACACATGTATATATCCAAAAATCCAAAAAGAGAGAAAAGAAAAACCCAAAAAGAAAAGAAAAGAGAAAAGAAAAAAATATATGTATAGCCAAAAATCCAAAAAATACAAATACCCAAAACCCAAAAAAATTCCAGTGTGAATATTTTTCCTATCTACCAAGAATAAAGGGAAGGCGAGAGTTTGCACCGAGTCTTCTACTCCACACCTTCTCAACCTCCATCGTTTTCGTAAACACTTGGCATAGGAACTCTCTAGCGGTTACCTAGGCGATAGTGTGGTGATTTTCTAGTCCCTAGCTGTGGAGTCCCCGATGCATGATACGCGTCTATTCTTATACTCTTCTCATGCATGCTTGAGCTATTATTCACCGCAATTTCAAATTGAATTGATATTTGGGTCATTCCTTGGATTTGTGTATATGGAGCCTTATTGCACAATGTAGATAGCGACACCGTCTTCTAGCGCACGACCACACTCACTCGCACTTCACTGCGTGGGCCCACTACACTTGTTTGGACTCACATTTCTTGGTTTGGTGTTGTGTTTTGTCGTATGCTTGCTTAGTGTGGCGTGTTTGATTTTGTTGGCTCTGATAGGCGATCTAGGAGTTTTCTTTTCTCTCTCTCTCTCTATATATTTTTCTCCCTCCGAGCTCCTACTCTCACTCGTCTTCCTCGAGGACAAGGAAGGGTTCAGCTTGGGGGATTTTGACGTGCGTTTATATTCTATATATTCACGCACGTCTTCCTTGTGATTTTCCGTTGTTTTCCATCATTTCATATCCGTTCTTTCGTGTTTTTTTGTATTTTTTCACTTTCTCCGTGTTTTTGTGCAAATGCAAGAGTTTCCAGTGTTGGGGACATTCAAAGCAGATATCATGAGTCCCTGGAGCAACGGGAGGAGTCACGCGCGATCCAGGGGGTCAAACGACCAAGATTTCCACTTTTCAGCCCCCACCCGATCGGTTGGACACAGCCAACCGATCGGGTGATGCACGCGTGTCTGACCTGGACTGAAGCTGGAGCGAAGTGCAAGGTCAACCGACCGGGTCGTCGATCGGTTGAATCCAACAGAACTCTCAGCCATTTGGAGCTGATTTCCAACTGATCGGGTGACTTATCACCCGATCGGTTCATCCGTAGCCACATCGCCCCAAATATCGAACCGACGGCTCCACCTGCTCTCATCAGTGCCCGGTTGAAGCTCCTGAAGCCTGATGGCCAAAGCAACAAGCAGCTCACCCGATCGGTTGACATTTCAACCGATCGGGTGGCCTTTTCTTCCCCTTTCGTGCACCGCTGCTCATTCATTGAAGATATGCTATCATTCCAGAGGTAATTTGTGTGATCTCTTATTTTTCTACGTCAGCATCGTCGTTAGCTTTCCATCGATAGGTTGCATGCCCAAATCCGATTTTTCTACATTTTTCTGGAATTTTCTGAGCGCAGCTGTGTGCTGAAATTGGGTGCTGTCTAGAATTAAACTTCACCCGATCGGGTGAGCTATCCACCCGACTGGGTGAGCTCATTTTCTGCGGTTTTGAGCCTCTGTTTCATTCCACCCGATGGGGTGGGCCTGTTTTGACAATTTTAATGGGTTTTCTGGACCCGAACCGATTGGGTTTTGTGAGAATTATTTATATGGTTTGGGGCACGACTTCGGGATGGGCTTCCACCATTTTTTAGCAGCTTCACTCCCATTTCTTGGGAGTTTTAGGTTAGATTAGATTAGGTTTTATCTTCTAATAAATTTTGTAATGGATTGAAGATTCAAACGCGAGATAAGTATTTCTTTCTCTTGTTTTCCATTGTTTTGTATTGTATTTATTTTGCTTGATGGTGAACATTTGTATGTCTTTTTTGTGGCTTGTTTTTATGTTCTTCACCATTGAGTAGTGTCGATGAACCCTAATATGGGTTAGGGTAGGATTGATGCTTGGGTTGTTTCATTTGACTTGATTGCATGGTACGTGTTCGATGAAATGTGTCAATGGGGATTTCTAGCAATCTAAGTCCAATTCGTATGGCAACACACTAGTTTTGTTGGGGATTGGCGTCCGGTGTCTTGTCCAGTCAAGATCCGCTTCGATGTATTGCTAGAAATCACATTCGACCTATTTGGCCATTAGGGTTACGCGGGGGTGTTTCATTGTCATTGGCGGGAGAAAGACCGCCTCTGACCGTCGGGCCAAGGGGGAATAAACTTGGCGGTTGACTCCCTAGCTATAGCTCACGCCCCTAGCGTAGACATCGAGTCCTCGCTCGTGGGAACGACTTGGACAAAATGTTGGGGGTTATCATTGTGGCCTTAATGCTCCCGGTTGCGGAAGGTGTTAATGGACATGGGAATGCCCACCGTCTTAAACCGGGTATACCTAGCGTACTAGGACCGACTGGAATATCGGGCCATGGACGCTAGGTACCACCTTTTGGGGCAATGTCTCACCCTGGGTCAAGTCAAATGCCAAGTTTCATGAATGCTCTAGCCCGTGTTAGCAGGGAATCATTTCGTGTCTTTTTATTTCTTTCTTTTATTTCTACACTTCCACCCACATTGTCCGCGTAGCTAGCACACAACCTAGGCGAGGCTAGTAGCCATTCAAGCCATCCACCTCCCTGAGTTCGATAAACCCGCACCCTACACTAACCGTGCACTTGCGGTAAAACGACACCGCGCCCAAACCGTAAACGGGACGCCGGTCAGTCTTGAGACGTCGCTTTAGATATACGTAGAATTTTGGCGACGATCTCCATTACTGCGCTCACAAAGAGTTAGTTCACGATATTTATGTTTGTTCATCATCAAAACCAAATCTGGGGAATCAATACTCAACATTCTCCCCCTTTTTGGTGATGACAAACCAACATAAATAATAATCAATAATAATGATTCAAATGAAATTTACTTACTCCCCCTGCATTGATGACACGTTAATTCCGAATTAAATAATAAACATAAGCATCAAGCAGACGAGAAAAGTATAAAACATGATCCAATTATTGAAATATAGGATCTAAATCCATTTTTATATCTTAACTCCCCTGAATCTAACAACATATCAAATTAGATTCACGGTAAATTGCGTTAAATTATCATTTAGCGTATCGTCATTATTATTTCTCTCCCCCTTTGGCATTAGAAAAAAGAGCGGGAGGAGATCAACGACAACAACAATGGCTAAAAAAAGCATAGGAGTCGTAGAATACGACCACGGTCCAAATGACACCAAAGTAAAATCACGAAGAAAATCAAAGTGTTTCAATGAGACCATATTCGAAAATCGAAAAATGAAATCATCAAACCTCAAATCAATTTCACGTATTGAGTTATGGAACATACTCTCCAATATCAACATTCTTAGTGAATTTAGTGCATGGAAAACAATTCTATGTTTTCATAGAAAGAATTCTATTTAATCAAATATAATCGTCGAGCGACGAAATCAACATCAGAGACAAAAGTATAATGTGCACACTGAAGTAAATGGCAATACGATGTGTGTGTGTGTATGTGTATATATATATATATATATATATATATATATATATATATATATATATATATATATATATATATATATATATATAACATGGTACATCAAAAAGTATACATCTGCCAACACAAATATACACGATCATCAGATCGGTGCACAACATACAACACATGTCTCAACAGACATCAAAACGAACATACATCAAAAATACCAAAGTGCCCTAACGCATTTAGTCGGTCTTAGTTAAAGCGCTGTCCGACTAGAATAAAATCTAGTCGGTCAGCCAATGAGCTTGGACCGACTAACTGCAAACAGTAACAGATAGACAAAACAAGGGCAAGATTTAGTCGGTCTGAGTTCAATCACTAACCGACTAGAATCGATTCTAGTCTGTCCGCTGATGAACTGTGACCGACTAACAGAGTCCAAAAATTTGAAAATTCGAAATGTTGAGTTCACTCCAAAGAACACTTGGAAGATACATCGAAAACATTCTCAAACATCATTATTATACCCCATAAAACTTGAGAATCATAAATTCGACATGCAAATCGAAAAACCAATCACAAATCCCAAATATCACAACAAATCTTAGTATGAACATATAAGAACAACATTATCATGCGGGATTAACGAAAATATGAATCCTAAATCTCGGATTCACCCATAATCGCCAATTCTCGACGTAACCGCACAAAGGAGTCTTCCTTGAGTGGTTTCATGAAAATATCAGCGATTTGCTTCTGGGTTTCAACGTACACTAAAATGATGTCCTTTTTAGCAACATGACATCTATGTGTTTTGAACGGGAATGGTGTACCGGATCCTTATAGAGACATATTGCACTTTGGTTGTCCACCATGATAGGGCTAGTATCACAGTTTATACTGAAGTCTTTAAGTGTGTGTCTCATCCAAAGAACCTGAGCACACGTAGCACCGGCGGTAATATATTCCGCCTCGGTGGTTGAAAGTGGTACGGAATTCTGCTTCTTGGAAAACCAAGAGACAAGAGAATTTCCTATAAAATGGCAAGTGCCACTAGTACTTTTCCTGTCGGATTTGCATCCCGCATAATCTGCGTCACTATATGAGATTAACTCATATGTGCTAGACTTTGGATAATATAATCCGTAGTCGAGGGTGTAACTTAAATAACGGAAAATACGTTTTACCGCTACTAAGTGTGAATCCTTAGGTTGAGATTGATAACGAGCACATACACATACAACAAACATAATATCAGGACGACTGGCAGTAAGATATAATAAACTACATATCATACCTCGATATAGACGAATGTCTACATCTTTAGGTGAGGTTTGGAGACTAGTTAGCACATTTTTAGTCTTAATATATCTATTTGTCAATTTAAAAACTTAGACCAAAGTTGTTTGTTAGCAAATCTAAGTTCATCCATAGTTACCTCTTCGCCTTCATCCTCGCTTTCATCATCGCTTTCATCGGAGGAGGATTCTTGATCATGTTCCTCTCTAGCCATGAAGCACATGTGTGCTTTCTCCACTTGTTCATCATCCAACTCTCCACTTGAGGAGTCATCTTCCGAGTCGGTGAAAGTGCCGACAAGCCCTTTCTTGTACCCTTTCTTGTAGTTTCGTGACTTGTCGAACTTTGGTGCTTTCCACTTCTCCTTGTGTTTGTAGAGAGGACAATCCGCCTTGATGTGTCCTGGCTTGTTGCATTTAAAACACAAAGAAGCGGAGGCATTAGTCGAACTAAATTTTGATTTGTTCTTAAAGTTACCTTTTCGGTAGAACTGACTGAAATTCTTTGCCATGAGGGCCAAAGATTCCAAGTCCAATTCCCCTTCCGATCCTTCACTATCGGTAGGTGTAGAAGGAGCGGCCTTGAAAGAAATTGCTTTTTTCTTTGGCTCTTCTTGCTTCAAGTACGACTTCATCCTGTCCTGCATCTTTAACTTACTGTCCTTTCGTATCTCATGCGACATTAAGGTACCCATTAGTTGTACGACAGTATACTTATTCATATCGTTACCTTCCTCGATGGCGAAGGTACGCTTTTTCCAACAAGAAGGAAGTCCGTCAATAATCTTCGCGACTTTCTCCTTTTGGGTATAGTTCTTCACAAGAGCTTCCAACTCGTTGGATATGTCCACGAAGCGAGCATAGTACTCCTTCATACTTTCACCCTGTTCCATGTGAAATAACTCGAACTCTTTGTTAGCAACAACGAGTTTAGAGTCTTTTACCCTACTAGTTCCTTCGTGCAGGATGATGAGTTGGTTCCAAATTTGATATGCACTCTTACATGTGCATATCTTATTGAAGTCTTCGGGTTCCAACGCACATTGCAAGGCATTCATTGCCTTGGCATTGTTTACCTCCGTGGCGACCTCCGCGGTAGTCCACTTCGTGAAGTCTTCTTCTGAGGGCTTATTCTGTCAACGTGGCTCTCCATAGTGAAGTGCTCCGGAGGAAGGTTTCCATTCGGTATTTCCAGTACCCATAGTTGGCACCGTTGAAGTGAGGAGGCCTAGTTGAGGAGAGTCCTTCCGACACCGAAGATGCTCCTTCACGATTCTTGAAGGTGCTATAGTCTGAAGGTGGACGAACGTTCTTGTTGTCGTTGGTAGACATAGCTATGAACTTGGCTCTGATATCAAATGTAATGCCCTGATAGCTACTGCACAAGTAATAGAGGGGGGGGGGGGGGGGGGGTAAATAGTACTTTAAAATAATCAAGAGTATAATTCCTAATTATCGTGCAAACTCAACCAACAATGCGGAAATGAAAATAGACAACAATAAAAGACAAGCACAAACAAGCGATGTAACGGGTTTGGATCCACCCAAGTCTCCCTGACTTGTTCCCGGTGATCCTACGTCCCAAACACCTGGATCCCCTCCGGCTACTTGAGTTAGAATCCTCTAACTCAAATTTGCACTATGAAATTCTTGTAGAAAACCTCTACATGATCAAATCGTACACAAATGAAAATGTGACTCCCACAAACCGGGATCACAAACTTCTCTCACAACCGAGAGATAAACTTGCAATATCAAAGTAAATAAAATATAAACACTTACCAACAAAATCCTATGCCTTGAGTAAACTTACGATTTTAGGGCAAGGAGGATTTTGAAGAAGAAGCAAGCACCAAACCCTAGCTCCACCAAGATGACCAGCAATAGGTGGCTAGGGAGAAGTTGGTGACTTGGATTCAAGCTCCTAGCTTGAGTAGCTCACAATCAATGAGAATCTCTCTTGAGGAATAAGAGTGAGGGAGAGATTCTTGTGAAGAGAGGGAGCTTGGAAATAAGAATTAAATGCTCTCTCTTTGATTCTCAAAGTCTCAATAAATATCAGCCTTGAATGCTAGGAAGAAGCATCACAAGTATATATAGGGTAGAGAGAAGATAAGAGAAAAATTCGTGCATTAAATGCTCCAACGGATCTATTTCTGAAGCAGTCTAATCGGTCTAAGAAGGATCACTGACCGATTAGTTTTGCAACTAGTCGGTCGGTGATTCTTCTTGGACCGACTAAGAGGTTGACAGCCAAGAAAGATAGTTCAGGAGATATAGAACTAGTCGGTCTAAGAAGACTTTCCAACCGACTAATTTGACAACTAGTCGGTCGGTGAGTGTTCTTTGATCGACTAAGAAGTTGAAAAACAATAAGCTAAACACAAGAGAACTAGTCGGTCTACGAACAAATTCCAACCGACTAGTTTCACAACTAGTCGGTCGACGGTTGTTATTGGACCGACTAACGAGTAAACAGTAGCTAGGCTGTGAAAAATGAAGATATAACTAGTCGGTCTAAGAAGGATTCCAAACCGACTAGTTTGACAACTAGTCGGTCGGTGAACCTTCTTGGACCGACTAATTGGTCAACAGTGAAGATGCTGAATTGAGCAAGGAGATCTAGTCGGTTCAAGAAGGATTCTTAACCGACTAGATGACAATCTAGTCGGTTGGTCCTTCTTCTTGAACCAACTAAGTTGCTCTAGAAGCCGCGAAATGAAGCGTGAAGCTTCGGGAAAGTTTCTATGGGCTTCTAAGATAATCCTAGCTCTAAGATATGAGCGTTATGAAGATAATAATGTAAGACCTACTCAAGGCTTAACATTCTACGAAAAGAAGCGAGAAGACTATAAATTAAACTTGACGAACCGTCTTCAAAGCTTCAATCCGAATCTCTTGACTTCAATAATGCTCCTAGAGCTTCAACGAAGCTTTAGGCATACGATCACGCGCTTTGAGAAGTCTTGAGACGTCGCTTTAGATATACGTAGAATTTTGGCGACGATCTCCATTACTGCGCTCACAAAGAGTTAGTTCACGATATTTATGTTTGTTCATCATCAAAACCAAATCCGGGGAATCAATACTCAACACCAAGCTCTGGGGCAACCTCTCGTCTGGGCATCAAAAATTTGTATGTGACTTATCCAAGATTCGAACTTTGAACCATCTCACTGAGTTCCTTTTAAAGCCGATGATGCTAGCCATCTTTATTCATGGAGGATGGAAAACCACTACAGGTCGTTTCCCGCCATTCCTACTCATATTACATATTAAAACAAAGGGAAATTTTTCTTTCAAATCCTCGCTTTAAACATTTTCTCACTGGTGAGAATGACCACGCTTAGACGAGAATGACCTTTGAGAGGCAAGGACGATCCATGCAGGAGGACCAGAATGACCAATGCAAAAGGGCCACTCTAGAACAACCCTTCGTCGTCGGTCGTAAGTCGAAGGGTCAACCCCTCGCCACTGAATGACATTCTTCATCAGCCGTATGTCGAGGGGCCAACTACTCGCCATTGAACGACTCCAGTTGTCAACCGGAATCGAGGGGCCATTCCCTTGACACGAAACAATACTTATCGTCGTCAGTCGTAAGTCAAAGGGGCCACCCCCTCGCAACCGAATGACACACATTTGTCATCGACAGTAATTTGAAGGGACCATATCCCTTGCAACCGATCGACTATCATCATCGGACGTAAGTCGAAGGGGCCATCCCCTCGCAACCGAACGACCCATCTTTGTCGTTGATCGCAAGTCGAAGGGACCATGTCCCTCGCAACTGAATGACTATCATCGTCTATCATAAGTCGATGGGGCTACCCCCTCACAAGCCGATCCGCTGACGTAACCTGACATCAAATGTAAGCCAAGGGGTCGCTTCCCACACCAGCCAATTGAAAGTTGAGAGGTTACTGTCCTTGCAAGCCAACCCGACTGTTAGACCAAGGTTACTTCTTACTCATGATTATCACATCGCCCAACCTCAACCATTACAGTTGTTAAGCTCGAGCGATGAGGGGCATGTTGAGCTCCGAAAGATATGTATCTTTTTATTAAATGATATGATTTTTCGGCCTAATTTTGTCTTCTCTTATTTTTTTCCGTTGAAGATGTTGTTCCCACGGTTCCAACCGATATTTTTACGGATTTTTATGAGCTCGGGGCTATTTTCTAAATTTTCTGAAAATATGGATCTTTATATTGAATTATATGTTTTTTATGGATCTGAAAGATATGGATCTTATTTTTCCATTGAAGATGGCGATCTCCTGGTTCCAACAGACTTTTTTAAGGATTTTTCTGAGCTCGGGGCTACTTTCTACAGTTTATGAAAGATATGTATCTTTTTATTAAATGATATGATTTTTGTAGCCAAATTTTGTATTATCTTATTTTTCAGTTAATATAGCTACCTCCCGGTTACAATGGACAATTTGCTGATTTAACAGAGATGGGTGCTATTTTTTGTACATTTTGTGGAAGATCTAGATCTTTTTATTAAAAGATACGACTTTTGGCCTAATTTCTCTTATTTTCAGTTCCAACAGACATTTTTGCTGATTTTTCTGAGCTCCGAGCTATTTTCTACATTTTGTGGAATTTATGTACATTTTTATTAAATGATATGATTTTGTATACCCTAAGTTTTTCTTCTCTTATTTTTCTGTTCAGATGGCGATCTCCTGGTTCCAACAGGTATTTTTACGGGTGTTTCTGAGCTACGAGCTAATTTCTACATTTTTGGAAGATATGGATCATTTTATAAAATTATGTGATTTTAATAGCCTAAGTTTGTCTTCTCTTATTTTTTTCTGTTGAAGATGGCAATCTCTTGGTTCCAACGGACATTTTTGCGGATTTTTCTGAGCTCCGAGCTATTTTCTACATTTCATGTATGATATGAATCTTTATATTAAATGATATGATTTTTATATCCTAATGTTGTCTTCTCTTATTTTCCAGTTGAAGATCGCGTTCGCTCGTTTCCAACAGACATTTTGACATTTTTGCAGATTTTTCTGAGCCCGGATCTATTTTCTACAGTTTATTAAAGATATGGATCTTTTATTAAATGATATGATTTTTATAGCCTAATTTTATCTTCTCTTTTTTAAGTTGCAGATGGCAATCTCCCGATTCCAACGAACATTTGTGCGGATTTTAAGAGCTTCAGGATGTTTTCTACATTGTGTGTAAAATATGGATTTTAATATTAAATGATATGATTTTTATATCCTAATTTTGTCTTCACTTATTTTTAAGTTGAAGATAGCGATCTCTTGGTTCTAACGGATTTTTTAGGGATTTTCCTAAGCTCGGTGCTATTTTCAACATTTTCTAAAAGATATAGATCTTTTTGGCCCAATTTTTTGAGTATTGGACTACTCCTTATTTGGTGTTGATGATGAGCAAACATAAATACTTGTGACTAATCTCCTATTTGTAGTTAATTCGTTGCCTAAGCATATCATGAAGATCAATTAGCAATGGATGTCACTCAAGGATCAATCAAAGCATGAAAAGTGGATTGGATGATCATAGATGGTGAGTGAAGCTCCTAGACGACTTCAAGCTCATTCTTTGGTTAGAAGAGAGGCTACTACAAAATGTAATCTTTTTTAATCTCTTCTAGTATGTAGCTTAGAAGTAGGCTAGGGCTGTTGACGAACGAGCTTGAACGAGCTTGAACAGGGAGCTTGGTTTTGTTCATGAACAAAATCCATGTTCAAGCTCTGTTCGTTTACTAACCGAGCTCTAAAAACTTGTTCAAGCTTGTTCGTTAAGCTTACCGAACGAACGTAAACGAACGTAAACAGGCATTTACCAAGCTTGTCCACGAGTAATTAATCGAACGTTCTGTTCGTTAACAAGACTTATCAAGCTTGTTCGTGAACATGTTCAGGAACATGTTCGTGAACACACAATCAATCTTGTTCATGAACAAATTTTCAATCAAACAAACAAACGTCAATTTTTTAATCAGTAATAATAATATTTAAACATAATTGCCAATGACTAAATTAATCAAATAAAAGGATTAAATATTTACAGGACAAAAACAAACAAATCTAGCATAATAGCTCCATAAATCCCATTACAAGCATTCATTCCAAGCATAGTAAAAAAATAGTATTTGTCTAAAATTATTATTTCTGTTACATGTTTGTTCCCGAACACTTAACGGGCTTGTTCACGAACATCACTTAACAGGCTTGTTCAAGAATACTTAACAAGCTTATGCATGAACATAAATGAACGAACACAGTTATGTCAAGCTCTGTTCTTTTACTAACCGAGCTCTAAAAATCTATTCATGCTTGTTCAATAAGCTTCCTGAACGAACGTAAATGAACATGTGCCGAGCTTGTTCACGAGTAGTTCGTCGAATGTTCTGTTGGTCAACAACCCTAAGTAAAAATATGATGGAGCACATACACATCTTTATTTCTGTCTTAGGAAATCATTAGATCACATTTCCTAAGCCCCCAATTCACATTTCTCAAGCATGTGCATTTTTGGGATTTCAACAGGAGACTGCTGAATGTTTTACAAGCGTCTGTCTCCAAACAGTCACCTATGATTTGTTATACAGTCGTCTGTTATGCACATACTTTATCAATTGGTTTTTGGGCTTTCAGCTTTAACTCTATCCAGACAACTGTTATACAAAAGACAGGCGCCTGTCCAAGTTACAGGCGCATGTGAATTGTTAGTCAGTCGCATGTCTCTCTCCTGCTCAAAGGTCATTTTCTTCTCCATCGGCCAGGCGACTGATTTTGGATTGACAGTTGCATGTCTAAGGCACATTCGACTGTGAATTCTTCAACAGTCGCTTGTCTATTCTTTATCTGCTACTCTGCTCTCTGGAAAGTTTCACTTATTAGGGACAGACAACTGATGTTGATTTCACAGTCGCTTGCCCATGACACATGCGCCTGTGAGTTCCACATCAGTCTCCTATAAAAGGGTTTTAGTTGCCTGTTAGGTTTACAGGTGCCTGTCATTTCGTCGTCAGTCGACTGTCCTACGTGGTAAGTTACCGTTTGAATTCTCACCTACTCTCTGACAAAATGCAGAAGTCATCTATGATTTCTTCACCAGTCGATTGTCGAGTGTGTAAATTCTATCCGTTGGCTTTTTCTCCATGGATTTTAAAGGGGGTTTTGGGGATTCTGTTTGAGGTTTTAGAGAACCTAGAGCTTCTACTGTTCCATTGAGGGGTTACTCATGTTCTTGGTCATCTCTTTAAAAACCCTAGCTTTCATCTTCAAGTTTTTCAAAGCTCTCAAATTCAAAAGCCCTAGATTTCCAAACTCATTCTCTCTTTCTCTCCAACCTAGAATCAAAGTGGTATCCTCTAAGCAATTGGTGGTGACAAGAGAAATGGCTTTTCTCTCTTCTTGGAAGAGACTTCAACACACAACACACTTGCTCCTTCAAGTTCTACTTCAAGGCATAGGTGATTGTCAGTGTTGCTATTTCGTTATTTCATATCTTTCGATATTAGTTTCACTCTCGGTTTGTGAGCATTGTTTTCTTGATCCCAAGTTGTGGGAGTCAAGGACGTCGATTGTGTTTCGATTTCACTTGTAGGTTGCTAAAAGTGGGTTTAAAGGAAACCTCACGTTATGGTTCTAACTTGAGTATCCGGAGGTATCTGGGTGGAAGGGATGTAGGATTACGGGAACAAGTCGGGAGTTGACTTGGGTAATCCGAACCATTGAAACATACTTTGTGTTAGCACTGTTTCATTTTGGGTTTATTTATAATTCTGCATTTATAATTGGTTAACTTAAATTGGTATAACTATCGTTTAAATTTTATAAACACTATTCAACCCCCATTCTAGTGTTTTCATCATAGCCAAGGTCCTTTCAATTTGTATAAATGCGAAGGTTTTTAGCTATGTCATACAACTATAACAACACTGTTCCTCCACCTCCTTTGTACAACAATCACGATCGCGAGGGTGCGTCTACCGTCTTCGAAGGACAATCAACGGTTCGTCCTCCGCGTTTCAATGGCACGAATTTCGGCTATTGAAAGTGCCGGATGGAGACGTTCCTTAGGAGTTCTTCTTTTTTGGAGAACCCTCCATAAGGAATACGGTGAACCCTCCGAAGAGGATTTTGACAAATGGACTCCCTCCGAGAAGTCCGCTGAAGTGAATAATGCCAATGCAATGAATGCTTTTCATTGTGCATTGGATCCGGATGAGTTCAATAAGATATGCACATGTAAGAGTGCATATCAAATATGGAACCATCTCGTCGTTACCCACGAGGGAACGAACAAGGTAAAGTTATCTAAATTATATGGTGCTATACAAAATTTCGATATGTTTCATATGCAGGATAATGAGAACATTGCAACGATGTACGGACGGTTCATAGACATCGCCAATGAGCTTTAAGCTCTTGGACAAGTCTACACCCAACAAGAAAAGGTGAGAAAGATAATCATGGGAATGACCTTCAAAATGGGAAAGAAGAGCAATCGACATCGAGGAAGTCAATGACATGAAGAATTACACGTGGTGAATCTCATCGATAATCTCATGTCTTATGAAGTAAGAAGGGATAACTGAATGAAGATTAGAGCAATGATGAACCTAACGGAAGCAAAGAAGAAAGTGTTAGCATTCAAGGTTACTTCTTCATCCTTCGATAGTGAAGAATCCGAGAACGAAATTGACATGGAAGAAATGGAACAAACTGCGAAGAAGTTCTGACACTTCTTTCGCAAAGGTAAATTTCCTTCCAAAAATAAATTTGATTCCACTAACAATACCTCGTCTCTTTGTTTTAAGTGTAACAAGCCGGGGCACATCAAGAAGGATTGCCCAATGCTTAGAAACAAAGAAAAGTGGAAAGCAATGCACCATTTTAAGAAACAAAGAAACAAAGAAATGGACTGGGAACGAGTCTAAACTTTTTGGTGGTCATGAACCATTTTAAGAAGATACATATTTTGTGAATGTGTAAGGAGATGAAGAAATTTCATGTTTTTATGAAATGAAGTATGTGTCCCCCTTTTTGGCTGTTTTCAAAGAGCTGATCCTCACGACTCAAATAATGGAATGTTTTCACATATCTATAACAAATGATACAAAAAGCTAATTTTTCTAATTTGTTTGGTTAATTCTGAATGCAATGCACATAAAGATTTGATTTATTTTACTTGGGAAAATTAAAAGGAAAAAAGAAACATGGTTGGTATTTCTAAGTAGCTACTACATTACCAACTGAAGTTGAAAGAAACCCAATATAAGAAAAAGAAATTTTCTATATAATTTCAAGTGAATTGTTGACAAAGTTCAATTGCATTCATTCATTTCTTCTTACAGCGCAACATTCTACTTACATGGCAAAATTTTCAAATACAATACAAATTCTTCAACAACAAACACTTGTATTTTTGTTTTACCTCACCATCCACTATGGAGCATTGGCATATGCATCTAAAGAGAAAAAATCACTTTAAAAACAACTTGATCAGCAACATCATCCCACCTTGTCACACAACACACAATATTGCTAACTGAAATCACTTCAGATCAAGTAATGAGCAAAAGAAACATTTGTTAAATAAATTAGTAAAGACCCCAAGACCACCTCATACAAATAACACAACAAAAAATTAGAATGTCAAAGTAATAGGGAAAAAATCTTACATCTGTTCAAGCCTTTTGCATATCGATAAAGACATTTCCAATTTGACCTGATAGCATGATGCGGCTAACATTCCTGCACACAATGAAAATGCGTAAGGTTGACATTTGGGTTGAAGTCCTGTAACAATAGGTAGATAGAGAGAAATACAAAAGATTGAGAGCTTTCATAGAAGACAATGGGTAAATAATGTTGTTGATGAAGTTATTGCTAGCTAAATTTCTGCAAGTACATAAACATCAATACTATTTTAGTCACATATAAAATAGAAACTGATTGAAGGTATTGAACATAACAACAAAAACCCACACATGTAGGTAGCATTTGGCAGCAAATTATTTAGGAATGTTACCACCAATATCATTGTGGGTCAGCAATATGGTTAATACGATTTTTATTACTATCAAGTAAAAAATCATAAATATTTTTTGAAAAAGATCAACATCAAAGGCAACTTAAGAATGCTTACAATTCCTTCGGATAAATGAGAGATTGGAGAGCATTGAACAATGCAACCCACCAACTCCTAGCCCCTCAATATTTCTCTGAAACAAAAATTCCAAGTATAAGCAGCCATATTACTAATTTTAAATGAAATATTTGCAACAAAAGACAACTACATCCAATTTAAAACAATCAAGAATAAGAAATTACATGTAAATTACTAATTGGTGGGAGTAATTAATCCGCATGTTAGAGTCCACCCATTCAGCTGTGATGGGCCGTTTAGGGGGGCAATACAACTGACGTTGATCAAATTCAACAGAAGAAGAAATGAAAGTCATTAAGAACATCTAATTCTATCTGACCCTAAAACCTGAGAACCTCTTCTCAAGGAACTCCTAACAAATCTTAGGCCTAAACCCTAACTCTACTACCAATATATCAAGAGAAACACCAGAATCACAATCTCTCAAGGTTGTCTCACGAGAATAAGAAATTACATATAAATTACTAATTGGTGGGAGTAATTAATCCGCCTGATGGGCCGTTTAGGGGGAAATAGAGATGACGTTGATCAAATTCAATAGAAGAAGAAATCAAAGTCATTAAGAACATCTAATTCTATCTGACCCTAAAACCTGAGAACCTCTTCTCAAGGAACTCCTAACAAATCTTAGGCCTAAATCCTAACTCTACTACCAATATAGCAAGAGAATCACCAGAATCACCATTTCCAAGAAATTTACGATCTTTTAACTTATTTCCCCGTTTCAAACAGAAATATCCAAGATGCCGTGTGTTTCTGTTAAACAGCTTTTAAAATGTTAATCGTAGTACTTCATGTCAGAATTTTGCATGCATACTTTGTCTACGCATGTCACTTTTTAACATAAGTCTGACCTTTGATGTAATCACATTCATTTAACAACTACTTAGTTAAGCTGCTATATTTATTCAAACTTGACTCAACTCAATGGTGGAAATTTCCAGTTTCTTTGCAAGATGTAATGATAAGGCATGCTAGGTCCGAAGCATCTTGCAGGCATCGTTTGAGAGGATGTCAGAAGGGATTTGAAAAGTAGAGGATATTAATCCTTTAGGACAAATACCCAGAAATGTTTGATTTTTGATTTAAAACTTTATATTTTGAATGTCAATCCTATTCTCTATTTTGTCTGCTGGATTTACAACAAAATATCCTAATAAAACGATAGGAATTTTTTCTTCTTGGCATACTAGATGCATATAAAGGTCATCTCATCACCTTAAATTTTACAAAACAGCTACCCGACATGTGGTTTACAACAATGTAAATGCATATAGAAATAATATATATGAAGCGGTAAAATGGCATAGCAAAGATCTATGATGGCTTTCATTCAAAACTATGTATTGATCTTTAACAAAGTAAATTATACATGAAATTTCATCATTATGTCCAGCAGAATCGCATTCCCTTTGTGCAAATATATAAAGGTTTTGTAGATCCACTACAAACAAAAATATCCAAGATGTCGAGTGTTTCTGTTAAACAGCTTTTAACAGAAATATCCAAGATGCCGTGTGTTTCTAGTCATAACATGTGCCCGTAGGGCACAGTTCATTTAATATATTTCCCCCTCAAAATCTTAGTTCCACCAAAATCAAAGCACAAAAATTGTTAAATGGAACTGTTCATTTAAAATATTATCTCACCACAAAATCTTGAACCCCCTAATTTTAAACGAACAACAATAATTGAATTTAGCCCCCCTTGTTTATTTAGTTCAACACAACTATATGGAAGGCACAATCAAGGAGTCACAAATGATTTGCAAATTTTTTTTGCATATTTGACGTGTGTTTATATTTTATATATTCACGCACGTCTTCTTTTTGTTTTTCCGTTGTTTTCCGTCGCCCCGTACCCGTTTTCTTGTGATTTTTAGTTTTCTTTCACTTCTTTACGCTTTTGTGTAAATACAGGAGATTGCTAGCATTGGGGACGTTTAAAGAAGATACCATGAGCCCTCAAAGAAACGGGAGGAGTCATGCGTGATCCAGAGGGTCAAACGATGAAGATTGCTATATTTCAGCCCTCAACCAATCGGGTGGACACAGCCACCCGATCGGTTGATGCACGCGTGTTTGAACCAGACAGCAGCTGAAGAGAGGAGCAGCTCACTCAATCGGTTCAGTGATCGGGTGAGTCGACAGAGCTCTCGGCCATTTGAAGCTGAATTCCAACCGATCGGGTGACATCTCACCCGATCGGTTCATATGTAGTGGAATTTTCCAAGCAATGACCCAGAGAGCTCAACCGACTGTTCGTGGATCGGATGAACCGACAGAGTTCTCTGCTATTTTGGGCGTAATTCCAACCGATCGGGTGATTTATCACCCGATCGGTTCATCTGTAGCCGCAATATCCAAACGACGACCCGATGCCTCCACCCGCTCAGCTCACAGACCGGTTGAAGCTCCCGAAGACGAAAGCTGAAGCGCCAAGCAGCTCACCGATCGGTTGATGCTTCAACCAATCGGGTGGCCGTGATTTCTATATATAGTCGACCTAGGGTTGCTGAAAAGGGGAGTGGTTATTTTTTGTCTTTTTCTTGTATGGTGACAGCTGGAATTTTATTTCATTTTGTAAGTCTTCTGATTGCTTTCAAACTTTAATATTATCTTAATAGCATTGCTACTATCTCATTTCAATTGCTTGATCATGATTTCTACCGTTGATTTTCATTTAGATCGCTTTTTAGCTATGATTTGTGAGTAGTTCTCAAATCTGGGATTTTGGTGGAAACTCCTTCGTGGGTTCTCCCTAGAGCGACCATGGGAATAGGATTTCGATAGGGATTAGGAATTTAGATGGTTACGTGGGGGTGTTTCATTGTCATCGGCAGGAAAAAGACCGCCTTTGACCATCGGGCCAAGGGGGAATAAACTTGGCTGTTGACTCCCTAGCCGCAGCTCATGCCCTTAGCGTAGACATCGAATCCTAGCACGTGGGAATGGCAAGATGATATGTTGGGAGTAATCGTTGCGCGCTTAGTGCTCCCGGAGTCAGTCGGTGTTAATGGACATGGGAATGCCCACCGACCGAACCCGGGTAGTCCTAGCATATCATCCTGGGCACTGATCGGAATATCGGGCCCATAGGATGCTAGGTATCACTCTTAGAGGCAACGTCTCACCACTAAACCCTAAATCCAATTGTATTCCTATCCGTCGGTCATAATAGTGAGAACGCATGATAGGGTGTAAACCGAAGTCCTAAGTTTCCTTTCATATCGTTTATCCTCCGTATTTACATTCTGTGACAAACCATCGATCGTTCGGGCTAGCTCACCCATGGGGTGAACTGGTTCCTCTTTGACACAAGCACAACACACGCCTCCCTGTGTTTGACCCCTAAGCCACAACTACAACATTGTGCGCTTATGGTATAAATATTTAAATCTGGTATCCCCGATCCTATCGCACTTGTATGCTCAAAACTTAGGGGACGTCAAGCTTTATAGCGCCGTTGCCGGGGAGGCAACGTGCTTGTTTATTTTAGGACCCAGTGAACCCTTGAGTCTAGTTCACATCCTCACCTTGCGATAATTTTCGCATTCTACTTTTTCATTTTTTTATTTTTCTATTCTTTATTTTCTGTTTTTATCTGTTTCTATACCATACTTGCTTCACGGGTGTTTGTGATTTTTCATGCGCAGGAATACAAGGAGTCTCGACGACTTGATTCCTTTAGATCCGGAGATCAATGCCACCCTGAGGCGTCTGAACGCAGAGAAAAGAAGAAGAGAAGAGTCTTCAACCATGGGAGAGAATACCCCTTCGCAGAATTCCCTGCTGGAATTCTCGATGCCTTCCATCGGGTCTTCATCCAGCATCCAGCCTCCGACCATCACATCAGCGAATTTTGAGCTAAAGCTGTCGTTAGTGACGTGGATCCAACAGGATCAATTTTCTGGGGCACCCATGGATAGCCCAATTGAACATCTAGACTCCTTCCTTGAGAAATGTGACACCTTCAGGATCAACAGTGTCACAACTGAAGCTATCCGACCGAAGCTATTCCCCTTCTCTCTACGGGATAAAGCCAAGCAATGGCTTAGGGGAAAGGACCCGAACACCTTCACTACTTGGGAGAAGCTGTCAAACGCCTTCTTGAACAAGTTCTTTCCCCTGGGAAAGACGATGAAGCTGAGGAGTGAGATCTCCTCCTTCTCCCAAGCCAGCCACGAGTCCCCACACGAAGCTTGGACGAGATACAAGGAAATGCAGCGGAGATGCCCTCACCACGAGCTTCCCAAGTGGCAGATAATTAATCTATTTTACAATGGATTAAGGGATGACCGGAAATCTTAGATGGACGCCGCGGCTGGGGGGTCCTTTATGTCGAGAAGTGAAGAAGATGTCGGCAGCATTTTAGAAAACATGGCATCAAACGATGAGCGGTGGTGCGATGAGCATGCCACGCACAGATCTGGGGGTATTCACAGGGTCAAGGACGTCGACAAATTTTCTAGCAAATTCAATTTGCTATCGACCCAGATCTCAGCGCTTATGGTAGGAGCTAGTGGTGCCAGCACCCAACAAGTATCGGCGGTGGAAGCAGAAGTCCTGGGAGACTTCAAGGGTGGTGATATCTCACCACCGGTGGATCAAGCTAGCGCACTTTTCTATAACCCGATGGGTAATGCGCCATATCCACGAAGGACTAGCTCAAATCCGGCTTATTCTCCCAATAATCGGAATCACCCCAACTTGGGCTGTAGGGCGCCATATCAGCAGCCCCAGTAACCGCAACAACAAATATATCAGCCGCCTCGACAATAGAAACAGCAGTACCAGCAACAGCAGCAGCCACAACAAATTTACCAACAGTATCCCCCTAGGAACCAGCAGCCCATGCAGCAGTAGCAGCCATATGGCCAGCAGCGAGTTATCTCCCCGGTCGAGAGACTCTTGACCCAATATATTATGAACCAGGAGAAGATAAACTTATGGCTGGAGATGGGACAGAAGGCCCTGACCGACCAAGTAACCCAGCTGGGGTTGTAGGTGGCGAATCTTCAAAGGGCGCAAAACAAACTGTCGGGTCAGCCGGAAGTAAATCCAAGGGGGCCAAATCAAACGTTGGCCTTAACGCACGATCATGCCAACGTGTCTGCTATAGTGTTGAGGAGCGGCACTCAGCTTCCAAATAGAGTGCCCGCTAAGGAACCTAAAGCTCCGTTGGTCGATGGGCGACCAATTGAAAAAGCTAATGACGACAGAGCTTCGTCATCTAAGGCTATGACTCCGAAGGGAGTCTCTGAGGAAGAGAAGAAGAAAAATGAAGAGGGGGACTAAAGAGTTTTCAAGCCAGTTGTGCCTTTCCCACAGCGACTTGCCAAGGCAAAGATTGATGAAAAATATGGCAAGTTCTTTGCTATGGTCAAAGACTTGAGCTTGTAGATTCCTTTCCTCGAGGCCATAGAGACAATTCCAACCTATGCAAAATTCTTGAAGGATTTGGTGACAGGGGTTCCAGAAAAGAAAAATTCGTTCTCACGGCGGAATGCAGTGCTCTCATTCAGCGAGAGAATCCGCCCAAGCTTAAGGACCCGGGAAGCTTCTCTATTCCTTGTTCGATTGGAGAAGTGAAGATCCATCGGGTGCTTGTCGATCTGGGAGCGAGCGTCAGTCTGATGCCCTGTCACTATATAGGAGGATAGGGATGGGTGACATGGAGCCCACTGGTATGACCCTTCAACTTACAGACCGATCAGTCAAGTATTCGATGGGGATTGTAGATGACATGCCTGTTAACGTCAGTGGAGTGCATGTGCCGGTAGACTTTGTTGTGATGGATATGCCAGAGGACACTCATACGCCAATCATCCTTAGGAGGCCCTTCATGGCCACCGCTGGCGTGCTGATAGATGTGAAGAAAGGGAAGCTATCCCTTAATGTTGGCGACCAGAAGGTCGAATTTGACTTGGTGCTATCTATGAAGCATCCCCCGGATGAACCAGGTTACAATATGCTAGACATTGAAGAAGAAAGAGCTGTGGAAGCCGGAGCTTGGGAGATCCTCTCGAGGAACCCCCCTGATAGCTTGGGGGCCCTGGAGGAACATGCTGGGGTGGCAGAAGAGAAAGCTACCGGAGACATGTTTTCCTCCGTAACGACCCCTCCAGGATTTCAAAAGGCTGCTCCGATGAGAAGAAAATGAAAAGATCCTATGGGGCTCACTGCTGATGAGATCCGAATCCTACGGAAAGTGGCGATTGATGCCAATGTAAGGGAGAAACCCCCGGACACCACCGGCGGGAGAATCGTCGATAGCATCTACTTATCACCACTGTCAACACCCAGTTCCACCGCTCCAGAATCTGAAGGGATGCCAAACATTGGGCATCGCCCACGTCAACCCACTTGAAAATCATCTACCGGGCGTCGAGCCAACGACGTTAATCAACAGCGCTTCATGGGAGGCAACCCATGTTCTAAACCTTCATCTTTATTTTTACGATTATTTTTCTTATTTTTGGTGAATAAATTCAGCAACGGGAGCTTTCGTCGGGAGACTTAAATCATTTTTTGAAATTTTGCAGGGATCAATCCCCAACCGATCGGTTGAGCCCTCAACCAATCAGGTGGGACGTGTCTGAAGATGGCCAGTATCTGAATATCATCCAACCGATCGGGTCACAAACATGGCTGACCGGGTGGCAGATCGTGTGAGATCCTCAGTGCTCTCGGGAAATTTCGAGCTTAATTCAACCGATCGATTCACTGGAGCTGAGACCGTGTCGCTGTCCAGGTGAAGTGCACAGAGCTCTCGGTAAAATCGTGAAGCGGCCAACCGATCGGGTGAAAACTCACCCCTGTAGCTGTTGAACACAAGAAATTTTTGAGATTTATCCATCCGATCGGGTGAACCCTTACCCGATCAGTTCACCACGCTTTTATATATACTCCCCCCTCACCCGGCCTAATTCACCCGACGCCCACACTTCTGTTCGCACATTCCCTCCTTCCACCTTCCAAAATTGATCCCCTCCATCAACCTATCCACCCCTAAGATCATTCCACATCCTTTTCCCATCCTCCCCTACCATCAATCCCCTCACCATCGGCCATATTCATCCGCAACTCATCCAAACCCTAACCCTATCCCCCAATCTTTGAAATTCAATTTCTTGCCGAATCAGCGAGTGGTGGCTCCCCAGATTGCTCCCTCATACGATGTGGAATATTTCGGGAGTTTGGACTTGCATCATTATTGGGTAACCTCTTTTCACTCTTCATATTTCTTTCATTATATGCAATGTCTTGAATTTGTGTCTACACACTTCATCTGCTTTTTCATCATCATAGACACCGTACCCCACTTTATCATTCTTCCCCCACGTTGTCGCCATGTCTAGGAAGGGAAAGGAGATTGCCTCATCGTCACACAGACATCCCCTTTACGGACCTTTTTCCCCTTCTTTCCTTGGCATTAACCCTTCGTCTGAAGAGCAATCCGATCGTTTGCAAGCTCTTCTTCACCGCCCCAAGCGACCTACCCTTTTCGCTGATTCCCCCATGCTCGAATCTCTTGGACTCTTTAGGTGCATCACAAACTTTTCACCTACATTGGTTGCGATTTCCTTCTGCGTACCCATGCCCCCACACACCGGAATCTCACACTCGAGTTCCTCAGTTCTCTCGAAGTGTCTGAATGGGGTTTCACTTTCCGCTCCTTCAATGGCAATTATTCTATGGACTTTAACGAGCTTAACAATATTCTGACTTTCCCTCACCCCGATCGTCATGTTGAATGTTCAACTCATGATCGGTCTGACATCTTCTCCTACTTTCGGGACGATGGTGTTTGACAACGGATCACCTGATATACCACCTTTCCATCGGGGCACTTGCCTCCTACATAATACATCCATGTTACCGCTTGGCCCATTGCTTCCTTGCCAACACCATTTTCTCCCGCGTAGATGTTTTCGCGGTGTCTCGGGATGAGCTTTTCTTTCTTTACGCCATGTCCCACGATAGGTTCCATGGTCATATCCCTTTGGCCATAAACACCGCCCATTGGATCATCTATGAGATTTTGTCTGTTAGCCGCACAACTTCTGGATCTATCTGCTATGGTGGGATGATCACTCTTATTGTCAATTGTGTTTTGAGGCTGCCGTCCGACCTCCCTATTTTACTGGGACGCAGCTGTATCGATCGCGAATACTTGATCGATATCGGTATGATCACCCCTTTCGGTGAGGAGCGTGCAGCCTACCTCTACGGTCCTGACTGTACTCCATTTGCCATCCTCCCACCATCATCTTCTGAGCGAATCCCCATTCGCATTTCTCATCTCCCGTGGGAGTTCTTTCCGGATCCTTGGTATGCCACCCTCGTACATTTTCCACCCTTGGAACTTCCCGATTGGCACCCGTATGTCGGTTCACCCGGTGCGATCATTATCCACCGTGATCCACTAATAAATTTTGATCCACCGGTGATCTAGCCTGTTGCGCCTCCCACTCCTGTCGGCATACCCTCTTCATCCTTTGAAGATTCTTTTGTCCATTATTTCCCACCCTCCTCACCATCTCCCTACCATTCTACCACCAGCAGCTCAGATTGATTTCCCCTGGCATATATCTGCATTGTATTGATCATATTATTTCGCTAGCATTGTCATGTCTAGCTTGGGGAAAATCGACTTTTGTGTGTTTTGTCGTGTGATATCATTGTGTGTCTGTTTATATATGTCGTCTGGATGTGCTTTGGTTTCTTTTATTTATGTGCTTCTTTTTCTTTATTTTCCAGTTTCGTTCGTATGTGTTTTCGTGTTTTTCCTTTTTGTGTCGGTGCGTATTCCCCCCCATTTTCATTGCCCTCCCTCCCGTATTCACTATTATTGCATTGAGGGCAATGCAAGTTTCAGCTTGGGGGAGTCGCACTTCGTGCATCATTTGTGTCTTTTTCTTCGTTTTTGAGTCATTTTCCTTCGTGTTTTTCTTTTTCTTCTCATCTTTTGCTCTCTCTCTCTCTCCTAGAGATGACCCCATATGATGAATTGCCACAAAACTACACACACACCTAGCATAGTTACGATAATCACATTCACTAACCCTAGGAAGCTGAGTCCATTGCATTTCACGCTTCGTGGGTCCACTTTGCTTTTATGTGAGTCGTGCGTCGTGACTAGCTTATAGTGTGCTTCTACTTTGTGATGTTGATTTATATACCTATCCTTGGTTGACCCCTAGATTATCATGCTTCGATTTGAATATGCGGTATTTGCTTCTACTGTCTGCTTCTGTATGCATGTTATATATTTATATTGTATACTTCAATTCGCATGTGTCGGGATTCCACAATTAATGACTAGGATAACCCATTTAGCCTATGCTTTGATTTGCGAGAAATATCTCCTTTGCCCAAGTGTTTAGATTTCGATTTCTTTTTTTGTTTTACTTGGTGCAAATCCCCTCGTCGTGTACCGTTCTCCCACTTGGGAGAGTACACATGTATATATCCCAATATCCAAAAAATTCCAAAAAAGGGGAGAAAAGAAAAACCCAAAAAAAGGAAAAGAAAAGAAAAGAAGCAAAAAAAGTATGTATAGCCAAAAACCCAAAAAAAATACAAATACCTAAAACCCAAAAAAAATTCCTGTGTGAATATTTTTCCTATTTACCGAGAATAAAGGGAAGGCGAGAATTTGCACCGAGTGTTCTACTCCACATCTTCTCAACCTCCATCATTTTCAAAAACACTTGGCTTGTGAACTTTCTAGCTATTATCTAGGCGATAATGGGGTGATTTCCTAGTCCCTAGCTGTGGAGTCACCGACGCATGATACGTTTCGATTCTTACTCTGTTCTCATGCATGCTTGAGCTATTTATTTCGCCGCTATTACGAATCGAATCGATATTTGGGTCATTCCTTGGGTATGAGTATATGGAGCTTTATTGCACAAAGTAGATAATGACACCGCCTGCTAGCACACAACCACACTCACTCGCGCTTCATCGCGTGGGCCCATGACACTTGTTTGGACTCATGTTCCTTGGTTTAGTGTTGTGTTTTGTCTCATGCTTTCTTAAGTGTGGTGTGTTTGTTTTTGTTGGCTCTGACAGGTGATCTAGGATTTTTCCTTTCTTTCTCTCTCTCTCTCTCTCTCTCTCTCTCTCTCTCTCTCTCTCTCTCTCTCTCTCTCTCTCTCTATTTTACCCTCCGAGCTCCTACTCTCACTCATCTTTCTCGAGGATGAGGAAGGGTTCAGCTTAGGGGATTTTGACGTGTGTTTATATTTTATATATTCACGCACGTCTTCTTTGTGTTTTTCCATTGTTTTCCGTCGCCCCGTACCCGTTTTCTTGTGATTTTTAGTTTTCTTTCACTTCTTTGCGCTTTTGTGTAAATGCAGGAGATTGCTAGCGTTGGGGATGTCTAAAGAAGATATCATGAGCCCTCGGAGCAACGGGAGGAGTCACGCGTGATCCAGAGGGTTAAACGATGTAGATTGCTATATTTCAGCCCTCAACCGATCGGGTGGACATAGCCACCCGATCGGTTGATGCACGCGTGTCTGAACCGGACAGCAGTTGAAGAGAGGAGCAGCTCACCTGATCGGTTCAGTGATCGTGTGAGTCGACAGAGCTCTCGACCATTTGAAGCTGAATTCCAACCGATCGGGTGACATCTCACCCGATCGGTTTATCTGTAGCTGAATTTTCCAAGCAATGATCCGGAGAGCTCAACCGACCGGTTCATGGATCGGATGAACCGACAGAGTTCTCTGTTATTTTTGGGCGTAATTCCAACCGATCGGGTGATCGGTTCATCTGTAGCCGCAATATCCAAACGACGACCCGATAACTCCACCCGCTCAGCTCACAGACCGGTTGAAGCTCCCGAAGACAAAAGCTGAAGCGTCAAGCAGCTCACCCGATCGGTTGATGCTTCAACCGATTGGGTGGCCATGATTTCTATCTATAGTCGACCTAGGGTTATTTTTCTGTCTTTTTCTTGTACGGTGACGGCTGGAATTTTATTTCATTTTGTAAGTCTTCTGATTGCTTTCAAACTTTAATATTATCTTAATAGCATTGCTACTATCGTATTTCAATTGCTTGATCAAGATTTCTAACGTTGATTTTTATTTAGATCGCTTTTTAGCTATGATTTGTGAGTAGTTCCCAAATCTGGGATTTTGGTGGAAACCCCTTCGTGGGTTCTCCCTAGAGCGACCATAGGAATATGATTTTGATAGGGATTAGGAATTTAGATGGTTACGATGGGTGTTTCATTGTCATCGGTGGGAAAAGACCGCCTTTGACCGTTGGGCCAAGGGGGAATAAACTTGGTGGTTGACTCCCTAGCCGCAGCTCACGCCCTTAGCGTAGACATCGAATCCTAGCGCGTGGAAACGGCAGGATAAGATGTTGGGAGTAATCGTTGCGAGCTTAGTGCTCCCGGAGTTGATCGGTGTTAATGGACATGGGAATGCCCACCGACCGAACCCAGGTAATCCTATCATTTCATCGTGGGCACCGACCGGAATATCAGGCCCATGTGACGCTAGGTATCACTTTTAGAGGAAACGTTGTTGGATATGGAAGACGTTAGTACACCCATGTAGGGGATGTACGAGAGAATACAGACCTCGAACGTCGCGTACACGAAGTCGTACGCAAAGGGAATATGTTCCATTGCGGAGAGGATCTCTAGATTGATGGGAAAGTCGCATTATATGTGCATAAGTGCATGCGACATATGGCTAATAAAGGGGTAATATCTTAAGCTTATATTGTACCATGCATATGGTACAACTTAAGCTTATAATATGCCATGTACGATGGTACACCTTAGTTAAATTGTTCCAAAGGAACAATTTATCCTAAAATAACTACCTTGGGGGCTATAAATAAGACCCAAGGGTTAGCCATTTTCCTTACACTTTTGCATGGCATTCATGCATGCATCTTCATTCTAGCGAAGCTCTGCCGAAATACTTCCTCTCCCTTTATCCAAGTTCTTAATCTAAAAGTAGAGATTTAGAATGTGGATTTAGTAGCCTTACTCCGTTCGTGAGAAGACTCGATCCGTTGTGGCGAATCCGAAGGCGAAGTTCGTAGACTACCGTGCTGCATACGCAAGCGTAAGTCTCAACTTCATTTATCGATCCTAACTCTGTTTTGGCAGGATCCTACATTGGTATCAGAGCCATACGGGTTCGCCCCGGTCAAACCGCCGCCCCGTCGAAACTATGAACGAGTCATTGTCTTTTTCACGAATGGGTCTCCTACCATTACGGATATGGTAGGAACGCTTCGTGACGGAGAGAACGCAGCGGTTGTTCTTTTCACGTTAGGGTCTCCTATCATTACGGATATGGTAGGAACTCTCCGTGACGGGAAGAACCGATCGTTCACGTAGTATGTTATTCATTTTTGGCACACGGCCATTAGGAAATAACTAATTTCTCGACGAACGGGTGTTTCATCACGAACGGGTGCTTCATCGAGGAAGATGATGAAAGTTATCTCCATCGGAGAAGATGGATTTTTGTGCATGTGCACCATAGCCAAATGGGTTATGAAGGCCATGCACCCCCCTCTCCAAGCGGAGGGGGTTGGCTACGGCCAATAACCACCGCGTCAACTCCTCCGACGGGGGGGTGTGCGGCCACCCCACACCAAAAAGGGGAGGGCCGGCCATGGCCAAAGGGCCATGGCCGGCCAAGGCAAAAAATGGCATTGGCCATGACCGGCCATGGCCAAGCCATGGCCGGCCATGGCCAGGCCGGCATTGGCCGGCATTGGCCGGCCCTGGCAGTGGCCAGGGCCGGTGCCCTGGCCTCGGCCAGGGCCGGTGCCCTGGCCTCGGCCAGGGCCTGGCCGGCCCTGGCAGAGGCCAGGGCCGGCGCCCTGGCCTCGGCCAGGGCCTGGGCCTGGCCGGCCCTGGCAGTGGCTAGGGCCGGCCTGACCGGCCCTGGCAGAGGCCAGGGCCGGCCTGACCGGCCCTGGCAGAGGCCAGGGCCAACGCCCTGGCCTCGGCCAGGGCCTGGCCGGCCTTGGCCGGCCTCGGCCAGGGCAGAGGCCCTGGCCGAGGGGCCAAGGCCCCTGGCCGGTCAGGGCAGAGGCCCTGGCCGGCCCTTGGCCAGTCTCGGCCAGGGCAGAGGCCCTGGCCAGAGCAATTTCAGACCATTATTATTGGTCGACCAATATGGGTGTTTTGGTCGACCAATTTGGCAAAAGGCCTTGGTCGAATGTGAACGTGCCGACTAGCCCATACGGGGCCAAACGACAGTCGTCTGCATCAAAATTCTCTCATACGGGGGAAATCGCCTGGATCCATACGGGAGCCGGCGACGATAATTTGCAGAAAAATCCCAAAAAGGGGGATCCGACCTAGGCACGGCTACGGCTCATTCCCGACAAATGGTCAGGAAGTGCCGAATATTTCACTAGTATCATAAGGGTACTAAGTTGAAATATATTTTCTTGAAAAATACGTTTTCATACGTTTTGGAAAATAAGCTTTCAAAAACGCTTTTCCGCTGCAAAGTACTATAAGAGTACTAACATTTGATAAAGTGAGGGAGAAATATTGAAAGTTACTCTAGATGGTAATTGGAAACATAGTGACCTTTCCGATTCTAGAGTAACATCTTCAATATTTTTCGAAAGTAACTTATCAAATTATGAATATCATTCCAAGTGGGAGTTGATTTTAGAACTATCCATATGGGATATTCTATTATCATTTCAAGTGGGAATTATATCTGAAAAATATTTTTCAAACTCGTTTTCCGCTGCTAGTACTATAAGAGTACTATTGTTTGATAAGTGATGGGGGAATATTGAAGTTTGTTCTAGATGGTGATTGGAATCGAAGAGACCTTTTCGATTCTAGAACAACATCTTCAATATTTTTCAAAAGTAACTTATCAAATATAATATAATTCCAAGTGGGATTTGAATTTTTAGAACTATCCAAATGGGATATTCTATTATCATTTCAAGTGGGAGTTATATTTTAAGAATTTTTATGCAATGTTTTGATCAAACCTTCGGTTTTGTGTCTTTTGCAGCATTTTAAAAGTAAAATATCTTCCGCTTCAAAGAATATCGTCGCTGAGTTAAACAGAGGTGAAAAACTCAACGACGATAATTACAAACTTTGGTCCATCAAGATACAATACGTTCTAGAGGAGCAAGAAGTGCTCGAAACTCTAAAGAACGTTATGATTGAACCAGAGTTGGGCACTACGGCCCAACACCGACGAGACAAGGAAGCTTTTGATGCTTGGTCTCGGAAGAACAAGATAGCGCGCATTACGTTATTAAGCAGTATGGCTGATGACATAATGCGCATCTTCCGAGAACATGACCTAGCCATGGACATATGGTCCAAGCTAGAGGAGAAGTTCGGTGGCACATCGGTGTCCAAACTTCGCTCCTTAACTATAAGGTTCGATTCATATAAGAAACGTCCAGATCATTCCATGGGGAAACATCTGCGACATATGGCGAACCTTATCTCGGAGTTAAAGGATGCAGGTCATGTGCTCACAGATGAGCAACAAATCCAAGCAGTCATACGTTCCCTACCAAATGGGTGGGATCAGATGAAGATGCATCTCACTCATAATGAGAGCATCAAGACCTTCAACGATGTTTCCAAGCACCTCGAATTAGAGGAAGAGCGGCTCGCGGCTGCCAAACCAAGTGCAGAAGTGCACATGGTTGCTAGTTCCTCACACGGGGGAAAGAAACGTAAAGATCGTTCGAAGTCTTCTAATGAACGTAATAAGCAACCTGAGTCTACCAAGGAACCCAAACATAAGGGTGGGCACAACAAATGGCACAAGAAGAAAGACTTGAAAAGGATCAAGTGCTTCAAGTGCAACAAGCTCGGTCACTATGCTCGTTCGTGTACGAGTGGAAGTGACGAGGTGCCACCAACCACATAACAAGGGACAGACGGTCCTTCGCTGAGTATCACCGGATACCCCAAGGAATGAAGTGGATCAATGTAGGAAACAACACACGTGTTGAAGTGAAAGGCGTTGGGACTCGCAAGCTAGTCTTGGACAACGGCCACACTGTCCTACTTCATGATGTTCTCTTCATTCCATATATTCAAAGGAATATTAAAACTGTGGTCAATTTAATGGGTCTTGGTTATAGTTGGTTCCTTCATGATTGTAATATGGACCTATTTTTGTAATAATTCCTTTATTGGTACTGGGTTTGTATTTCAAAGGATTTATTGTAATAAGTACAATGTATAATTCCTCATGTAATGAAAATTTCCTTGTGACAAATTCTTTGACTAATGAGTCTAATATAATTTGTTGGCACGCAAGGCTTGGTCATATTGGACCAACGCGTATGGATAGACTTGCCAAACGTGGCCTTCTATCCAATGTTTCAAAGGTTGAAATGTCGACCTGCGAACATTGCCTTGTGAGGAAATCTTGTCGCAAGCCGTTTGAAACCTGGACAAGGGCCGAGGATCCATTACAGCGTATCCATTCGGACATATGTGGTCCGATGAATGTCAAGACAAGATGCGGGAAGTCCTATTTCATCACTTTTATTGATGATTTCACCCGATTCGGTCATATCTATTTGATATCCCACAAAAGTGAAAGCACTAAACCTGCTTTAAAAACTATATGAGTTTAGTGGAGAATCAATTAGATCGCAAGATTAAGGTCGTGCGAACCGATAGGGGCGGTGAATATCAATCAACAAGTTTAAAGGAACTTTGTGATGAAAAAGGCATAGTACATCAGGTAACTATGCCTTATACTCCTCAACAAATTGGTGTTGCAGAAAGGAGGTATAGGACTTTAATGAAAAATGGTCCGTTCAATGATGGCGCAAGCTAACTTGCCAATCACCTTTTGGGGTGATGCATTATTGACGGCCGCTTTCATTTTGAACCGCGTACCCTCGAAATCAGTTAGCTCCACTCCTTATGAGTTGTGGAACCAAATGTCTCCTAACTTAAACATTTTGAAACCTTGGGGTTGTGCATCCTACGCACATAATTCCTCCCATAAGTATGGCAAACTTGGGCCAACTGGACGAAAATGTATCTTTATACGATACGCAGAAAACTCCAAAGGTTATGTTTTTTGTTAGTCAGGATGACAATGGTGGGCTAATTAAGTTTGAGTCGATGGATGTCACTTTCTTGGAAAAAGAGTTTCCAAGACAGGGCGAGATAAGTCAGGACTTATCTCTATTTGAGATTTATGATCAAGAAGGATTACCTCATTCGAGTGGGAGAATTCTTGGTGAAAACGAAAATACGTTTCAACCTTCACCAATGGATTATACGAATGACGATTATCCTATTCCATACGGGAATAATGATCCAAGTGGGAGCAATTCTAACGACATTCCAAGTGGGAGTGATATTAGAATTGATCTAAACTCAAGTCAACAAGGACTTGAAGAATCTCAAATACGACGCCGTATCTTGCCCTGCTAAAGACAAATGGATGGAAGCGATGCAAGAGGAGTTAGAATCCATGAAAGTTAACCAAGTCTGGGACTTAGTTGACTTACCCAGAGGACGTAGAGCTATTGTGAACAAATGGGTTCTCAAGATCAAGCATAAGGCTGATGGCTCTATTGACAGATATAAAGCTCGCCTTGTCGCGAAAGGTTTTACGCAACAGGAAGGGATAGACTACGAAGAGACCTTCTCACCTGTTGTGCGTTTTACCTCGATTCGCCTGATTTTGGCAATGGTAGCTTGCTTAAACCTCGAATTACATCAGATGGATGTAAAGACTGCCTTTCTCAATGGAGAATTGGACGAGGAGATCTATATGGAACAACCAACATGGTTTGTAAAAGAAGGAAACGAACATAAGGTTTGTAAACTTCGTAAGCCCATATATGGTCTTAAATAATCCTCGAGGCAATGGTATATACGATTTCAAGAAGTTGTCTTATCAAATGAATTTTCCATACTTGATGAAGATAACTACGTATATATCAAGATGATTAAAAGCAAGCATGTTATTATATCTCTATATGTAGATGACATTCTAATAACCAGAAATGACAAGGGCTTTGTGATGGATATCAAGGCGTGACTTTCATCAGTTTTGAGATGAAAGACATGGGGAAGCCACATATATCCTTGGAATTAATATTTCAAGGAATCGTTCGAAGAAACTTCTTTCTCTTTCACAAGAGACTTATTTAAAGAAGGTTCTAGAACGGTTTAATATGTAGGACTGCAAGTCCAATTGATACTCCTATAAGCAGATGCGATAATTTATATCTGAAATCATGTCCAAAGAATCAAAAGGGAAAGGAAATTATGGAAAAAGTTCCATATTCCAGTGCAGTTGATAGTCTTATGTACGCTATGATGCATACAAGACCGGACATCTGTTTTGCCATTGGAATGGTAAGTGGTTACCAATCCAACCCAGGGCAAGAACACTGGAAAGCGGTTAAGAGGATAATGCAGTATCTTAAAGGAACTGCAGATTTGCAAAAGACTATGATAAAACCAAGAAGGTAGACATAAGGTACATATCTACGCATAAGATGATAGAGGATCAGCTTACGAAAGCGATCCCCAGAAATGTGTTTTATAAACACTTATCATCCCAAGGATTGCGTATGAGCTGAGTTGTACCAATATATATTCCCATGTCTAAGAAATGATCAAAATTAATAAAAGAATAAGTTCTTTTTCCAACATTGCATATGAATTTCTTAAGAAATGTTTGTGTACATTTTTGAAATCTCAGCTGAATTGTGTGTATGTCGGACAGATTAAGGTTGGCTCTCTCACATGAGCAACCGCCTTATCTTATCAGATGGATAAGATAGAGATGAGACTAGTTTAAAGTCAAAATCATTAGACGAATGATTTAAAGTCATGACTTAAACAAGATAGTCGAATGAAAGATCTGCATCATATGGATGCTTACAAAAGATCTGAGATCTGTATCACAAGGATATAAAGATCTCATTGGATTTTTTAAATCCTATCTGTCTTATGCAGGATGAGAGTCCGGGAATATTTCATGGGTAGTAAGGGGACTCAAAAAATAGGCACTGTGGTGTCTGATCTTTCATCCGTACAACATCATTAAGACATACTCTCCCTGGGAAAGGAGTGATGTTGTAATACGTGTTCATACCACGTATGCATTTCGACCACTGAGTTAGTAGCAATAGTGTTTGCTATTATGTGAGACTCAAAGGCCATACGGGTCTTAACTCTTACCCTCAAGGACTCTAATTGGTTCCTTTAGATTTGACGAGATGATCGCTATCTTAGCGTGTTACTTATGGGCTATGATAATTCGGCTCGGCGGAACACGTTAGAAAAGCGAGTCTAGTCAAGATCAGAAGGTTCGCAAGAAGAGGAAGATTGATTTCATATTCGCATTTGGACTTTAATGATTCAAAGCTGGCCAGCCAATTGTAATCCAGATGGGATTCAATTGTTGAATATAAAGTATAAGAAATGTGAATAAATAATCTAGGGTAAAGCATGCGTTGAACTACTCAACTTTACACCTTCGAGGTCGTTGTGTATCTCTAACAAGTGCACAACAACAGACTCTACGCGCATGACGGTCGCACGGTCTATTTCTCGGTATGATAGATGAAAGAACTAAGAGAAAGACGTTCTCTTACAATCCCCTCAAGTGTGAGTGGGAGATGTTGGATATGGAAGACGTTAGTACACCCTTGTAGGGGATGTACGAGGGAATACGGACCTCGAACGTCGCGTACACGAAGTCGTACGCAAAGGGAATATGTTCCCTTGCGGAGAGGATCTCTAGATTGATGGGAAAGTCGCATTATATGTGCATAAGTGCATGCGACATATGGCTAATAAAGGGGTAATATCTTAAGCTTATATTGTACCATGCATATGGTACAACTTAAGCTTATAATATGCCATGTACGATGGTACACCTTAGTTAAATTGTTCCAAAGGAACAATTTATCCTAAAATAACTACCTTGGGGGCTATAAATAAGACCCAAGGGTTAGCCATTTTCCTTACACTTTTGCATGGCATTCATGCATGCATCTTCATTCTAGCGAAGCTCTGCCGAAATACTTCCTCTCCCTTTATCCAAGTTCTTAATCTAAAAGTAGAGATTTAGATTGTGGATTTAGTAGCCTTACTCCGTTCGTGAGAAGACTCGATCCGTTATGGCGAATCCGAAGGCGAAGTTCGTAGACTACCGTGCTGCATACGCAAGCGTAAGTCTCAACTTCATTTATCGATCCTAACTCTGTTTTGGCAGGATCCTACAAACGTCTCACCACTAAACCCTAAATCCAATCGTATTCCTATCTGTCGGTCGTAATAGTGAGAACGCATGATAGGGTAGAAATCGAAGGCCTAGGTTTCCTTTCATATCGTTTATCCTCCATATTTACATTCTGTGACAAACCATCGATCATTTGGGCTAGCTCACCCATCGGGTGAACCGGTTCCTCTTTGACACAAGCACAGCACACGTCTCCCTGTGTTCGACCCCCAAGCCACACTACAACACCGTGCGCTTGCGGTATAAATATTTAAATCTGGTATCCTCGATTCTATCGCACTTGTATGCTCAAAACTTAGGGGACGTCAATATTCCTTCCAAAGTAATAGTATTGCATAAATAGCATTTGAAAATTCTCGCTTACATCATTATACATTATACATGTTAGCTCAAAATACGGAGCTGTAAAAATATTGATTTATTTTTTGCATCATAACTTGGTTAGTGTTACAAAAATGACTGACTAAAATTGTGGTAGGAATATGACCTTCATCATAACACTTAATTTTTTTATAAAAAAAGTTTATTTGATTGTGCCCAAGATATCAGTAATTCTGATGTTTGTAGTAAAATGAGAAATGTAAGAGTCCATTGACAACAGCAAAGAGCTCAAAATTGACTTAAGCATGGCAGTAGTAGTGAGGACCACTATAAGCCGCTATTTCCCAATGGTAAGATCTCTTTCAGCTATGCAAGATGTCTCAAATTTGAAATCCATTAAGCATCACTACTGCTACAGACTCTTCCTAACAGAAAAACAGAAGGAAAAAGAAAGAAAGAAAGATAAACTGGTCAAGATTTTATATGCCAGAATTTCAAATACCTAGCACCAAGAACACAAAAACACCAGCTGAGACAATCACACTATTTCCCGCTCAAATTTATAAATCCATACACTCTGCCAAGAATGCACTTTGATGCATATAAGCAGAAGGTGCTTCCAGCTGAGGATACCACCAGATATTCATGCTGATGAAATGAATTCATTCACATTATTTACCATAGAAATCCATGACCACTATTCTTAGTTTTGGTAGAAAAAGTTCTAAGTGATTGTTTTCGAAATTCATGTTACTTTCAACACAACTTTATGCCCAAATTTCTATAGATTCATGAGGAATAACTATTATTTACTATACAGTTGTGTGCAACTATTATAACATTCAAATCTCTCTTCACCACAGCCCTTGAATTTTGATCTTCAATATTATTATATCATTCATTGCATTACATTTTTCTTTTCTTTTTCTTCTTTTTTCTCTGGTTCTTTCTCACAATCAATAAACCTTGGAACCACAAATGTTTATGTCATTCATGTCTGTTAATGGTGCATATTTACCTAAACATAAGAATTTATGTTCGTTATTCCTCTCATTCAAGCATTAGTCAAAAGTTCCTTGGTTTCCATTCTTCAATGACACTGGGATAAATGGCACAAACCTATTAGCTTCATGTAAATCCAAAAACTGAAACATGCATAAAAAGTAGTTAAGTGCAAAACCACTTTCCTATTTCCAACACATTCTCCAAAGAAGAAATCTCAAGCAATAAATAAAGATAAATCTTTGAAGATTTATGCTAGAAAAAAACAACATTGTTATAAAAAGCATGAATGGGTCAATATATTAAAGAGATGCAACACCGAAATATGTGCATACACAGAAATGGACTGCCTTTCTAGAATGCACAATAGACAAATTGCTTTGTGGGTTTAGGATGTTTTCATTACTATAGACTCAAGAAATATATTGTAATGGGAATGCATTATTTGGTCAATGTTATAAATAGTTCATACAAGGTATGACATGCATAGTACACACAAGCAAAACAAAAACAAAAAGAAAAAATGCACAACATGTGTCTTATTCTGACAGTATACCTCTAGCAATAAAAACTAATGCTATACTCATCCAGTTTTACATGTGGGAAAATATACATTATCTGTTATCTTATTCAGACAAACCCCATGTCTGGCCGCTGTAATGCCACAATGTTAACATAATGAACATTCTGAGTGAACATCTGGGATGAATGAACATTTCCAGTTAAATTTTCCATCTGAAGTATTGCATTACTAAAACGGCTTACATTTATTTCTCTTTATATTCAACAGTACAAACATGCTAAATATCTATCTGTTAAATTATTAGTCAAGTTTCAAAGCAAAGATCAGTCTTTTATAATTAATAAAACCTCAGGGAATGAAGGCAGAAGTAAGCTCTCAGTGTCCTGCAAACATTTTAAACACACAAATTGTTGTGCCCAGTGATACAACAACCCCAGAACATTTTACCAAGCAAAATTCTCCAGAACAATTCCCATGATTTTACCTTCATACCTACAGATTGGTTACAAAAAATGTTCATTATTTTAAATGCAAGCAAGCTAACTGAAGGAATGAACATTTCACATTTCATATTTAAGCATAACTGAAGGAGTAAACATTTCTAGTTCATCACATTCACATATTGCTATTTGGAAACATGGTGTTTGTCAGAAAAATTTCATTTTGATAGCATACTCTCCTTTAGCATAACACAAACATATCTCTATTTGATAGGATTACACAAAAAATATTACACATTCATATCGCATTTTGACAGCATACTCACCTTCAACATACTTGATTATTAAGACCGCCACACAATTGATTACACAAATCACTACACAATTTAGTTATTGATTACACAATTTTTGTTGATTACACAAATATCCATTTGAAATCAATTTTCCAGATATGATTTATGTTGCCTACGAACCCTTCAGAACTCTTCAAAGAAGTCAGGTACATTTACATTGTCATTTTCAAAGAACTTTTCAAAGAGAGTGGATATTTTGAGTTTGTAAATTTTTGTGTAATTCATAGAATAATCAAAAATATGATTTACAAATATCCAATTGAAATCAATTTCCAGAAATGATTTACTTGCTAACTTGGTAAAAATTGATTTCATCTGGATATTTATGTAATTTACAGAATCGGCAAAATGAAATTATTGTTAATTGCACAATTTAGACTTACTAATTTCATTTTGACAGCATACTTGAAGAATGTAAGAGGGAAAAGATTGCAGATCATTATTAGTGATGACAAAGTAACTTCATGTAGTCTATATTGAGGACTTGCTTCTGCAAATCCAACCGTCATTTCCATCTCCCATAATTTCTTTCTGCATCTTTCTTAATGACATATGTAATATCATTATATGGGCTTTATGTCATTGTACTGATTACATGTGTAAAGAATATAAACATATTAGCAGGTTTCAGTTTTTATGTCATATGTAATTTCATTGTATAGCTTTTAATCTGTACAATGGCATATTAACAAGTTAACATCAATGCATGGATTGTACAGATTAAGGTTTTATGTCATTGTAACGCTATATGTATTAGACTTATGTCATATGTAATGTTAATATGTACATATGTAATGTTAATGAGTACATTGTACAATGACATAAAACCTATTAGCTTTTAACGCGTTGGATGCTAATCTGTACAATGCTAATATGTCATATGTTAATTGTACACGTTGGCTCTAAAACCTGAAAAGCTAATAGGTTTTATGTCATTGTACAATGACATATGTAATATGCTATTCTTTAGTTTCAGGTTTTACGACATAGATGATTCCATTTCAGTTAAGATATTCGAGACAGATTTATTTGATTAGCACCTATACTATGTAGACAATGACATGCTTTAATCTTTGGGGATATATTCAAACTTCAAAATTAAGAAATAGACTTTTAATTAGCTAGACTTTCATCAAGAAATAGATTCAAACTTCACAATACGACTTGGAATTTTTGTAAGCAAAATGAAATTTTGGTTGAACAAAAATTGATTACACAAAAATTACAGCATACTCTCCTTTGGCAAAATGAACTGATTAAAAAGAACTACACAAAAATGACAGAATACTTGATTAAAAAGCATCTCAACCCACATCTTGTTGAATAATTATCAGATATAAATGTAAGACAACTACACAAATCACAACACAATTAATAAATTCATAAATAAGAACTGATTAAAAAGAATTTAGACTTACTTGGGTGGATGTTTGGCAGAAAAATAGTATTTTTTTCAGCAAAGTGAAATTTAAACTATAAATCTACTGGGAGGACTTCAATCACTTATGCGTAGCATTGATAATCCGTTAAACGTTGCTATATAATGAATGAAACACAGATATATCATCATTAGTTGCCTAAATAAAAGGTATCTCTTTTATTGTGAAAATGAGTTTTAACTATTTGGTTTATGTTTGTAATAATTTTGCATCTACGGTACAGTTTGAAATCCTTACGATTTGTCTAATTGGAACACCCTAACTTGATCTATTGATTTCAATGTTAAGTCATAAGGTAATCTCTTTGCCTTACAAATTTAAACTGTAAGCGTGCTGGGACTACCAAAACCTTACAAATTGGAACACCTTAACTTGAACTACCAGAACCTTACAAAAATAAACAAATCTGTCTTCACAAAAATAAACAAATCTGTTGAAGACCTGACCTCGTTGTAACGGCTCAATCCCCATTCAATTGATAATTTCTTTGCCACCTAATTACTCAAAATACAACATCCTACTTTCCCTAGTGAGGTGTCCAAAATCCTGAAGCTATGACCCACATCCTCCAAAAGCCACACTCAACAACCTTAAGAACTTAAACCAAGTGCTTTGAATTAGTGATTTGCAATGGAAACAGAAAAGGAAACAATGTAAGTAAAACAGAAAATTCAAAGCATGATTCACATAAACAAAATATAACCCCAAAAAAGAAATTTTCAAAAGGCTTCTCACATTGCTTCCTTGCCACTCTCTATAACCCCTCTTCATGGGGCCTTTTTCTTGCCTGGACTTCCTTATCTTCCGCTTCGAATCCGAGACATGAGTAGGAAGCGAAGTTGAATTTGCATTCCCCTTGCATTTTAATCCTATTACCTTCTGATCACACTGCATTTTAACAAATCAAAAATACACCCAAAATCAGAATCATTTCATCGAAAATAGAACAAAATGCAAATGACATTTTCAACACAATGTATCTATGCAACAATGAACAATTTGTCAAACGACGGAAACAACACGATCTTCAAAAAATTAAATTGCTCCTAGGTTCAGTAATCCACAAGGTTAAATGCAAAAACCAAAAGAAGGAAAGGAAAGAAAAGAATTGCAAAAGGAAAAAAGAACGAAAGAAGAGAATGATGCATGATCGGATTACCCAGAGATCTGGTTGGAAACTCAAACCGGTAGTTTCTTCGAACGATTGGTCCGCCTGCCGGCTGGAGAATCCCGACAACCTGATGGTAGGGAGTGTATCGGATTTTGGGTAGGGCGGTGTCGAAGTTCGAAGGTGGGACCCATTAACGTCGCATATTGCCACATGCAAATAAGAGATCAACTGAGAAGCGATCTTTAAAGGATCAAAGCACACACACTGACGATCAGAATGCTCACCAAAGAGAAGTCCTGATTCAATGCATGGGATGATTTGGACTATCGACATGTACCAAGATTTGCCCCAACGTTTGCCATTTTGTTCCTCCATCAATATTTGGAGGAAGAGAGAGAGAGAGAGAGAGAGAGAGAGAGAAGAAATGTAAGGTTTTGTTCCTATGGTGTTTTAGGGATTGAGGAAACGATCACAGCTTTGAAGATGGATAATCAGGTGAGGGGTGGTGAGATGACTGATGTGCGTAGCTGAGGATTTTTAGGGAAGTAGGGAGCTGAGGTTTCCGCCCAAGTTTGAGTGTTCAAAATTTCAATTTTTCCAACAAAATGTTTCCCCCAAATTACAAACTTTTCCTTCAATTATGTCACCAAGATCCAATTTCAGCCATTGATTTTTTGTCCTAGTCAGCTTGTGTGTTTGTCCTAGTCATCTAGTCATGGTAGGACATAATTCAAAAACTTCCCTCAATTGTATAGTATATATGATTTTTATTCTAATTTTTTCTTCTCTTATTTTTCAATTGAAGATGGCGATCTCCGGGTTCCAACAAACATATTTGTGGTTTTTATCTCGAGGCTATTTTCTACATTTTCTGGAAGATATGTAGCTTTTTATTCAATCATTTGATTTTTTTGGCCTAAGGTTGTCTTCTTTTATTTTTCAGTTGAATATGGTGATCTCCATGTTCAAACGAACATATTTACAGATTTTACTTGACTCGGAGCTATTTTCTGTATTTTCTGGAAGATATGGATCTTTTTATTAAATGATATGATTTTTTGTTTAAATTTGTCATCTATTATTTCTCAGTTGGAGTTGGCGATCTCTCTGCTACAACAGACAATTTTACAGATTTTTCTTAGCTCGATGCAATTTTCTGAATTTTCTGTGGAACCAGGATCCTGCTTAGCATTCCATAGGTATGGCTCTATACTAATAATGTCTCAGTCTAGATTCTAAGGCCCTTACCCACCTTAAGACATGACTATTCTCTATGGAGCATTACCAGCACTACCTTACGCACCCCGCAGTGTGGTGACCTACATGAGCTGCTAAATGTAATGTCCCGCTCCTGAGGATACTCGGGAAGTACGAATCAGTCCCAAGTAATCCTAGAGCAGCGAGTGTTAAAATGAAAGAGAAGGAAGAGAGTCTACAAGAAGAATAATGCAGGTCACTGCGCACATGCATGAAAGTACAAGTAATGCTCCAACACAGAAAATAAGAGACAGTCATATACAAGTCCAACATTCTTTATTATTAAAACAACAATACCTATTTATTTACATCATCGTATCCTCAAATACAAAAGTGAAAAAACAGAAGAAATCCCAGAAAAATCCCCAAAAGACATAAAGGTCCACACCAGTACAACTCTCTCCCTAGACTACACTAAGAACCAACTGAAGAGGCTGCCCTCTGAGGATTCCATCTCTACCACGAACTGAAAGCTAACTCCTGAGTCAGGCCTGATCTGGCTGTACAGCACTGAAACCTGTAAAAAGTAAATGGGACACGTCAATGCGTGACCCAGTAGGAAATCCTAACATCACGAGGTACGGTCTAGTTTTAGAACTGTTATTCCTAACTAGGGCCTGGTCACTTAATTGTAAACAATTCTACTATTTATGCATAAGAAACAAGTACTGTAAATAAGGTCTAGTGAATTAACATGCATGGAAAGTAAACATTACATGCAAATATTGAAAAGTAAAAGCTACAGAATTAAATAAGCGCGAAGTAAAGGCAGACCCTTATAGATATGCATAAGATGCATATGAATGGTTATGAATACAAATGCAACCATAAGGGATCACATCTATGCTAGCGTGCCTACAATGTGACTCATGGGTTCTAGAGGTGGATCACATGGATTCAGGAGGTGGCCCCCGGCATTTTCGTGGCACTCTGGTCTATGTAACAGTAGGTCCATGTCGTCTATCATACCACACATTGATTCAAGAGGTGGCCTTCATGGATTCAGGAGGTGGCCTTCGGCATTTCTGTGGCACGTTGTCCATGTGGCACTTTGGTCTATGTGGTGTTAATTTCTGTGAAGCTTCCATTCTTTTCATGACAAATTTCACTTACACTATAACATCTTATGTTTTCAATTAACATATAACTCCATCATTCTTAGTATGAAAAACATCATAGTATGGAAGCATCTTGTCATAAAGTATGCTAATATGAGAATACGGAGCATAATATGACATTTGTGTGACATAGTACAAGCATAACATTACATCCATAAGCATGAACTATTCTCATAACATAATTTATTACATGGAAAACAACATTACATCCATAAGCATGAATATCACCATTCTTAGCACCCTAATTTTCACAAACTTTAGCATGATATTTATATGACAACTACAGAATTCTGTTTCGAATCTGGACTCTGATATATCAGTCTAAAACAGCTATCTAAGGCCATAATCTGGTTTAGTGGTGAATATAAAAGTTGTAGATGCTTAAGTTTTGTTTCTATTTTATCTAAGATTGTGTCATTTGGGAGTCTATAGAGAGAGTAATGAAATTTTTCCCACATTGTGGCAAAATCTGTCTAAAATTGATACCATGATAACATCGTCTGTTTACACCTTCCCACAATCAGAACTAGGATTTTCTTCCTTCTAGAGAGTTGTATTTAACTTCATGACCTTTCCAAAACATCTTAAATCATCCCATTTAGAGTTCTACACTAGCAGATATGAATTTTTGAATCTATAGGACAGAACTAAAAATTTTATAGCATATCATTAACATTGCTATTATAGCATATTGACTGACTAACATGAAGCTACAAGTCATACTCCCATTGCCATCCTAATAATTTGACTTGATAATGATTTTAAAGCTAAGAAAGAAGCATAATGGCAACATGGTCAACACTAATATGGGATGTTACATGGTATATTTTGGCAAACTATGCATACTTCCACTAAATAAAACATTACATTATAAGCATGCATACTAAAATTAACATAACATGGCACTTTACTAGCATGTGGCTTAAACTACAATTCTACATCAAATTTCAACTTAAAATTAACTAGGTGATGAAACTCTATAACCACAATCCTAACATTACATCCTGACTAGGATGTTAGAATTCCTACCTCAAATATCTCCTTCTTAATTTTTTGGCCCTCCTTCTTCTTGACGACCCCATCAATCCTTGAGCTTTCTTCTTCCATACCTTAAGCTCTAATGGTGGATGTCGAAAGGGGGATTGAATTAAGGAGATGGTGGTGAAGATGGTGGTGGAGTGGGAGGTGCAAAGGGAGGAGAGGGGGGGATGAGAACTTGAATTTCTTCTTCTTCTTCTTCTTCTTTTTCCTTTTCCCAATTTCTTCTCTTTTATTCATCCCCTCGTCCTTGTCATCCCTTAATTCCCTCTTAGCTTGTCAAATGGAGCGAGTTAGATGAAAATCAAAGAGGTGATGACACCTCTTAGGCTAGGTGTCTCCATTAGGAAATTTAAGTATTTCTGTTTTCTAATAAATAGAAATACTCCACTAAAATACACTTGCTCACCAAATACCAAGTATACCATCTAAATACTCATCCATTTAATTCAAATGATGTTCAAAATATTATTTAAAAATAATTTGGTCATTAGAAAATTATGAAAAATTTATAAAAATACCCAAAAATTTCATACGTACAAATACATCTAGAAATATGTACATTATACCCGTATATATGAAAACATGGTATTACACTATAAAAATCATATTATTTAATAAAAAGTTCTAAATCTTTCATAAAATGTAGAAAATAGCACCGAGCTCAAAAAAATACGCAAAAATGTTCGTTGGAACTGGAAGATCGCTATCATCAACTGAAAAATAAGAGAAGACAACATTAGGCTATAAAAATCATATTATATAATAAAAAGATCCATAACTTTTCGAAAATGTAGAAAATAGCACGTAGCTCAGAAAAATCGCTAAAATGTTCGTTGAAACATGGAGATTGCCATCTTCAACTTAAAAAATAAAAGAAGAAAAAATTAGGTCAAAAATTAATATCATATAATAAAAGATTCATAACTTCTGGAAAATGTAGAAAATAGTCCCGATCTCAGAAAAAACCGAAAAAATGTCTGTTGGAACCGGGAGATTGCCATCTTCAACTGAAAAATAAATGAAGACAAAATCAGGCCAAATATCGTATCATTTAATAAAAAGATACATATTTGCCATAAAATGTAAAAAACAGCACCGAGCTCAGAAAAATCCGCACAAATGTCTGTTGGAACTAAGATATCGCAATATTCAACTGAAAAAGTGAAGACAAAAGTAGGCCAAAAAATCATATCATTTATTAAAAGATTCATATCTTCCAGAAAATGTAGAAAAAAGCCCAAACCCAAGAAAAAACGCAAAAATGTCCGTTGAAACCGGGAGATCACCATATTCAACTGAAAACTATGAGAAGACAAAATTAGGATACAAAAAAATCTTGTCATTTAATAAAGAGATCAATATCTTTAATAAAATGTAGAAAATAGCCTGGAGCTCAGAAAAATCCGCAAAAATGTCTGTTGGAACTGGGAGATAGCATTCTTCAACTGAAAAATAAGAGAAGAAAAAAGTAAGATATAAAAATCACATTATTTAATAAAAAGATTCTTATCTTCCAGAAAGTGTAAAAAATAGCATCGAGTTCAGAAAAATCCGCAAAAATTTCCGTTGGAACCGGGAGATCGCCATCTTCAACTTAAAAATAAGAGAAGACAAAATTAGGCCAAAATATCATATCATTTAATAAAATGATACATATCTTTCAAAAAGTGGAAAATAGCCCAGAGCTCAGAAAAATCTGCAAAAATATCTGTTAGAACTGGGAGCTCGCCATCTGCAACTGAAATATAAGAGAAGATAAAATTAGGCCAAAAAATCATATCATTTAATAAAATGATCGCCATCTTCATTTGGAAAATAAGAGAAGAAAATGTTAGGCAATAAAAATCATATCAATTAATAAAATGATCCATATCTTTCATAAAATGTAGAAAATAACACCAAGCTCAGAAAATGATATATAAAAATCTTATCAGTTAAAGATGGAGATTTCCCGGTTGCAACAGACATTTTTATAGATGAAGATGACGACTTCCTGGTTTCCAATTTTGTCTTCTATTATATTTCAGTTGAGGATGGCGATTTCCCGGTCTCAACGGACATTTTTGGCCTAATTTTGTCTCCTCTGAAATCATTTAATAAAACGATCCATATCTTCCAGAAAATGTGAAAAATAGACCGGAGCTCAGAAAAATCTGCAAAAATGTCTGTTGGAACCTGGTGATCGCCATCTTTAACCAAAATATAAGAGAAGACAAAATAAGGCCAAAAAATCATTTCATTTAATAAAAGGAACGCCATCATCAACTGGAAAAAAGAGAAGACAAAATTAGGCATCAAAAATCATATCAATCAATATAAAGATCATTATCTTCTAGAAAACATAGAAAATACCACCGAGCTCAGAAAAATACGCAATAATTTCCGTTGGAAACGGGAGATCACTATATTCAACTGAAAAATAAGAGAAGACAAAATTTGGCCATTAAAATCATATCATTTAAGTTAAATATTAAAGATCCATATCTTACAAAAAATGAAAAAATTAGCACAGAGCTCAGAAAAAACCGCAAAAATGTCCCTTGGAACCGGGAGATCGCCATCTTCATCTGAAAAATAAGAGAAGACAAAATTAAGTCATAAAAATCATATCATGTAATATAAAGATCCATATCTTACAGAAAATGTAGAAAATAGCCCGGAGGTCTAAAAATTCTGCATAAATTTCCGTTGGAACCGGGATATTGCCATCTTCAAGTAAAAAATAAGGGAAGACAAACTTAATCTGTAAAAATCATATCATTTAATAAAAAGATTCATATCTTCAATAAACTGTAGAAAATAGTTCCAAGTTTAGAAAAATCCGCAAAAATGTCCGGTGGAACTGGGAGATTGACATCTTCAACTGAAAAATCAGAGAAGACAAACTTAGGCTATAAAAATCATATCATTTAATATAAAGATTCATATCTTATAGTTAATTTAGGAAATAGCCCGAAGCTCAGAAAAATCCGCAAACATGTCCGTAGGAACTGGGTAATCGCCATCTTCAACGAAAAAAATAAGAGAAGACAAAATTCGGCCTAAAAATAATATCATTTAATAAAAATAACTATAACTTCCCAAAATGTAGGAAAATATCCCCGATCTCAGAAAAAGCCGCAAAAATATCCGTTGGTACATGGAAATCGCCATCTTCAACTGAAATAATTTGAGAAGACAATAATAGGCTTTAAAAATCATATCATTTAATATAAAAATCCATATCTTCCAAAAAAATTGAGAAAATAGCCTGGAGCTAAGAAAAATCCGCAAAAATGTCCCTTGGAACTGGGAGATCGCCATCTTCAAGTAGAATATAAGAGAAGACAAAAGTAGGCCAAAAATAATTTCATTTAATAAAAAGATCGACATCTTCTATTGGAAAATAAGAAAAGACAAATTTTGGCTATAAATATCATATCAATTAATAAAAAGATTCATATCTTTCATAAAATGTAGAAAATATCATCAAGCTTAGAAAATGATATATAAAAATCTTATTAGTTAAAGATGGCGATATCTTGGATACCATGAACATTTTTAAAGATGAAGATGGCGATTTCCCGGTTCCAATTTTGTCTGCTCTTATATCTGTTGAAGATCACCATCTTTAATTGAAAGATAAAAGAAGACAAAATTAGGCTATAAAAATCATAAGATGTGATAAAAAGATTCATATCTGACAGAAAACGTTGAAAAAATCACGGAGCTAATAAAAATCCTGTAAAAATGTCCGTTGAAACCGGGAGATCGCCATCTTCAACGAAAAAAATAAGATAAGACGAAAGTAGGCCAAAAATCATATCTTTTAATAAAAATATCCATATCTTCGAGAAAATGTAGAAAAATAGCACCGAGCTCAGAAAAATCCGCAAAAATGTCCGTTAGAATCAAAAGATCGCCATCTTCAACTGAAAAATAAGAGAAGACAAAATTAGACTACAAAAAGCATATCATTTGATAAAAATATCCATATATTCAATAAAATGAAGAAAATAACATCGAGCTTAGAAAAATAAGCAAAAATATCTGTTGTAACCAGGAGTCGCCATCTTCAACTTAAAAATAAGGGAAGACAATATTAGGCTATAAAAATCCTATCATTTAATATAAAGATACATATTTTACAGAAAATATAGAAAATAACCGGTAGATTCGAAAAATCCGCAAAAATGTCCGTTGGAACCGGCAGATCGCCATCTTCATCTAAAAATAAGAAAAGACAAAATATGGCTAAAAATACTATATCATTTAATAAAAAGAAACATATCTTCCAAAAAATATAGAAAATAGCCCCGAGATGAGAGGAATCTACAAAAATATCCTATAGAGCCGAGAGATCGCCATCTTCAACTTAAAAATAAGGGAAGACAAACTTATGCTATAAAAAGTATATCATTTAATAAAAAGATTCATATCATAGAGAAAATATAGAAAATAGGACGGAGCTCAGAAAAATCTGTAAAAATGTCTGTTAGAACCGGGAGATCACCAGCTTCAAAGAAAAAATAAATGAAGACAAAATTAGAAAAAAATCGTATCATTTAATAAAAAGATCCACATCTTCCTGAATATATAGAAAAATCACACTGAGTTCAGAAAAATCCGCAAAAAACATCCGTTGGAACTGGCAGATCACCATACTTAACTTAAAAATAAGCGAAGACAAAATTAAGCTGCAAAAATTATAATAAAAAGATCCATATCTTCAGAAAAATCCGCAAAAATGACCTAGGAACTGGGAGATCGCCATCTTTAACAAAAAAGAGAAGACAAAATTTGGCCAAAAAATTCTATCATTAATAAAATGATCCCCATCTTTTAGAAAATGTAGAACATAGCCCAGATCTCAGAAAAATACGCAAAAATGTCAGTTGGAACTGGGAGATCACCATCTTCTTCTAAAAAGGGAAGAAAAAATAGGCTATAAAAATTATATCATTTAATATAAATATTCATATCTAACAGAAAATGTTGAAAATAGCCCGTAGCTAATATAAATCTGTAAAAATCTCTGTTGGAACCAGGAGTTTGCCATCTGCAATGAAAAAACAAGAGAAGACAAAATTAGGCCATAAAAATCATATCATTTAATATAAGATTCATATCTTAAAGAAATTGTAGAAAATAGCATGTATTTTAGAAAAATCTGCAAAAATTTCAGTTGGAATCAAGATATCGACATTTTCAACAAAAAAATAAGAGAAGACAAAATTAGGCAATAACATCATATCATTTAATAAAAGATACCTATCTTCAATAAACTGTAGAAAATAGTCACGAGCTCAGAAAAATTCGCAAAAATATCCGTTGGAACCGGGAGATCGCCACCTTCTATAAAAAATAAGAGAAGACAAAATAAACTCAAAAATCATATCATTTAATAAAATGATCCATATCTTTTAAAAATGTAGAAAACAACCCAGATCTAAGAAAAATCCGCAAAAATTTCTGTTGGAACCGGAAGATCTCCATCTTTAACTAAAACATAAGAGAAGACAAAATCAGACTATAAAAATTATATTATTTAATATAAAGATCCGAGTCTTACAGAAAATTTAGAAAATTACCCGGAGCTAAGAAAAATTCGCAAAAAGGTCCGTTGGAACAGGGAGATCGTCTCGAAAAAATAAGAGAAAAAATTTAGGCCCAAAATCATGTTATGTAATAAAAATATTCATATCTTCCAGAAAATATAGAAAATAAGCTCGGGGTCAGAAAAATCAGCAAAAATGTCCGTTAGAAATAGGATATCACCATATTAAACTGAAAAATTAGAGCAAACAAACTTAGGCTATAAAAATCACCTCATTCAATAAAATGATCCATATCTACCATAAAATATAGAAATAGCCCCCAGCTCAGAAAAATCCGCAAAAAATGTCCGTTAGAACCGGGAGATCGCCATCTTTAACTAAAAAATAAGCAAGACAAACTTAGGCTATAAAAATCATATCATTTAATAAAAAGAGCCAAATGTTCCATAAAATGTAGAATATAGCTCGAAACTCAGAAAAATCCGCAAAAAATGTCTGTTGGAATCAGGAGATCGCCATCTTCAACTGAAAAATAAGAGAAGACAACATTAGGCCAAAATCGTGTCCTTTAACAAAAATATTCATATCTTTCATAAAATATAGAAAATAGCCTTGAGCTCTGAAAAATTCGTAAAAAATGTTTGTTGGAACTGGGAAATCGCCATCTTCAAATGAAAAATAAAAGAAGACAAAATTAGGCCAAGAAATAATATCCTTTAATAAAAAAGATTCATATCTTTTCTAAAATATAGAAAATAGCTTGGAGCTCTGAAAAACCCGTAAAAATGTTTGTTGGAACCAGGAGATCGCCATCTTCACCTGAAAAAAGAGAAGACAAAATTAGGCCAAAAATATCATATCATTTAATAACAAAATACATATCTTACAAAAAATATAGAAAATAGTCCAAGCAAAGATAAGTCTGCAAAAATTTCCATTGGAACCGGAAGATCGCCATCTTCACCTGGAAAAATAAAGAGAAGATAAACTTAGGCCAAAAATCATATATTTTAATAAAAGAACCATATCTACCAGAAAATTTAGAAAATAGCATAGAGGTCAGAATAATCTGCAAAAATGTCAATTAGAAAGCCATCTTCAATTTTAAAATAAGATAAGACAAAATTAGGCCAAAAATCATATCATTTAATAAAAAGATCCATAACTTCTCGAAAATTTAGACAAATAGCACAAATCTCAGAAAAATATGCAAAAATGTCCGTTGGAATCGGGGGATCGCCATCTTCAATTTAAAAATAAGAGAAGAAAAATTTAGGATATAAAAATCATATCATTTAATAAAAAATCCATATCTTTCCTAAAATGTAGAAAATAGCTCGGAGCTCAGAAAAATCCCCAAAATGTCTATTGGAACCGAAAGATCGACATCTTCAACTAAAAAAATAAGAGAAAACAAAATTAGGCCAAAAATCATATCATTTAATAAAAATATCCATATCTTCTAGAGAATTTTGAAATAGCTCCGAGGTCAGAAAAATCCGCAAAAAATGTCGGTTGGAACCGGAAGGTCGCCATCTTCAACTGAAAAATCAGAGAAGACAAATTTAGTCTATAAAATAATATCACTCAATAAAAAGATCCATATCTTCACTGAACTGTAGAAAATAGTTTCGAGCTCAGAATAATCCGCAAAAGTATCTGTTGGGACCGGGAGATCGACATCTTCAACTGAAAAATAAGTGAAGACAAAATTAGGCTAAAAATCATATCATTTTATATAAAGATTCATTCCTTACAGAAAATTTAGAAAATATCCCGAGCTCAGAAAAATCCCTAAAACTATCCATTGGATCGAGAGATCGCCATCTTCAACGAAAAAATGAGACGACAAAATTAGGCCAAAAATCATATCATTTAATAAAAAGATTCATAACTTCCCAAAAATGTATAAAAATAGCCCTTTGCTTTGAAAAATCGGTAAAAGTGTCCGTTGGACCCAGGAGATCACCATTTTGAATGAAAAAAAATACGAGAATACAAAAATTGTCTATAAAAATCATATCAATTAATATAATGGTTCATATCTTAACAAAAATGTCGAAAAAAGCCTAGAGGTCAGAAAAATCTGGAAAAATGTTCGTTGGAACCGAGAGATCCCCATTTTGAACTGAAAAATAAGAGAAGACAAAATGAGGCAACTAAAATCATATCAATTAATACAATGATCCTTATCTTCTAGAGAAAAAGAAAATAGCCCCGAGCTCAGAAAAATACGCAAAAATTTCCATTAGAACCGAGAGATCGCCATCTTCAATTGAAAAATAAGCGAAGATAAAAATAGGCTATAAAATCATAGCAATTAATATAAAGATTCGTATCTTACAGAAAATGTAGAAAATTGCCCGGAGCTCAGAAAAATCCACAAAAATTTTCGTTAGAACCAGAAGATCGTTATCTTTAACGAATAAAATAAAAGAAGACAAAATTAGTCCAGAAATCATATCATTCAATAAAAAGATACATATCTTCCAGAAAATGCAGAAAAATAGCTCCGGCTTCAAAAAATCTGCAAAAATGTC
>CM061139.1:24805081-24836520 GCA_030789695.1 Scilla litardierei
TTAATATAAAGGTCCATATTTTCAATAAAATGTAGAAAATTGTTCGGAACACAGAAAAATCCGCAAAAATGACCGTTGGAACTGGAAGATCGCCATTTTCAATTAAAAAATAAGATAAGACAAACATTGGACTTAAAATCATATCCTTTTAAATAAAGATCCACATTTTTCAGAAAATGTCGAAAATAGCCCGTAGCTAGAAAAATACGCAAAAATATCCGTTGGAACCAGGATTTCGCCATCTGTAATATGAAAATAAGAGAAGACAAAATTTGGCCAAAAAATCTTATCGTTTAATAAAACGATCCATATCTTCCAGAAACTGTGGAAATTTGACTGGAGCTGAGAAAAATCCACAAAAATGGACATTGAAATCATGAGATCTCCAACTTCAACTGAAAAATTAGAGAAGACAAAATTAGACCAAAAATCATATCATTTAATAAAAAATCTATTTTTTCAGAAAATGCAGTAAATACCCACGAGCTCAAAAAAATCCACAAAAATGTTCGTTGGAACCGGGAGATCGCCATCTTCAACTTAAAAATAAGAGAATGCAAAATTAGGCTAGAAAAATTATATCATTTACTATAAAGATTCATATCTTACAGAAAATTTAGAAAATGGCATGTAGTTCAGGAAAATCATCAAAAATGCCAGTTAGAACTGGAAGATCGTAATCTTCAACTGAAAAATAAGAGAAGACAAATTAGGCCAAAAATCTTATCATTTAATTAAAAGATCCATATCTTCCAGAAAATGTAGAAAAAATCTGCAAAAATGTCCATTAGAACTCGGAGATCACGATCTTCAACTGAAAAAAATTAAGAGAAGACAAATTTATGCTATAAAATCATATCATTTAATGAAATGATCCATTTCTAAAATAAAATGAAGAAAATATCTCCTAGCACAAAAAATTCCACAAAAATGTTCCTTGGAACCTAGCGATCTCTATCTTCAACTGTAAAATAAGAGATAACAAAATTATGCCAAAAATCATAATAAAAATATCAATGTCTTTCAGAAAATGTAGGAAATAGTCTCGTTGTTAGAAAAATCTACAAAAATTCCCGATGGAACTGGGAGATCACCTTGTTCAATTGAAAAATAAGAGAAGACAAACCTGGTCTATGAAAATCAGATAATTTAATAAAAAGATCAATAAAATGTCTATTGTAACCGGGAAATAAGGGAAGACGAAATTAGACTACAAAAAGTCATATCATTTGATAAAAAATCCATAAAATTAATAAAATTAAGAAAATAACACCGATCACAGAAAAATCAGAAAAAATTTCCGTTCTAACCGGGATATCATCGCCTTCAACTGAAAAATAAAGGAAGACAAAGATAGCCTTTAAAAATCCTACCATTAAATATTAAGATACATATCGTACAGAAAATAGAAAAAATTGCTCGTAGATCAGAAAAATCCGCAAAAATATCCTTTGGAACCGTGCGATTACCATCTTCATTTGAAAAATAAGAGCAGATAAAATAAGGCCAAAAATCATATCATTTAATAAAAATAAATAAAGATTCAAAAATGTAGAAAATCGCTCCGAGGTCAGAAAAATCCGCAAAAATATCATTTGGATCCGGGAGATCACCATCTTCAACTAAAAAAATAAGGAAAGACAAACTTAGGCTAAAAATCATATCATTTAATTAAATGATTCATATCATACAAAAAATGTAGAAAACAGCCCAGAGCTCAGAAAAATCTGTAAAAATGTTTATTAGAACCGGGAGATCGCCATCTTCAACGAAAAATTAATAAAGACAAAATTAGGCCAAAAAATCATATCATTTAATAAAAATCCATCTTACTGAAAATGTAGAAAAATCGCACCGAGTTCAAAAAAATCCGCAAAAAATGTCTGTTGGAACCGGCAAATCAACATACTTAACTAAAAATAAAGATAAGACAAATTTATGCTACAAAAACCATATCATTTAATAAAAAGTTCCATATCTTCAGTAAACTGTAGAAAATAGTCCAGAGTGAGAAAAATCTGCAGAAATGTCCGTTGGAACCAGAATATCACCATCTTTAACAGAAAAATAAGGGAAGATAAAATTAGGCCAAAAAATCATATCCTTTAATAAAAAGATCCATATCTTCCATAAAATATAGAAAATAGCCCAGATTTCAGAAAAATCTACAAAAAATTTCTGTTGGAACCGGAAGATCGTCATCTTTAACAGAAAAATAGCAGAAAACAAAATTATGTTATAAAAATTATATCATTTAATATAAAGATCCATATCTCACAAAAATGTAGAAAATTGCCCGGAGCTCAGAAAATTCGCAAAAAGGACCGTTGGAACCGTGAGTTCGCAATATTCAACTAAAAAAATAGGAGAATACAAAATTCGGCAATAAAAATATATCATTTGATAAAAAGCTATATATCTTCAATAAACTTTAAAAAATAGCCCCGAGCACTGAAAAATAATCAAAAATATCTGTTGGAATCGGGAGATTGCCGTCTATAACTTTAAAAATATGAGAATACAAAATTAGGCCAAAAATCTTATCATTAAATAACAAGATCCGTTTCTTCTCGAAAATTCATAAAAATAGCCCCGAGCTCAGAAAACTACGTAATAATTTCCGTTGGAACCGAGAGCTTACCATCTTCTAATGAAAAATAAGAGAAAACAAAATTAGGCTATAAAAATCATATCATTTAATATAAAGATTCATATCCTAGAAAAAATGTAGAAAATAGCCCGTAACTCAAAACATCTGCAAAAATGCCTGTTGGAACCGAGAGTTTGCCATCTTCAACGAAAAAATTAAGAGAAGACAACATAAAAATCATGTCATTTAATATAAAGATTCATATCTTACTGAAAAGTAGAAAATAGACCAGAGTTCAGAAAAATCCGCAAAAATTTCTGTTGGAACCGGAAGATTGACATTTTGAACTAAAAAATATAAGAGAAGACAAAATTAGGCGATAAAAATCATATCATTTAATAAAAAGGCACATATCTTCAATAAACTGTAAAAAGTAGTCCCAAGCTCAGAAAATTAGCAAAAATGTCATTGGAACCGGAATATCGCCATCTTCAACAAAAAATAAGAGAAGACAAAATAAGGAAAACAAATCATATGATTTAATTAAATGATCCATATCTTTTAGAAAATGCAAAAAATAGCCCAGTTCTATGAAAAATCCGCAAAAATTTCTGTTGGAATCGAAGATCGTCATCTTCTACTAAAAAATAAGAGAAGACAAAATTAGGCTATAAAAATTATATCATTTAATATAAAAATCCATGGCTTACATAAAACGTAGAAAATTTATTAGAGCTAAAGAAAAATTCGCAAAAAGGTCTGTTTGAACCGGGAGATCGCTATATCCAACGAAAAAATAAGAGAAGAAAAAATTATGCCCAAAAATCAAATTATTTAATAAAAGGATGCACATCTTCTAGAAAATAAAGAAAATAGGCTCGAGGTCAGAAAAAATCCGCAAATAATGTCTGTTGGAACCGGGAGATCGCCATCTTCAACTAAAAAAAATAAGAGAAGACAAAAGTAGGCTATAAAATCATCAATTGATTAAAAGATCCATATCCTCAATTAACAGTATAAAATAGCCCCGAGCTTAGAAAAATCAGCAAAAATGTCGGTTGGAAACACGAGATCGCCATCTTTAACTGAAAAGTAAGAGATGACAAACTTAGGCTATAAAAATCATATCATTTAATAATATTAAATGATCCATATCTTACATAAAATATAGAAAATAGCCCCTAGCTCAGAAAAATCCGCAAAAATGTCCATTGGAACTGGGAGACCGCCATCTTCAACTGAAGAATAAGACAAGAAAAACCTCAGCTATAAAAATCATATCATTTAATAAAAAGAGCCATATGTTCCCTAAATGTAGAAAATAGCTTGAAGCACATAAAAATCAGTAAAAATGTCTATTGGAACCGGAAGATCGACATCTTCAACTGAAAAAAGAGAAGACAAAATTAGGCCAAAAATCATATCATGTAATAAAAAGATTTATATCTTTCATCAAATATAGAAGATAGCCCGGAGCTATGAAAAAACTGTAAAAATGTCCGTTGGAATTGGAAAATTGACATCTTCAATAGAAAAAGGAGAAAACAAAATTAGGCCAAAAATTCATATCATCTAATAAAAAATAAATATCTTACAGAAAATGTAGAAAAATAGTCCCAAGCAAAGAAAAGTCCACAAAAATGTCCATTGGAACCGGTAAATCACCATCTACACCTGAAAAAAATAAGAGAAGAAAAATATAGGCTATAAAAATTATCTCATTTAATAAAACATATATATCTTCCATAAAATGTAGAAAATAGTACCTAGCTCATAAAAATCCGCAAAAAAATAAAAGTTGGAACCGAGCTATAACCATCTTCAATTAAAAATAAGAGAAGGCAAAATTAGACAAAAAATCAAAAAAAAGATCCATTTCTTCCAGAAAATTTAGAAAATAGCCCCGAGTTCAGAATAATAATAAAAAGTCCATTGGTACCAGGAGATCGCCATCTTCAGCTGAAAAATAAGAGAAGACAAAATTTGTCCAAAAATCATATCATTCAATAAAGAGATCCATAACTTCCCGAAAATGTAGAAAAATAGCCACGAGCTCAAAAAATTCTGCAAAAATATCCGTTGGAACCGAGAGATCGCCATCTTTACCTTAAAAAATAAGAGAAGACAAAATTATGTTATAAAAATCATATTATTTGTTATAAAGATTCATATCTTATAGATAATTAGAAAATAGCTTGGAGCACAAAAAATCCCCACAAATGTAATTGGAACCGAAAGATCGCCATCTTCAACTTAAAAAAGAGAAGACAAAATTGGGCCAAAAAATCATAGCATTTAATTAAAATATCCATATCTTCCCGAAAAGGTAGACAATTGTCCCAACCTAAGAAAAATCCGCAAAATTGTCTGTTGGAATGAGTAGAACGACATACTCAACTAAAAAAAATAAGAGAAGAAAAATGTAGGCTATAAAATCATATCATTTAATAAAAAGATCCTTACTGTTCATAAAATATAGAAAATAACATTGCATTTATAAAAATCCGCAAAAATGTCCGTTGGAACCAGGAGATCAACATCTTTAACTGAAAAATAAAAGAAGATAAAATTAGGCCAAAAATCATATCGTTTAATAAAAAGGTACATATATTCTAGAAAATTTAGAAAATAGGCCCAAGGTCAGAATAATACACAAAAATGTCCGTTGGAACCAGGAGATCGTCATCATCAACTAAAAAAAATAAGAGAAGACAAAATTAGACCATAAAATCATATCATTTAATAAAAAGATCCATATCTACCAGAATATGTAGAAAATAGCCTAGAGCTCAAAAAAATCCGCAAAAATTTCTGTTGGAACCGAGAGATTAACATATTCAACTAAAAAAATAAGAGAAGACAGAGGTACGCTATAAAAATATATCATTTAATAAAAAGTTTTTATCTTCCATAAAATGTTGAAAATAGCACTGAGCTCAAAAAATTCCGCAAATTATTCATTGGAACCAAGCGATCGCCATCTTCAACAGAAAAAAATAAGAGAAGACAAAATTAGGCTATAAAATTCATATCATTTAATTTAAAGATTCATATCTTACAGAAAATATAGAAAATATCCTGGAGCTCAGGAAAATCCGCAAAAAATGTTCATTGGAATCGGAAGATCGTCATCTTCAATTGAAAAAAATAGAGAAGACACAATTAGGCCAATAATTATATTATTTCAAAAAAAGATCCTTATCTTTCAGAAGAAGTAGAAAAATAGACTCAAGCTAATAAAAATCAGCAAAATTATCCATTGGGACCAGTAGATTGCTATCTTCATCTGAAAAAATAAGAGAAGACAAACGTAGGCTATTAAAATGTAGAAAATAGCACCAAGCTTTTAAAAATCTGCAAAATATCCGTTGGAGAAGGGAGATCGCCATCTTCAACTTAAAATTAAGAGAAGACAAAATTAGGCCAAAAATCATATCATTTAATATAATATCCACATCTTCCAAAAAATTTAGAAAATAGTCACAAGGTCAGAATAATACGCAAAATGTCCGTTAACAACGGAAGATCGCTATCTTCAACTGAAAAATAAAAGAAGAAAAAATTAGGTCAAAAAATCATATCATTTAATAAAAAGATCAATAACGTCTCGAAAATGTAGAAAAATAGCCTCGAACTCGGAAAAATCTGCAAAAATGTCTCATGGAACCGGGAGATCGCTACCTTCAACTTAAAAAATAAGATACGCCAAAAGTATGTTATAAAAATCATATCATTTAATATAAAGATTCATGTTATTCAAAAAATATAGATAATAGCCCGTAGCTCAAAAAAATCCGTACAAATGTCCATTGGAACTGGGAAATCGCCATCTTCAAATTAAAAAAGAGAAGACAATATTAGGCCAAAAAAATCATATCATTTCATTAAAAGATACATATCTTCCAGAAAATGTAGAAAAATAGTCTCCAACTAATAAAAATCTGCGACAATGTCTGTGAAACCGGGAGATTGTCATCTTCAACTGAAAAAATAAGAGAATACAAACGTAGGCTATATGTAACGCCTCGCTCTCTAGGATACTTGGAAAGTACAAATCCGTCACAAGTATTCGTAGAGCAGCGAGTGTTAAAAAGAAAGAGAAGTAAGAGAGTCTACAAGAAGAATAATGCAGGTCATTGCACACATGCTGGGAATTACAAGTAATGCTCCAACACAGAAAATAAAAGACAATCATATACAAGTCCAACATTATTTATTATTAAAACAAAGGTACCACTTTATTTACATCATCTCATCCTCAAATACAAAAGTGAAAAACAGAAGAAATCCCATAAAAATCCCCAAAAGACATAAAGGTCCACACAAGTACAACTCACTCCGTAGACTACCCTGAGAACCAACTGAAGAGGCTGCCCTCTGAGGATTCCATCTATACCACGAACTGAAAGCTAACTCCTGAGTCAGGCCGGATCTGGCTGTACTGCTCTGAAACTTGGAAAAAGTAACTGGGACACGTCAATGCGTGACCCAGTATGAAATCCTAACATCACTAGGTAAGGTCTAGTTTTAGAACTGTTATTCCTAACTAGGGTCTGGTCACTTAACTGTAACCAGGTTAATATTTACGCATAATGAACAAGTACTGTAAATAAGGTCTAATGAATTAACATGCATGAAAAGTAAACAACATCCCATGCAAATATTGAAAAGTAAGAGCTACAGAATTAAATAAGCGTGATGTAAAGGCAAACATTCATAGATATGCACATGATGCATATGAATGGTTATGAATACAAATGCAACACATAAGGGATCCCATGTATGCCAGCGTGCCTACAATGTGACTCGTGGATTCTAGAGGTGGCTCACATGGATTCAGGAGGTGGCCCCCGGCATTTTCATGGCACGATGGTCTATGTAGCAAGTAGGTCCATGTCGTCCATCATACCACACATAGATTCAGGAGGTGGCCCTATGGATTTAGGAGGTGGCATCCGACATTTCCGTAGCATGCTGATCCATGTGGCGCTTTGGTCTATGTGGTGTAAATTCTATTAAGCTATCATTCTTTTCATGACAAATTTCACTTACACTATAACATCTTATGTTTCCAATTAACATATAACTCCATCATTCTTAATATGAAACACATCATGGTATGTAAGCATCTTGTCATAAAGTATGCAAAGACTAAGGAGCATAACATGGCATTTGTGTGACATAGTACAAGCATAACATTACATCCATAAGCATGAACTATTCGCATAACATGATTTACTACATGGATAACAACATTACATCCATAAGCATGAATATCACCATTCTTAGCACCATAATTTTCACAAACTTTAGCATGATATTTATATAACAACTACAGAATTTTATTTTGAATCTAGACTCTGATATATCAGTCAAAAACAGCTATCTAAGACTATGGTTTAGTGCTGAATATAAAAGTTGTAGATGCGTAAGTTTTGTTTCCAGATTATCTAAAATTGTATCATTTAAGGATCTGTAGAGAGAGTTATGAAAAGTTTCCCACAATGTAGCAGAATCTGTCTAAAACTGACACCATGGTAAAGTCATCTGTTTACACCTTCCTACAGTCAAAACTAGGCCCCGCTTCCTCTAATTAACTTCATGACCTTTCCAAGACATCTTGAATTATCCCATTTGGAGGACTACACTAGCAGATATGAATTTTTGAATCTACAGGACAGAACTGAAAATTGTACAGCATATCATTAACATAGCTATTATAGCATATTGATTGACTAACATGATGCTACTAGTCATACTCCCATTGCCATCCTAATAATTTAACATGATAATTATTTTAAAGCTAAGAAAGGAAGCATAATGGCAACATGGTCTACACTAACATGGGATGTTGCATGGTATATTTTGGCAAACTATGCATACTTCCACTAAATAAAACATTACATCATAAGCATGCTTATTAAACTTAACATAACATGGCACTTTACTAGCATGTGTCTTAAACTACAATTCTACATCAAATTCCAACTTAAAATTAAATATGTGATGAAACTCTATAACCACAGTCTTAAAACTACATCCTAACTATGAAGTTAGAACTCCTAACTCAAATATCTCCATCTTAATTTATTTGGCCCTTCTTCTCCTTGAAGACCCTATCAATCCCCAAGCTTTCTCACCAAATACTCCCCAGGATATCAAAAAGTACGAATCTTCCCAAATAATCCTAGAGCAGCGAGTGTTAAAATGAAAGAGAAAGAAGGGAGTCTACTAGAAGAATAATGCAGGTCACTGTGCACATGCTGGGAAGTACAAGTAATGCTCCAACACAGAAAATAAGAGACAATCATATACAAGTCGAACATTCTTTATTATTAAAACAATGGTACCTCTTTATTTATATCATCACATACTTAAATACAAAAGTGAAAAACAGAAGAAATCCCATAAAAATCCCGAAAAGACATAAAGGTCCACACCAGTACAACTCAATCCCTAGACTACACTGAGAACCAACTGAAGAGGCTGCCCTCTGAGGATTCCATCTCTACTATGAACTGAAAGCTAACTCCTGAGCCAAGCATGATATGGTTGTACAGCTCTGAAAACTGTAAAAAATAAATAGGACACGTCAATGCGTGACCCAGTAGGAAATCCTAACATCGCTAGGTAAGGTCTAGTTTTAGAACTGTTATTCCTAACTATGGTCTGGTCACTTAATTATAAACAGGTCTACTATTTACGCATAAGGAACAAGTACTGTAAATATGGTCTACTGAATTAATATGCAGGGAAAGTAAACAACATCACATGCAAATATTGAAAAGTAAGCGCTATAGAACTAAATCAGCGTGAAGTAAAGGCAGGCACTCATAGACATGCACATGATGCATATGAATAGTTATGAATACAAATGCAACACATAGGGGATCCCATCTATGCCAGCGTGCCTACAATGTGACTCATGGATTTAGAATGTGGCACTAGGCATTTACGTGGCACGCTGGTCTATGTAGCACGTAGGTCCAAGTCGTCTATCATACCACACATTGATTCAAGAGGTGGCCCCATGGATTCAGGAGGTGGCCTTCGGCATTTCTGTGGCACGCTAGTCCATGTGGCACTTTGGTCTGTATAGTGTTAATTTCTGTGAAGCTACCATTCTTTTAATGACAAATTTCACTTACATTATAACATCTTATGTTTCCAATTAACATATAACTCCATCATTCTTAATATGAAACACATCATGGTATGGAAGCATCTTGTTATAAAGTATGCTAATATGAGAATGCTGAGCATAATATGGCACTTGTGTGACATAGTACAAGCATAACATTACATCCATAAGCATGAACTATTCTCATAACATAATTTACTACATTGATAACAACATTACATCCATAATCACGAATATCACCATTCTTAGCACCATAATTTTCACAAACTTTAGCATGATATTTACATGACAACTACAGAATTTTATTTTGAATCTGGACTCTGATATATCAGTCTAAACAGCTATCTAAGGCCATAATCCGGTTTAGTGCTTAACATAAAAGTTGTAGATGCTTAAGTTTTGTTTCTATATTATCTAAGATTGTGTCATTTGGGAGTCTATAGAGAGAGAGTAATGAAATATTTCCCACAATGTAGAAGAATCTGTCTAAAACTAACACCATGATAACGTCGTCTGTTTACACCTTTCTACAGTCAAAACTAGGCTCTGCTTCTATCTAGAGAGTTGTAGTTAACTTCATGAACTTTCCAAAACATCTTGAATCATCCTATTTGGAGGTCTACACTAGTAGATATGAATTTTTGAATTTACAAGACAGAACTGAAAATTTTACAGCATATCATTAACATAGATATTATAGCATATTGATTGACTAACATGATGCTACTAGTCATACTCCCATTGCCATCCTAATAATTTGACATGATAATTACTTCAAAGCTAAGAAAGGAAGCATAATGGCAACATGGTCTACACTAACATGGGATGTTACATGGTATATTTTGGCAAACTACGCATACTTCCACTAAATAAAACATTACATCATAAGCATGATTATTAAACTTAACATAACATGGCACTTTACTAGCATGGGGCTTAAACTACAATTCTACATCAAATTCCAACTTAAAATTAAATAGGTGATGAAACTCTATAACCACAGTCCTAAAACTACATCCTAAATAGGAAGTTAGAACTCCTAACTCAAATATCTCCTTACTTTATTTGGCCCTTCTTCTCCTTGAAGACCATATCAATCCTCAAGCTTTCTTCTTCCATACCTTAAGCTCCAATGGTGGATGTCAATATGTGGATTGAATTAAGGAGATGGTGGTGAAATGGTGGTGGAATGGGAGGTGCAAAGGGAGGAGAGGGGAGAGAGAAGAGGGGATGAGAACTTGAATTTTTTCTTCTTCTTTTCCTTTTTCATTTTCCCAATTTCTTCTCTTTTATTCATCCCCTCGTCCTTGTCATCCCATAATTTCTTGTCTTTTTTTCTTCTTCTCTTAGCTTGCCAAATGGAGAGAGTTATGTGAATATTAAAGAGGTGATGACACCTCTTAGGCTAGGTGTCTCCATTAAGAAATTTAGGTATTTCTATTTTCTAATAAATAGAAATACTCCACTAAAATACCCTTGCTCACCAAATACCAAGTATATCATCTAAATATTCATCCATTTAACTCAAATGATGTTCAAAAAAATTATTTAAAAATAATTTGGTCATTATAAAATTATGGAAAATTTACCCAAAAATTTCATACGTACAAATACGTCCAGAAATACGTACATTATACCAGTATATACGAAAACATGGTATTACACTATAAAAATCATATTATTTAATAAAAAGTTCTAAATCTTCCCTAAAATGTAGAAAATAGCACCGAGCTTAAAAAATACGCAAAAATGTTCGTTTGAACTAGAAGATCGCCATCTTCGACTGAAAAATAAGAGGAGACAGAATTAGGCTATAAAAATCATATTATTTAATAAAAAGATCCATAACTTTTCGAAAATGTAGAAAATAGCCCGTAGCTTAGAAAAATCCGCAAAAAATGTTCGTTGAAACAAGGAGATCGCCATCTTCAACTTAAAACATAAAAGAAGAAAAATTAGGTCAAAATTAATATCATATAATAAAAAGATTCATAACTACTTGATGAAAATGTAGAAAATAACCCGAGTTCAGAAAAATCAACAAAAATATATGTTGGAACCGAGAGATCGCCATCTTCAACTGAATAATTAGAGAAGACAAAATTAGGTTATAAAAAGCATATCATTTAATATAAAGATTCATATCATATCGAAAATGTAGAAAATAGCTCGGAGCTCAGGAAAATCCAGAAAAATGTTCGTTAGAACCGTGAGATCGCCATCTTCAACTGAAAAATAAAAGAAGACACAATTAGACCAAATACCATATCATTAAATAAAAAGATACATATCTGTCATAAAATGTAGAAAATAACACCGAGCTCAGAAAAATCCGCACAAATGTCTATTGGAACTAAGAGATCACAATATTCAACTGAAAAAAGGGAAGACAAAATTAGGCCAAAAAATCATATCATTTATTAAAAGATTCATATCTTCCAGAAATTGTAGAAAAAAAGCCCAAAGCTAAGAAAATCTGCAAAAATGTCTGTTGGAATCGGGAGATCGCCATATTCAACTGAAAATATGAGAAGACAAAATTAGGATACAAAAATCTTGTCATTTAATAAAGAGATCCATATCTTTAATAAAATGTAGAAAATAGCATGGAGCTAAGAAAAATCCGCAAAAATGTCTGTTGGAACTGGGAGATCGCCATCTTCAACTGAAAAATAAGAGAAAAAAAATTAAGATATAAAAATCACATCATTTAATATAAAGATTCTTATCTTCCAGAACGTGTACAAAATAGCCCCGAGTTCAAAAAATCCGCAAAAATATCCATTGGAACAGGGAGATTGCATCTTCAATAAAAATAAGAGAAGATAAAATTAGGCCAAAATATCATATCATTTAATAAAATATACATATCTTCCAAAAAGTGGTAAATAGCCCTGAGCTCAGAAAAATCTGCAAATATATCCGTTGGAACCGGAGCTCGCCATATGCTACTGGAATATAAGAGAAGATAAAATTAGGCCAAAAATCATATAATTTAATAAAAATATCGCCATCTTCAGTTGGAATATAAGAGAAGAAAATTTTAGGCAATAAATATCATATCAATTAATAAAAAGATCCATGTCTTTCATAAAATGTAGAAAATAATAGCAAGCTCAGAAAATAATATATAAAAATCTTATCGGTTAAAGATGGAGATTTCCCGGTTGCAACAGACATTTTTATAGATGAAGATGACGACTTCCTGGTTTCGAATTTTGTCTTCTATTATATTTCAGTTGAGGATGGCGATTTCCCGGTCTCAACAGACATTTTTTGGCCTAATTTTGTCTGCTCTGAAATAATTTAATAAAACGATCTATATCTTCCAGAAAATGTGAAAAATAGACCGAAGCTCAGAAAAATCCGCAAAAATGTCTGTTGGAACCGGGTGATCGCCATCTTCAACCAAAATAAAAAAGAAGACAAAATGAGGCCAAAAATCATATCATTTAATAAAAGGAACGCCATCATCAACTGGAAAAAAGAGAAGACAAAATTAGGCAACAAAAATCATATCAATCAATATAAAGATCATTATCTTCCAGAAAACATAGAAAATTGCACCGAGCTCAGAAAAATACGCAAAAATTTCTGTTGGAAACGGGAGATCACCATATTCAACTGAAAAATAAGAGAAGACAAAATTATGCCATTAAAATCATATCATTTAATATAAATATTAAAGATCCATATCTTACAGAAAATGAAGAAAATAGCACAGAGCTCAGAAAAATCCGCAAAAATATCCGTTGGAACCGGGAGATCACCATCTTCATCTGAAAAATAAGAGAAGACAAAATTAGGTCATAAAAATCATATAATTTAATATAAAGATCCATATCTTACTGAAAATGTAGAAAATAACCCGAAGCTCGGAAAATTCTGCATAAATTTTCGTTGGAACCGGGAGATTGTCATCTTCAACTGAAAAATAAGGGAAGACAAACTTAATCTGTAAAAATCATATCATTTAATAAAAAGATTCATATCTTCAACAAACTGTAGAAAATAGTTCCAAGAATAGAAAAATCGGCAAAAAAGGCCGGTGGAACTGGAAGATTGACATCTTCAACTGAAAAATCAGAGAAGACAAAATTAGGCAATAAAAATCCTATCATTTAATATAAATATTCATATTTTACAGTTAATTTAGAAAATACCCTGAAGCTCAGAAAAATCCGCAAACATGTCCTTAGGAACTGGGCAATTGCCATCTTCAATGAAAAAATAAGAGAAGACAAAATTCGGCCTAAAAATCATATCATTTAATAAAAATAAGTATAACTTCCCAAAAATGTAGGAAAATAGCCCCGATCTCAGAAAAAGCTGCAAAAATATCTGTTGGTACCGGGAAATCGCCAGCTTCAACTGAAAAAAAGATAAGACAAAATTAGTCCATAAAAATCATATCATTTAATATAAAAATCTATATCTTCCAAAAAAATTTAGAAAATAGCCTAGAGCTAAAAACTATCCGCAAAAATGTCCCTTTGAACCAGGAGATCACCATCTTCAACTAGAATATAAGAGAAGATAAAATTAGGCCAAAAATATTATCATTTAATAAAAAGATCGACATCTTCAACTAGAAAATAAGAAATGACAAATTTTGGCTATAACAATCATATCAATTAATAAAAAAAATTCCTATCTTTCATAAAATGTAGAAAATAGTGCCAAGCTCAGAAAATGATATATAAAAATCTTATTAGTTGAAGATGGCGATATTCTTGGTTACCACGAACATTTTTAAAGAAGAAGATGGTGATTTTCCGGTTCCGATTTTGTCTTCTCTTATATCTTTAAAAGATCACCATCTTCAACTGAAAAATAAAAGAAGAGAAAATTAGGCTATAAAATCATAAGGTTTAATATAAAGATTCATATCTTACAGAAAATGTAGAAAAAAATCGCAGAGCTCAGAAAAATCCCGCAAAAATGTCCGTTGAAACAGGGAGATCACCATCTTCAATGAAAAAATAAGAGAAGACAAAATTAGGCCATAAATCATATCATTTAATAAAACGATCCATATTTTCGAGAAAATGTAGAAAAATAGCATCGAGCTCAGAAAAGTCCGCAATAATGTCCGTTAGAATCAAAAGATCGCCATCTTCAACTGAAAAATAAGATAATACAAAATTAGAATACAAAAAGCATATCGTTTGATAAAAATATCCATATATTCAATAAAATGAAGAAAATAACATCGAGCTCAGAAAATGCAGCAAAAATATCTGTTGTAACTAGGAGATTGCCATCTTAAACTTTAAAATAAGGGAAGATAATATTAGGCTATAAAAATCCTGTCATTTAATATAAAGATACATATTTTACAAAAAATATAGAAAATAGCCGGTAGATCAGAAAAATCCGCAAAAATATCTGTTGGAACAGGGAGATCGCCATCTTCATTTGAAATATAAGACAAGACAAAATAAGGTTAAAAATATATCATTTAATAAAAAGAAACTTATCTTTCAGAAAATGTAGAAAATAGCCCCGAGATGATAGGAATCTACAAAAATATACTTTAGCGCTGGGAGATCGCCATATTCAACTTAAAAACAAGGCAAGACAAACTTGTGCTAAAAAAATCATATCATTTAATAAAAGATTCATATCAAACAGAAAATGTAGAAACACCGGAGCTCAGAAAAATCCGTAAAAATGTTTGTTACAACCGGTAGATCCACATCGTTAGGCCAAAAATAAATGAAGACAAAATTTGGCCAAAAATCGTATCATTTAATACATAGATCCACATCTTCCTAAATATGTAGAAAAATCACCCTGAGTTCAAAAAAAGTTGCAAAAAATATCCGTTGGAACTGGCAGATCACCATACTTAACTGAAAAATAAGCGCAGACAAAATTACGCTACAAAAATTATATAATTTAATAAAAAGATCCATATCTTCAGTAAAATGTAGAGAATAGATCTGTGCTCAGAAACATCCGCAAAAATATCCGTTAGAACCGGGAGATTGATACCTTCAACGAAAAAAGAGAAGACAAAATTAGGCAAAAAATCATATCATTAATAAAATGATCCACATCTTTTAGAAAATCTAGAACATAGCCCAGATCTCAGAAAAATACGCAAAAACGTTCGTTGGAACTGCGAGCTCACCATCTTCAACTGAAAAACAAGAGAAGAAAAATTAGGGTATAAAAATCATATCATTTAACATAAATATCCATATCTAACAGAAAATGTTGACAATAGCCCGTAGCTAATATAAATCTGCAAAAATCTCTGTTGGAACCGGGAGTTTGCCGTTGATTCGGGTTGAATTTGCATTTAAACATCTTATAGACCCATTTTGTGCATATATGATACGTATTTGATCTCTAATACGATCATATTTAGAATATTCTTAATTATTAGAGCAAACTTTCATTCTATGCACAAAACAGCAATATACTGAGTATTTCTATCCTTTTTATTTTTAGTATGAAGATCTCGATCTTACGATTCCAACGACTATTTATTTGTATTTTTCTGAGATCTGTGCTAATTTCTATGAATTTTTGAAAACAGAATACCATTTTAAATGGAGAAATACGGCATAAATACGCATGAAATATGGCGTATATACGCCCGCTCAAATGAGGGGACACATGGCACACACCACCCGCTCCCGCTCTAATCAGACGTCTCACAACAAGCGGGCGACGCGGCACGCTATAGGCCGCAAGATCATCATCCAACGACCGAGAATCATCCCAATTTGGATTCGAATTGAGTAAGTTATACGGGCGGCGTGGCAGAATCAGGGCCGTTGCTCAGAGATCGCACGGTCGAGAGCAGAGCGACGATGCGGCAATATCACCACCGTTGGATCAAAATCCAACGGCCAGCAACGCAATGAATAGCTTTGCGGGTGCAGATCCGACCCGCATGCCGTGTGGCGCGTCCACTGGAAATCTTGCCCAGATCTAACGGCTCACATTTGCACCGATATAATGAAGCGGGTTTCAAACCCGCTAAGGCCCCCAAACCTGCAATGCTCATATATATACATATTTTTAGGGTTTTGGGGATATTCTTGCGTATTTGGGGCTCTAGGAGCCGTATTTTGACGTGAGATTTGGAGGCCCTGGAGACAGAGGTAGGAGCTATCATCTGACGGAGATCTAGGGTCTATTTGGAGAGAATTGGTGATATTTTTCCTATCTTTAGCCTTGTATTTCACGTATTTGACTTGTATTTGGAGTATTCTTCACGCATTTTGAGCCTTTGAACATGTATTTGTCCATGAATATGCGTTCTTTTCTCTCTATGTGGGGATAATCTTCATATGTGTTGGTTTTGATATAGTTAGGGTATCGTATTCTATGATTTTGATATCTTTTTGCCCTATATTCATGTTATAATCACGTATTTTGTCGATTTCTACATATATCTTGTTTGGGTATGTTATACGGAGACGTGGGCATGCTTGACTTGAATATGATCTGAGTAAGACTTATTCGTGATGCGATCTAAGAGGATGTATCGTGACCCGAGAGGGCACTTGTGCGTATTTCTACATAAAATCGTTATTATACGTGGTTACTCTTTGGCACGTTTTATGCGCTTTATCGCCACACTATCTGACGTTCTCATGCCCTATCCGGATGAAACGTTGAGTTATAAAAAAGATATTAATAATCATTGACTGCATATATCCTAACGAAATCACAACCAACACATACTCTCCATACTAGTACCCTAGTATCGAATTCGCCGTAGTTATCGTAGGATTTTATTTCCGTATTTTAAACCATCGAATCCATTACTTTTATATCTGAAAGATGGTCGTTTCTCGTCGTTTTAGTACCCTTTATAAACTGAAGTTTGTGGTTTTGCAGGTCGGTTGTCCCGTGTATACGATACCTGGACTCACCAGGATTATTACTTGTTCGATCTCCCACACTTGGGAGTAGCGCTCACACATTTTGAGACGAGTCAAGTTTCTGGTGCCGTTGCCGGGGATAACGGTACTTGTAAGCTACAATTTCAGCTCGTATAGAGGATCATTCGGTGAGACCCTTCCACCTTCTAGCTTAGGATTTTTTTCTTTCTATTTTCGTATCTTCGTTCTCTTTTTTTTAAAATAAATAAATATATGGATGGTGATGCATACTTTTTAAACTTTATTTCTGATTTGACCCGAATCCTACCAGTCTTCTATGGTACGGAAGAGGAGAATCCATATTTACACGTGCAAGAGTTTGAAAAGATATGCCACCAATTGTTTCATGGAAAAAAAGCTTGAGCACATTGCACGACTATGTATTAAATATTTCCCGTATTCTTTAAGGGGCAATGCTATATCTTGGTTTAATGCTTTACCTCATGACTCATTATTTAGGCGGTTATCCTTTCAGGCTGACTTCCTTAAGAGATTCTTGCCTCCTTTCGTGTGGCAAGTACAGAGGCATCAGACTTTGCAGTAACAGATTGCGAACTTCATCCAAGCTGATGGGGAGGCCTACCATCAGGCTTTGAGGGGGTTCAATGATTTAATGCTTGCGTTCCCACCCCATAGCTTCCACGATGATCATCTTCTGCAGATCTTCTATGCAAGATTACTCCCTCCTACGGAGGATTTCGTGTAGATGAGCTGCAATGGAGAATTCTTTTCATATATGACAGAGGATGCATGGTGGCACTTGCAGGACCTTGCAGTACATGAGAGAACTATGCCATCTGAGGATTAATCACATAGATATGAAGAAGATGGCCAGAGCATTCTTTTCACGGACACATTTCAACAGGTCCAGGGACAGCCTGAGGAGTTACCTTGGAATTATTACCGATGCGATCCTATGGAGCACCAAGAGAAAACATATAAGATGAAGCGTCAGAACTACTTAAATGAGCATGAGGAGATATGTGATGGGGTGCATGTGGACTATAAGAGTTACATGATGCATTTCCATTTTGACGATGATGAAGATGGGGTGGAGAGAAGTGATTGCGAGAGTAAAATCATTGAACCGGAACCATGTGTTCCTTCAGATTCATCTCCCCCACCTGAGGAGTATGAGTACATTGGATGGACTGCTACAGGTTATCACTGCTATGAACAGAAAGATATGAGCGAGGAAGAGAGCTTACAGACTACATTGGAGCCCGAGCCATACATCCTCACAGATGTGTTTCAGCAGCCACTTCCATCTCCTCTTGAAGCAGAGTATCAAATCAAGAATAGCGATCTTTTACAGGGAAGTTCTCATAAACCTATACACTCTAGTTCTGAAACTCAAATTTTAATTCCAAATCTTTTAGATTCAGATGGTCGTCAATTAGCTTTAAAATATTTTATCATTTATGACGACCCATTATGGCAAACTTTCATGGATAATCAATTTCGTCCATCTTTATTTGACACAACGTATCTCATGCAAGAAAAATATACACATATGGAGGAGATATGCTGGGTTATGTCGATGCTTGACCATAAGGAAGCGAGTTGAGGAAGAATACGCACCGAGGAGTGCAAGGAGCAAATAGAACAACTTCCTCCACCATTAAGGCTCCGTGATCCACCATTTGACCACGGTGTGTTCTTTCTATTAGTATAAATTTTTTATAAGCTTTTTAGGATGTTTGCTTTTTAATAAAAACGTACCCTCTTCGACATTGAGGACAATGTCCATCTTTAGTTGGGGGGAAGTGCATGATACCTTAGGATTTTTATAAATAAAGCAAAAGAAAAGAATAAATCACCAATTCTCATCATTTAAAACTCCTTCACATACCGAAAATGCGGATGATTATTTCTAGAAATTGTTTATGGCTTGACTTAATTATTTTTTCTTCATGGAATTACTCGTTAATATGCTATTTATGAAAACTTTCAATTGCCATGATTAATATCTTGAAATGGTTTGAATTTATTTCATGCATGCTATTGTGATGCGAAAGCTTAAGTATACACGATTTATTAGAACATTATTCAAGTTGAAGAGGAATTTGGCCTTTGTTATTAATGTTTATACTCGAAGAATGGGTGTTGATTTGCTTATGAAAAAACAAAAAAAAGTGAAAAAGAAAAATGCATCGTTCCCTTGAGTTCATTAATTAACCGGGTCTTAGTAGCTCAAGAAGCATTGGAGATTCACGTCGAAAGATGGATGAATGGATAGTACATCCAAAAAAAGAGGGAGAAAATAAACTTAGATGATTCGAGTTATTAAGTTCGAGGGGCTTTTCTAAGCCTAATGCCCGAAGGTCGTTTTGCCTAGGAGTCATTAACTGAAAGCTTGTTACATGGATTATTCTAAGTCATCAACAAAAGGAAAAAAGAAATGGTGAATAAACTAAGCAACTTCAATACCCAAGATTTGAACGATCTTTTTGAGATGTGAATTCCTTGGAAATAAGAAAACTAGAATATAACGACGTGTTATACTTTTGCTTACGCAAAATGATTTTCACATGTTATTTATTCAAATTAAATTAGAGAAAATATCATGTGATTGATCTTATTCATGGATTGTGTATATTGATGGTCAATATCATGTTGGAAACCGTATTATTGAGCCATGCCATAAGTGATTGATAGAATTCATAATTTTATTAATCATCCAATCTAATCGCTCTTTTTGCTAGGGACTAGCAAATCGCTGTTTGGGAGGTGTGATTTGGGTTGAATATTGTATATTAAACACCTCATTTAGACCCATTTTGTGCATATATGATACTTATTTGATCTCTAATATGATTGTATTTAGAATATTCTTAATTATTAGAGCAAACTCTCATTCTATGCATAAAACAGCAATATACTGAGTATTTCTGCCATTTTTAGATTTTTAGTACGAAGATCTTGATCTCATGATTCCAACGACTATTTATTTGTATTTTTCTGAGATCTGTGCTAATTTCTATAAATTTTTGAATGCAGAATACCATTTTAAATGGAGAAATACATCATAAATACGCATGCAGTACGGCGTATATATGCCCGCTCAAATGAAGGGACACATGGCGCACATCCACCCGCTCCTTCTCTAATCAGACGTCTCACAACAAGCGGGCGATGCAGCACGCTATAAGCCGCAAGAACATCATCCAATGACCGAGAATCATCCCAATTTGGATTCGAATTGAGTAAGTTATACGGTCAATGTGGCGAAATCAGGGCCGTTGCTCGGATATCGCACGGTCGAGAGCGGAGCGGCGACGTGGCAATATAACCACCGTTGGATCAAAATCCAACGGCCAGCAATGCAACGCAACTTTGCAGGCGTCTATCCGACCCGCATGCCACGTGGCAAGTCCACAGGAAATCCCGCCGAGATCTAACGGCTCACATTTGTGCCGACATAATGAAGCGGGTTTCGAACCTGCTAAGGCCCCCAAATCTGCAATGCTCCTATATATACTTATTTTTAGGATTTTGGGGGTATTCTTGCGTATTTGGGGCTCTAGGAGCCGTATTTTGGCGTGAGATTTGGAGGCCCTCAAGACAGAGGCAGGAGCTATCATCTGAAGGAGATCTAGGGTCTATTTGAAGAGATTTGGTGATATTTTTCCTATCTTTAGCATTGTATTTCACGTATTTGGCTTGTAGTTGGAGTATGTGTCACGTATTTTGAGACTTTGAGCAAGTATTTGTCGATGAATATTGTTTATTTTCTCTCCATTCATGGATAATCTCTATATGTGTTGGTGTTGATGTAGTTAGGGCATTGTAATCATTGATTTCAATATCTTTTTGGCCTATATTCACGTTATATTGCGTATTTCATTGATTTCTACATATATCTTGTTTGGGTATGTTAAACAGAGATGTGGGCAAGCTTGAATCGAATATGATCTGAGTAAGACTTATTCATGATGCGATCCGAGAGGATGTATCATGACCCGTGAGGGCACTTGTGCGTATTTTCTTCAGGAAATTGATGATATACGTGTTTACTTTTTGGCACTAATTTACGCTCTTTATCGCCATACCTTCCGACGTTCTCGTGCCCTAGCCGGACGAAACGTTGAGTTATAGAAAAGATTTTAATAGTCATTGATTGCACATACCCTAACGAAATCACTATCAACACATACTCTCCATATTAGTACCCTAGTATCAAATTCACCGTAATTATCGTAGGATTCTATTTTATTATTTTAAACCATCGACACAATTACTTATATCTCTGATAGGTGGTTGTTTATTATCGTTTTAGTACTCTTTATAAACCGTAGTTCGTGGTTTTGCAGGTCAGTTGTCCCGTGGATACGATACCTTGACTCACCAGGATTATTACTTGTTCGATCTCCTTGACTCAACAGGATACGATACCTTGACTCACTTGGGAGTAGCGCTCACACATTTTGAGATGAGTCAGTCATCTTCAACGAAAAAACAAGAGAAGACAAACTTAGGCCATAAAAATCATATCATTTAATATAAAGACTCATATCTTAAAGAAATTGTAAAAAATAGCATGTAGTTCAGAAAAATCTGTAAAAATTTCTATTGGAATCAGGAGATCGACATTTTCAACTGAAAAATAAGAGAAGACAAAATTAGGCGATAAAAATCATATCATTTAGTAAAAGATACATATCTTCAATAAACTTTAGAAAATAGTCCCGAGCTCAGAAAATTCCGCAAAAAATATCTGTTGGAACTGGGAAATCGCCATCTTCAATAAAAAATAAGAGAAGACACAATAAACCCTAAAATCATATCATTTAATAAAATGATCCATATCTTTTAAAAATGTAGAAAATAGCCAAGATCTAAGAAAAATCCGCAATAATTTCTGTTGGAACCGGAAGATCGCCATCTTTATCTAAAAATAAAAGAAGACAAAATTAGACAATAAAAATTATATCATTTAATATAAAGACATAATTTTTACAGAAATTTAAGAAAATTGCCCGGAGCTAAGAAAAATTCGCAAAAAGGTCCGTTGGAACCGGGAGATCGTCATATTCAACGAAAAAAAATAGGAGAACACAAAATTAGGCCCAAAAACATGTTATTTAATTAAAAGATCCATATCTTCCAGAAAATATAGAAAATAAGCTCCGGGTCAGAGAAATCAGCAAAAATGTCCATTGGAAACATGAGATCGCCATATTAAACTGAAAAATAAGAGAAAACTAGGCTATAAAAATCACATCATTCAGTAAAAATATCCATATCTACCATAAAATATAGAAAATAGCCCCTAGCTCAGAAAAATCCGTAAAAAGTCTGTTGAAAGCTGGAGATCAACATCTTTAACTGAAAAAATAAGACAAGACAAACTTAGGCTACAAAAATCATATCATTTAATAAAAAGAGCCAAATGTTCTATAAAATGTATAAAATAGCTCGAAACTCAGAAAAATCCGCAAAAATGTCTGTTGGAACCCGGAGATCACCATCTTCAACTGAAAAATAAGAGAAGACAAAATTAGGCCAAAAATCATAACCTTTAATAAATAGATTCATATCTTTCATAAAATATAGAAAATAGCCTTGAGCTCTGAAAATCCGTAAACATGTTTGTTGGAACTGGGAGTTCGCCATCTTCAACTTAAAAATAAGAGAAGACAAAATTAGGCCAAAAAATAATATCCTTTAATAAAAAAGATTCATATCTTTCATAAATTATAGAAAATAGCCTGGAGCTCTAAAAAACCCGTAAAAATGTCTGTTGGAACCAGGAGATCGCCATCTTCACCTGAAAAATGAGAACACAAAATTAGGCCAAAAAATCATATCATTTAATAACAAAATACATATCTTACAAAAATGTAGAAAATAGTCCAAGCAAAGAAAAGTCTGCAAAAATTTCTGTTGGAACTGGTAGATCGCCATCTTCACCTGGAAAAAATAAGAGAAGACAAACTTAGGCCAAAAATCATATATTTTAATAAAAGAACAATATCTTCCAGAAAATTTAAAAAATAGCATAGAGGTCAGAATAATCTGCAAAAATGTCTGTTAGAAACCGAGAGATCACCATCTTCAATTTAAAAATAAGATCAGAAAAAATTAGGCCAAAAAATCATACCATTTAATAAAAAGATCCATAACTTCCCGAAAATGTAGACAAATAGCACAGATCTCAGAAAAATCTGCAAAAATGTCCGTTGGAATTGGGTGATCGCCATCTTCAATTTAAAAAATAAGAGATGAAAAATTTAGCATAAAAATTATATCATTTAATAAAAAGTTCCATATCTTTCCTAAAATGTGAAAATAGCTCAGAGCTCAAAAAAATCCCCAAAATGTCTGTTGGAACCGGAAGATCGACATCTTCAACTGAAAAATAAGAGAAAACAAAATTAGGCAAAAATCGTATCAATTAAAAAAATATCCATATCTTCTAGAGAATTTTGAAAATAGCCCCGAGGTCAGAAAAATCCGCAAAAATGTTCGTTGGAACCGGAAGGTTGCCATCTTCAACTGAAAAATCAGAGAAGACAAACTTACTCTATAAAATCATACCATTCAATAAGAAGATCCATATCTTCACTGAACTGTAGAAAATAATTCCATGCTCAGAATAATCCGCAAAAATATCTACTGGAACCGGGAGATCGACATCTTCTACTGAAAAATAAGTGAAGACAAAATTAGGCTAAAAATCACAACATTTTATATAAAGTTCATACCTTACAGAAAATTTAAAAAATAGCCCGGAGCTCAGAAAAATCACTAAAACTATCCGTTGGATTGAAAGATCGTCATCTTCAATGAAAAAAATTAGACGACAAAATTAGGCCAAAAAATCATACATTTAATAAAAAGATCCATAACTTACCAAAAATGTATAAAAATAGCCCCGTGCTCTGAAAAATCCACAAAAATGTCTGTTGGACCCGGGAGATTGCGATTTTCAACGGAACAAAATAAGAGAATACAAAATTTGGGCTATAAAAATCATATCAATTAATATAATGGTTCATATCTTACAGAAAATGTCGAAAATAGCCTGAAGCTCAGAAAAATCCAGAAAAATGTTTGGTGGAACCGAGAGATCCCCATTTTGAACTGGAAAATAAGAGAAAACAAAATGATGCCAAAAATAATTTCATTTAATAAAAAGTTTCATAACTTCCAGAAAATGTAGAAAAAAATATCGAGTTCAGAAAAAACCGCATAAATGTTTGCTGGAACTAGGTGATCGTCATTCTCAACTAAAAAATAAGAGAAGACAAAATTAGGCGAAAAAAATCATTCCATTTAATAAAAAGATCCTTATCCTCAATATAACATAGAAAATAGCTCCAAGCACAGAAAAATCTGCAAAAATATCCATTAGAACAGTGAGATCGCTATCTTCAACAGAAAAATAAAACAAGACAAAATTAGGCCAAAAATGATATCATTTAAAAATCCATATCTTCCAGAACAATGCAGAAAATAGACCCGAGCGCAGAAAAACTGCAAAAATGTCCGTTGAAATCGGGAGAATGCTATCTTCAACTGAAAAATCAGAGAAGACAAAGTTAGGTATAAAAATCAAATCATTCATTATAAAGATGCAGATCTTACATAAAATGTAGAAAATAGCTTGGAGCTCAGAAAAATTCGCAAAAATGTACATTGGAACCGGGATATCGCCATCTTCATCTGAAAAATAAAAGAAGATAAAATGATGCCAAAAAATCAAATGATTTAATAAAAAGATCCATATTTTCCAGAAAATGTAGAAAATAGCCTCGAGGTCAAAATCCGCAAAAATGTCCATTGTAACTGGGAGATCGCCATCTTCAGCGAAAAAAGAGACGACAAAATTAGGCCAAAAAATAATATCATTTAATAAAATGATCCATATCTTCCAGAAAATGTAGAAAAATAGCACTAAGATCAAAAAAATCTGCAAAAATTTCCGTTTGAAAGATGCTCATCTTCAACTGAAAAAAATAAGAGAAGAGAAACGTTGGCTATAAAAATCATATCATTTAATAAAAAGGTACATATCTTCCATAAAATGTGGAAAATAACACGAGCACATAAAACTCCACAATATGTCAGTTGGAACTGGAGATTGCCATCATTAATTGAAAAATAAGAGAAGACAAAATTAGGCCAAAAATGATATCTTTTAATAGAAAGATCCATATCTTTCAAAAAATGCAGAAAATAGATTCGAGCTCAGAAAAATCTACAAAAATGTTTATTGGAACAAGGAGATCGCCATCTTTAAATGAAAAATAATAGAAGACAAAAAGATGCCAAAATCATATCATTTAATAAAAAATCCATATCTTCCTAAAAAGCAGAAAAAAGATCCGAGCTAAGTAAAATTTACAAAGATATCCGTTTGAGTAGAGAGATCGCCATCTTCAACTTAATAAAAGAATACAAAATTATGCCAAAAATCATATCATTTAACAAAAAGATCCACTTCTTCCTGAAAATACAGAAAATATCATCGAGCTAAGTAAAATCCGCAAAAATATACGTTTGAACCGGGAGTTTTCCATCTTCAACTGAAAAAAGGGAAGACAAAATTAGGCTACAAAAATCATATCATTTAATATAAAGATTCATATCTTATAGAAAATGTAGAAAATTGACTGGAGCTCGGAAAAATACTCAAAAATGTCCGTTGGAACCAGGAGATTGCCATCTTCTTCTGAAATATAATAGAAGACAAAATTAGGCCAAAAATCAAATGGTTTAATAAAAAGATACATATCTTCCAGAAAATGTAGAAAATAATCTCGAGTTCAGAAAAATCCGCAAAAATGTCCGCTGGAATCAGGAGATCGAAGAGAGGACAAAAATAAGCCAAAACTCATATCATTTAATTAAAAGATACATCTCTTCCATAAAATGTAGAAAAATAGGACTGAGATTAGAAAAATTCGCTAAAATGTCTATTGGAACCTGGAGATGGCCATCTTCAACTCTAAAAATAAGAGAAGACAAAATTGGGCCAAAAAAATCATATCATTTAATAAAATGATCCAATTACTCCATAAAATGTAGAAAAAATAGCCCTTACCTCAGAAAAATCTACAAAAAAATTCTGTTTGAACCGGGATATGCCCATATTCACCGAAAAATAAGAGAAAACGAAATTAGGCTATAAAAATCATATCCTTTACTAAAAAATTCATAACTTACAGGAAATCTAGAAAATAACCCGGAGCTCAGAAAAATCCGCTTAATTGTCCGTTGGAACTGCGAGATCAGCATCTTCAACTGAAAAAAGAGAAGACAATATTAGACAAAAGAATAATATCATTTAATAAAAAGGTCAATATCTTCCAGAAAATATAGAAAAATTGCCCCAAACTAAGAAAAATCAGCAAAATTGTCCGTTGGAACCGGTAGATGCCACCTTCAACTGAAAATAAAGGAAGAAAAATGTAGACTATAAAAATCATATCATTTAATAAAATATACATATCTTCCATAAAATGTAGAAAATAGCACGGAGCTAAAAAAATCAGCAGAAAATGTCCGTTAGAACCAGGAGATTGCCACCTTCAAGTGAAAAATAAAAGAAGATAAAATTAAGCCAAAATTCTTATCATTTGAAAAGATGATCAATATTTTCTAGAAAATTTAGAAAATAGCTCATAGCTCAAAAAAATTTGCAAAAATGTCCGTTGGAACCAGGAGATTGCCATTTTCAACTAAAAAAATAACAGAATACAAAATTAGGCTAAAAATTATATCGTTTAATATAAAGATCCATATATTAGATAAAATGTTGAAAATAGCCCGGAGCTCAATAAAATCCGCACAAATGTCTGTTGGAATTGAGAGATCGCCATCTTCAACTGAAAAAAGAGAAAACAATTAGGCCAAAAATCATAATATTTAATACAAAGATATATATTTTCCAGACAACGTAGAAAAATAGCGCCAGGATAAGAAAAATCCGCAAAAATTTGCATTGGAACCGGTAGATCGCCATCTTCAACTGAAAAAATAAGAGAAGAGAAAAGTAGGCTATAAAAATCATATCATTTAATAAATGATCCATATCGTCTATAAAATGTAGAAAATAGAACCGAACATATAAAAATCTGTAAAAATGTTTGTTGGAACAGGGAGATCTCCTTCTTTAATTAAAAAATAAGAGAAGAAAGCCTTATGCCAAAAATCATATAATTTCATAAAAAGACCTATATCTTCAAAAATAGCCATGAGGTCAGAATAATCTTAAAAAATGTCTGTTAGAACTAGAAGATCGCCATCTTCAACTTAAAAATAAGAGAAGACAAAATTAAGCAACAAATTATATCATTTAATAAAAAGGTCCACAACTTTCTGAAAATGTAGAAAAATAGTACAGATCTCAGAAAAATCCGTAAAAGTGTCAGTTGGAATCGGGAGATTGCCATCTGCAACTGAAAAATAATAGAAGACAAAATTAGGTTATAAAAATCATATCTATAATATAAAGATTCATGTCTTAAAGAAAATGTAGAAAATAGCCTGTAACTCAGAAAAATCCCAAAAAATGTCCATTGGAACCGAGAGATCCCCATCTTTAACTAAAAAATAGGGAAGGACAAATTAGGCCAAAAAATATATCATTTAATAAAAATATTAAATATCTTCCAGAAAATTTGGAAAACAGCCTCAAGGTCAGAAAAATCCGCAAAAATGTCCTTTGGAACCGGGAGATCGCCATCTTCAACTGAAAAATAAGGGAAGACAAACTAAGTCTATAAAAATCAAATAATTTAATAAAAAGATACATATTTTCAATGAACTTTTGAAAATAGTTCTAGGCAGAGAAAAATCTGCAAAAATGTCCTTTGGAACCTGGAGATCGACATCTTCAACTGAAAAAAATAAGAGAAGACAAATTTAGTCTTAAAATAGAAAATCAATTAAAATAAATATTCATATCTTACAGAAAATTAGAATAGTTTAGATTTCAAGAAAATGTCTAAAAATGTCCGTCGGAACCGGGAGAACGCCATCTTCAACTGAAAAATTAGAGAAGACAAAATTAGGCCAAAATGTTATCATTTAATAAAAATATTCATATCATCCACAAAATGTAGAAAATAGCCCCGAACTCAAAAAAAATATGCAAGAATGTTCCTTTGACTCCGGAGATGGCCCTCCTCAACTGAAAAAAACAGAAGAAAAAATTAGGCTGTAAAAAACCATATCATTTAATAAAAAAGGTCCATATCTTACAGAAAATGCAGAAAATAGTCCAAAGCTCGGAAAAATCCGCTCAAATGTTCGTTGGAACTGGGATATCGACATCTTCAACTGAAAAAAGAGAAGACAAACGTAGGCAAAATACTCATATTATTTAATAAAACGGTACATATCTTCCAGAAAATGTAGAAAAATTGCTCCAAACTAAGAAAAATATACAAAAAAATCCATTGGAAACGGTAGATTGCCATCTTCAACTGAAAAAATAAGAGCAGACAAACATATGTTATAAAAATCATATCATTTAATAAAACTATACATATCTTCTATAACATGTCGAAAATAGCACCGAGCTAAAAAAAATCAGCAAAAATGTCTATTGGAATTGGGAGATCGCCATCTTCAATTGAAAAATAAGAGAACACAAACTAAGGCCAAAAATCATATACTTTAATAAAATGATCCATACCTTCCAAAAATTTAGAAAATAGCCCCGAGGTCAGAAAAATACGCTAAAAATTCCGTGTTTGAACCCTGAGATGGCCATCTTCAGAAGAAAAAATTTGGCTATAAAACCTTTTCATTTTATTGAAATGGTCCTTATCTTACAGAAAATGTAGAAAATAGTCTGAAGCTCAGAAAAACCCGCAAAAGTGTTCCCTTGGAACTGGGAGATAGCCATCTCCAACTTAAAAATGAGGAAACAAAATTAGGCCAAATAATCTTATGATTTAGTAGAAAGGTCCAAATCTTCCAGAAAATGTAGAAAAATTGCCCCATTCTAAGAAAAATCAACAAAAATGTCTGTTGGATACGGTAGACCGCCATCTTCAACTGAAAAATTAAGAGAAGACAAATGTATGCTATACAAATCATATCATTTAATAAAAAGAGACATATCTTACATAAAATGTGGAAAATAGCATCGAGCTTAGAAAAATCGGCAAAAATATCTGTTGGAACCAGGAGATTGCCATCTTCAATTGAAAAATGAGTGAAGACAAACTAAGGCCAAAAATCTTATAATCTAATAAAAAGATCCATATCTTCCAGAAAATTTAGAAAATAGCCTCGAGGTCAGAATAAGCTACAAAAAAATGTCTGTTAGAACCGAAAGATCTCCATCTTCAACATAAAAATAAGAGAAGACAAATTTAGGCCAACAAATTATATCATTTAATAAAAAGGTCCATAACTTTCTGAAAATGTAGAAAAATAGTACAGATCTCAGAAAAATCCGTAAAAATGTCAGTTTGAATTGGGAGATCGCCATCTTCAATTGAAAAACAAGAGAACACAAACTAAGGCCAAAAATCATATACTTTAATAAAATGATCCATACCTTCCAAAAATTTAAAAATAGCCCCGAGGTCAGAAAAATACGCTAAAATTTCCGTTTTAAACCCTGAGATGGGCCATCTTCAGAAGAAAAAATTTGGCTATAAAACCTTTTCATTTTATTGAAAGGTCCTTATCTTACAAAAATGTAGAAAATAGTCTGAAGCTCAGAAAAACCCGCAAAATGTCCCTTGGAACTGGGAGATTGCCATCTCCAACTTAAAAATGAGGAAACAAAATTAGGTTATAAAAATCATATCTATAATATAGAAAATAGTACAGATCTCAGAAAAATCCGTAAAAATGTCAGTTGGAATCGGGAGATTGCCATCTTCAACTGAAAAATAATAGAAGACAAAATTAGGTTATAAAAATCATATCTATAATATAAAGATTCATATCTTAAAGAAAATGTAGAAAATAGCATGTAACTCAAAAAAATCCCAAAAAATGTCCATTGGAACCGAGAATCCCCATCTTTAACTGAAAAATAGGGAAGACAAATTAGGCCAAAAAATATTTCATTTAATAAAAATATTAATATCTTCCAGAAAATTTGGAAAACAGCCTCAAGGTCAGAAAAATCCGCAAAAAAGTCCGTTGGAACCGGGAGATCGCCATCTTCAACTGAAAAAGAAGGGAAGACAAACTAAGTCTATAAAAATCAAATAATTTAATAAAAAGATACATATTTTCAATGAACTTTTGAAAATAGTTCTGAGCAGAGAAAAATCTGCAAAAATGTCCGTTGGAACCTGGAGATCAACATCTTGAACTGAAAAAAAATAAGAGAAGACAAATTTAGGCTTAAAAAGAAAATCAATTAAAATAAATATTCATATCTTACAGAAAATTAGAATAGTTCAGATTTCAAGAAAATGTCTAAAAATGTCCGTCGGAACCGGGAGAACGCCATCTTCAACTGAAAAATTAGAGAAGACAAAATTAGGCCAAAATGTTATCATTTAATAAAAATATTCATATCATCCACAAAATGTAGAAAATAGCCCCGAACTCAAAAAAATATGCAAGAATGTTCCTTTGAACCGGAGATGGCCCTCGTCAACTAAAAAAACAGAAGAAAAAATTAGGCTGTAAAAACCATATCATTTAATAAAAATGGTCCATATCTTACAGAAAATGCAGAAAATAGTCCAGAGCTCAGAAAAATCCGCTCAAATGTTCGTTGGAACTGGGAGATCGACATCAAAAGAGAAGACAAACGTAGGCCATATACTCATATTATTTAATAAAACGGTACATATCTTCCAGAAAATGTAGAAAAATT